>VZRW01012057.1:1448285-1511733 GCA_013398125.1 Aegotheles bennettii
AGTTCTTGATCCACCTCACTACCTGATCACCAAACCCATACTTTATCAGCTTATCTACAAGGATGCTGTGGGAGACAGTGTCAAATGCTTTGCTGAAATCGAGATAAACCACATCTACCGCTCTACCATCATCCATCCACCTAGTTATTTCCTCATAGAAGGCTATACGGTTGGTCAAACATGACTTACCCTTGGTAAAGCCATGTTGACTGCTCTTAATGACCCCCTCATCCTTGATATGCCTAGAGATAGTGCCAAGAACAAGTTGTTCCATCACCTTTCCAGGGATGGAGGTGAGGCTGACCGGTCTATAGTTACCCGGGTCCTCCTTCTTGCCCTTCTTGTAGACTGGAGTGACATTTGCTATCCTCCAGTCCTCAGGCACCTCTCCTGTTGCCCATGACTTACCAAAGATGATGGAGAGTGGCTTAGCAATGACCTCAGCCAGTTGTGTTTTCCTTTCATTGAATATTCAGATGGTTAGCCTTGGAGGGCATGCACAAGGAAGAGCACAGATCAGTTTATGTTTGCAGACTAGCTCTATCTTTCGTAGCATGTTCAACTTTGGCACTGTTCTCTGAATATAATGTTTCTAGGGAATGAAAGCCCTCTGGAGCAAGCTACACGGTGAAACTATCACTGAAATTCCTGCTCTATCTGGAATGCCACAAGGTCTTTTTGAAGCCTTTGTGTTAGAAAGCAGCATGTTTCCTGATAGCTGATACTCTGTGTTTTGGATAAAGCCATGGCAAAAATGTCACACTGAAAAATTGCCTAGTGGATATTTACACCCTTTTAATCATCCATTGGAGAAGTGAGGCACATATCACTGGTGATATGAGTGCTTTGTGTTGACTTTCCAGCTGTACTTGATGTAGCTGAATTGTGTGACACGGTTAATAAAACCAAAACATAAACTAGAAGAGGTTTCCTTTTTTTCCCCTCCTTCACTTTTTATTTTTATCCAACCCATTGTTTGATTTCTCTGCCTCTGATAAAATGATAAATTAGAATGGAAGCCAGTTAAATCACTTTATTAGGGGAATGTTGAATCAAACTGTCTTTGGGTCACAGTTGCAAACACAAACATCTTGTCTGGAAGGATGAATTTTCCAAAATTTTGTATGAAATCCACTCAGTTAAACAAATGCAACCTGTTTAAATGTTTATTTTTTTAGATGCAGTAAACCCAGCTGATAAATATTTTAGGACAAATCATGCAGTTACTAGATTAATGTAAATTGCTAAAGAAAATTTTACTACAGTTTATACTTCTGTGATCGACCAACACAAACTACATCACTGTAAGCTGTCTGTAAACAGAGTCTGCACCTCCAGCCTTTGTTGAGGCTTTCTTCCATCAAAACTGGGCAATATAACAGCATCTTTATGCACACTCTGTGCATAAATAGGACTGTTGCCACTGAAACAGTCCATTAGCCTGATTTTGTGAGCACATTAAAGATATAAGCACTTACTTTCTAGTTAGTAATTGTATATTTGATCTAATGCACTATGTTGGCAATCCTTTCAATTAATGTCACTTGAACCTAAGTCTAATTCCTCCTTCCCCTCACCCAATGCAGGATAATTGTAAAATAAAACCCATACAACTGTGATTTCATCTTAATACGTGTTACACCACTGAGAAGCCTGGCTTGATGTTGCTTATCAGTAGCCAGCTTGTCTGTGTAGAAACAATAAGTGAAGGAAAATAATTTGCTCTTTGTGCACAGGAATGCAACATTGGGGATTTCAGTAAGGATATTGTAACTAAAAAGCTCATTGAAAAATATCCATTTATGAGGTATCTAAGGACATTTCATTCTCAAGCACAAGTTTGCCTCTAGCAATTCATCAAAGCTAGGATGTCCAGGACCATATAAGTCTGGTTTGGTTTCTGTGTTGTGCACATCACAAAGTCAATTTGAAGAAATTGGTTTGGGGGGCAAGCAAAAATCAATAGATCAGAGCAAGATGGGTGGTTGACAGTGAGGAGGAGACCTTCAGCTCTGTTTCCCGAGAGGTGTTTGTGTGTGTACATAGGAATGTGTGAATCTATGCTTCGGAAGCAGGCGTGGCTAAATGAGAATGGCCCAGAGCAGGGACAGAGATGGAAGGCCGCATGGAATGAATTAGAAGCAAAAAGATTCAGAGCTGAATCTGGATCAGCCTTCTTTTGTAGTTCCCTGGAGGAATTGACTCTCCAGCATGTTTCGTTTTACATTGCCTCTGTTTTACTTTTCAGAATTCTGCCTCTGTTTTCCAGTTTAGGTATTTAAAATGGCCTTTCTTAGTGGTTCCTCATCTTGGCAGCTTCCAGTGGGGCTGCCAGGAAAGGTAAAACCCTCTTCCTTAGTCTTCGAAAGCATAATCAGGGAGCTAAGAAGCCAGGATTAGTCTTGCTAATAAACGCATACAAGAGAACTCCTTTGGGGATTTCTGTTTTCTACCTATTTGCTTTAAAGGATTATGAGTTTCTACCCTCCTCCAGAGAGTTTGCCTCATCCTTCAGTGTGTTGTGGAGCAGAAGGGAAATTACCCAAACAGTCTGCTCTTTGGCTGTCTGAAAGACCTTTTTTCAATATTTTGGCAGTTGCAATTTTCTGCTTTCCAAGGAGACTACTGAGACACACACCATCCCCTGAGGAACTCTGGTCACTACTATCTGTTTCCTCCATGGAATAACAGCAGAGATGGCAGCTCTGTAAAATTAATGTATGTTAAGGTCACCATCCCTTGGGCTAGCTGGCTGGCTTGCCTTGGAGAAAGGGGCAAGGTTCTTTAGGTAAACAAAAATCCCCATGTGATAGTGAGCTGACACTCGCACATATTCAGAATCCTTATTTCAAGTTGCTTTAGGCTGTGTGAGAACTGTCTCACCATATCTTTGTCTGACCTCAGCTAGTACACTGGAAAATAAGCAGACACTTGAGCAGGTCTGGAACTTCCACCCAGGGAGGAAGAAGCTGTACACCAACCCACCACGCAACACATTAGACTCCATCAAAACCAGGCAAATGGGTTCAGGCTGATCAATGACTTCGTGCTGGCTGCAGTCACTGGTTACTGTGAGACCATTCATAAATTATGACTTAAACAGTAACCTTTATCAAGAGCTTGAAACAATTGAGGACAGAGATTAAAATAATGCACTGCCATGGTAGTTTTACATTGCATGTCTTGAGTATGTGATATTTAGCTTTGCTGGTGGAAGCCTCCATCTGTGCAAACATTATAACTGTTACCATTCTGAAAGAAATTTGATGAGTGAGAGAAGAGAAATAAGTTATTTAATTAAAGCTTTGATTGCACATATGGGCATGTAATCTCTGGCCAGATGCATTCAGATAAATTTTTTTATATATAAATATAATCAGTATGGTAAGTCTTTAGGTATACAGTTACAGGCCTCTTCAAAAAAACTAATATTGCCAAGACCCCATTTTTAAGGTCTTGGACTTTGGGGTTTGGGTGGGTGTTTTTGTGTGTGTGTACAAGCATCCCTTCCCTCCTTTTGTGTTTCTTTTTTTTGCCTTTTCAGTTCAATAACAATCACTTCAACAGAGGCCCTTTGGATTGCTTTGATAAAAGCATTTAAAAAGATCAAAGAGAAAGTGAGACTCAGCTGGTGGCCTTTCCCTTTAAAGCAGTGGCTTTTAGGCAAAGTCTATGCTACAGATGTTTGCTGGCAGGACTATATCAAGCTAGGTTTGATAAGGAGTTTGATCCCTGTCAAGCAGATTTGTGTAAGGAGAAGCCCTCACAGCAGATGCATTTTTTCTGGGTATGTTATGTGTAGTTACTTGGCAGGAGTTGAGCATAAATGGCCATGAATATGCTCAGTGGCTCAAGTGCAGTTTTGCCAGTGTAAAAGGCAGTTGTACGTAGGAGACCTTGACCCTCCTGCTGCAGTGGCATTGAGCTGCCTGCAGTGCTTTGCCAGCATGACCTCAGCCCATGCTTAAAAGTTTTCACCAATGCAGCTGTGCTGCACAGGAAGCGAAGCACAAAACTGATGTAGCTCTATTGGCGAAGACCCTGAAAGAAATGTGGGCAATAACCCTCTGGTGTTGAACTATCTTCTGTTTTAGCAACTGGTTTAACCTGTACTGGCACAGAAACTCTTGCTGAAGCAGGCTTTTTTATCAGCTAGAATGGCTTTATCCTCTATAGTTTAATTCTATCTCATTTGCTGGAAAACCTTTGTTTAGTTTAGACATTAGTTTTCTCCCCCATAGCTGGGTTTTAAGCCAGTAGAAATCCTGCTGTGAAGATTGAGAGAGGAGATGGACCTCTAAAATGTGACTGGCCCCAGAGGCCTTTCCATTTTTGGTGGAAACACAGTGCTTTGGTGTTTGCCAGATCTGATCAGCATTCCACTGTTCCAAGGAATGTTTCCTCTTGGTAATGACTTGAGCATGTCAGTAATTTAGGCACTTAAGGAAAGGATAATTCCTTTCATTTCCAGGATGCTGTGTTTGTAGTGCCAAGGAGATGCATTTTGGGGAAAACAGCCTCCAGTTTAAACCCTAAAACACTGAAGTGGAATTATGGGCTGCTGAGACGGTGTTTGACAGTGGTACTGGTCAGAGTGCACATCTGTGATTAGAACCAATATTCAGAACCTGTACCTTCTGGAACAGGATATGAAATGGCTCTAATATTTTCAATGAGAGCTGCTATTGCCTAATGCTTGCTTCTGAATGAATGAATCTGGAATTTACCCCTTTCCTGGAGTGTTTGTTGTTGTGGGGTTTTTTCTTTGGCTTTTATTTTACCTATGGTTTTAATGTCTACAATGTTGCTAGGTTTACTAGGCTTCCAGTAAATGATTTTTCAAAATAATTATTTGAATGAGGGGGTGTTTTTTTTCTCATGGTATAGTTTTAGTTAGTTTTTTAAAAGCATGACCTTCAAGCCTGCTTTTGCAACAACCTACTCACTTGGGAGACTGATCCAAAGCTCTCTGAAATCAATGGAAAACCTCCAGCAGGTTTCATGAGCTTTAGCTAAGGCTTTTTTTGAGACCATGAGAATGAAAGCTTTTTTAGTTTTCACTGTTGCATTCTTAAATCTGAAAATGTAGAAAATTGGATTTATTACTCATAGAAGTGGATCTACAATAATAAAGGGCTTGTAGTGCTCTACTGTAAAGGATATAGTTTGGTAAGATGTACAGCAGGTAATTCTTACAATGTGAAAAATGTAGACAAGCAGAATTAACTGCAACCAAATGTACCCTGGAACTAAGGCTGTAATTTATAATACAGTCAAGAATGCATTGCAGACTCCTCAATCGATAGGCTAATGAGAAAAAGGTCTGCAATTAATTACAAATCAACTGGGTCAATATCCTGTAAATGAAAGAAATGAAATTGCTAACAGTTGGATGAAACTTCTTTGCCAAGTATATTTATAAACCTCATATATAATATATTTATAAAAAGAATAAAAGCTCCTTTCACTGTTCAAAGGCATCACCATGAATGCTTGATTTCCTTTTGCTCTGAAAATTCAACTGAACTCACTTTATTTCAACAAGTTTTCTTCTGTATACTAAAGAACTGAAGCAATCTTTTACCTTTAATTTGAGACCTTACAATGAATCATAAGAGCTATAAATAGGACTCCCAGGGTGATCCTACCCATGACTTAATGGTCAAAACATCTAAAATGATGTAAGTTTGTGGCCAAATGATTCTCCTAGTAGATGGCAGGACCTGAAGCATTCTAATTGATGATCTTGGCAATCTAACATCTTGTCCCAAAAAGGGCAGCTAGGGAGTAAGGAGATGAACTAATACTGGTGCTTGAAAGCAGTTCATTGTCTGCACAGGTCTCCAACTTCAAACAACTCTATGCCTTTATAAGTTGCAAAATTGGGAGTGCTATTTACCTGGAATCCTTTTTGTCTGGCAGTGATGATTTTTTTCGTATACATTTTATAACACTTCTGCTTTTTATTAAAAAGGCAGAGGACAGTCATTTCCAAGGAGGAAATAATAGTATGAAACACGTGATTCTCCACTTTTTTTGTAAGATAAGTTTGTTTTATTACCCTACTGCATACTTTTTACTGTCCTTTTTGTGGGGGCAAAGGAAGTCAGAGAATAGTATTGTAATTATATGAAACATTAATGAGACTTTAACTGAAGAATAACTATTCTTGAACTGTAACACGTTCATTGATATTGGATATTTTTTTTTAAATCAGTTGAACAAAATGCCCTAAAAGACATTGACAACAAAGGGAAAGGTTAGGGCTTTATTGCTTACTTTCCCCCCTGTATCTTCACTGTAGAGGCGGCTGGATTTGATTTTTATCATCATAGGATTTCACAGAAATATTATTAGGCTTCCTAGGTTGTCTGAGGTTCCTCGGGTTGCTTGTTCACATTGAAAATATACCAGTCCTCTTTGTTGTTGCAGAGAAGAGCAAATTTCTTTCAATATACAAACAAGGAAATCATACTCTGCCCACACAATGTTCCTGGTTTCACTGTGGAAGTCCAAACCACAGTAGCCATGGGAGTTGCTGAGACATGATGTGTGAACAGGGTCCCTTTGTTTTCTTCATCTTTTAGGGTAGACCGAGGCTGCACTTTTCAAGTTGGTGAAAGAAAATAAGGTGGAAAGAGACAGACAGAATCTGGAAGAGCGTGTGGAATTCAATGAGTACTGGGCCACTGAAGAGGGTCTTTTCTCTACAAGGGGCAAATATCTGGAGAGCCTTAGCAGCAAGTACAGGAATAAGGATGTTTACTAACTTCTAGACTTTCCAAATCTGAATTTCCATGTTGATGCTTATTTTTTCTTTGCCACAGCTTTATTATTTTTTATTTCTTAAGAAAGCCCTTGGAGCCCTTTTTATTTAATGACAAAATATTAATAAATCAAGGTCTCTTCAGTTATGTTAAAATGCTAATATTCATCATGTAGACTGTTGTCTACAGGCCTGGAACACCAGAATGTTTGCTATAAAAATACACTAAGCCTTGAGTCTTGTACATTTGGAATGATACATAATAAAAAAATAGGGATAAGGCATGCAGTATTGCATGATTTTAGAGAAAAATGTGTCTGTCTGACAACTTACATCATAAGAAATGACAGGAGTGATATCTGACTACTATCATATCATATCTTCACTTGTAGCTCTAGCTTAGTGCTTTTTCTGTCTGACTTCAATGCAACTATTGCCACACCCAAACCAAGAATTTTGTGTTAATATTTGAGGAACATTGAGTTGTTGCTTTTTCACCTCATGAATCTTAATGTTTAGAATATCTTTCTGTTTTCCCCTCCTTTCCAGATTGTAATGATTGAGAGACAGTGTCCCCAGCTATCCAAGCCTTCAAACCCATATGAGTAGTCCTACGAGGACAGTAGAGAAGGAAGCCTTCTTGGAGTCTTGGTTGCTGTGGGGGTTTCCTGAGATTTCCATGAAACCTCTGCAATCTGGGCTGTGGTTTTCTTTTCAAGTAGCACATTGCTGAGCTGCCAAGGCTAGAAGTATTAAATCATCACCAACATTGTGTTTAGGTGAGAGAAACATCATCTGTCTCTGAGTGAATGATGGCCTTGGCTCACGAAACACTTTTGTTACTTGGAACAAGAGTGGGATCTGTTTCCAGTCCTCTTTGAGGAAAGATGTTGCAGAAGAACTAACAGCCTCTTCCAACACAATCCTGGGTTTTTATAGTGTATAGTAAAATGTAGATACATTAATGTATTGTAATATGTCCCCATTAGTTTAAAGGTAGGAATATGAAAACTATAAGGTCTGTTCATTATTCCATCAAAGCCCTTTTTGGAGTGGAAAATATGTGTCATGATGATTGTGTGTTAACACAGCAACTAGAATTTCCTATGTCATTTAACTCTTCCAGTATATTTTAGATACAGTCAAGAAGTTGTCCTGCCACTTGTTTTTCACCTCCAGACCTTTAGTTCTGTCTTGGTCTTTTCATCTTTCTAGAGACTCAGTTCTGATTTGAGTTATTTCTCCACTATAGTGACAGTGAGAAACATTAGTTGGCCTCACCTGGAAGAGGAATTTATTATGTAAATTTCCAAGCATAGGCTTTTTTTAAAAAAATACAGAAAATTATAAGAAACATTCACAAGTGAGCAATGAATAAATGAATGAATTATTCTATTTATTAAAATAGAATATTAGTGCAACACTGACAAATATATTATTGTTTTAGTTAAAATAACTTTGTTGGCATTGATTGATCTCATGGTGTGAGTAAGTGGGAGAAGAAAAGGGTCTCAGTATCATCTTTATAAGGAATTCCTAAGTGATGCAGCACAGGTGATTTGAGAGAGCTGGGAGAGGAAGACATCTTGAAATAAGAAGCTAGAGATAATTTCTTGTCTTATGTTATATATTGTTATTTCAAGAGTTAGCAGTGGTCAGTTATTAAAAAAAGAAAACAAAATACTTATCCCGGTATTACAGGTTTTGCATACATTTTTCTTTTGACAACTAAAGAGATGCACTATGGTATGAACATTCAATACCTGAACAGATGACAAAATAGAAAAACAGTCAAAGCAGCCTTTTTGGTGGGGTTATGTCACCATACAGGCATGTTCTTATATCTAAATTTCAAAGGTAATGAGACGTTTGTGTCTTTAAAAAGATGGGGTGGGGAGGAAAGTCTATAGTATATATGGCCCCTCTTCTGTTGTATATTCATCATTTTCTGCAAGGGAGGTGACTTTTGTGTTGGCAGTTGACGTTAAGCAACAAGTCGTGTTCTGGACAGCAATGAGCCTCTCTCTCTAAGAAACATCTGCTGCATGGGGAAGGCATGCAGTGGAGTGTGTGTCATGTGTGCTGCTTATATCCGGTGGGCTTAGTTAAAATAAATAGCAAGATAAGATTTCTTGCTTTGATTTCAAAGTCTGCTGTTACTTTTTTCCACCACCTTGGTCAACTCAGTTCAGTTTACCTAGTTGTAAAATGTGTTCCATAATATTTACTTGATTTACTGTGATTAAATCTTCAGTTATTAGTTTAGGTCCCCTTTGTTCTAGTTATTGTATACATTTATTAAAAAATCAAAGTCTCTGCTTCAGGGAAAGTATTACCTTCATAAATAATGTAGTCAGAGATAGCAAAAAATTCCAGGATGAATTCAGGGAAGTTGGACAGCTGGGAGCACAGGTAAATAACATGGCTATTTTTGCAAAGAAAGTTGGGAGGTCTTGGGTATTGAACTAATATCTAGTAATTCAATAATAAGTATGTTATCTGCTCCTTCTTCTGAAGGGGCTAACTGAAATTTTTTGACAATTTGTTAAAGTCAAAAATTATGAAATGCTTGAAAGCTTGCAAAAAAATAATTAAATAAACCACATATGTGTTTTAATTGGACTGTACAAAGTAAGCCATATAAAAACAATATCTGGTAGGAGTGGGCTTTTTTAAACATGTATTGTATCAAATTGACAAATGGAGAACTATGTATTTTTTTAAATTAAAACAACAGCCAATTTGTCATGAAGTTTAAGATAAACTAACTTTTGCACTTTCCTCCTTGCGTGTCCTCACATAATTTCTGGAACTGGTTTTAGCAGCTATGTAGACTTATTTAAATGCTGTGTCTGGAGTCAAATACTCCTTCTGATTTAGCTTTTAAGTTAAAAATATATATGTTCATGACTCATACTCAATTCGGTCTATAAGAAAGCTCAGCTTTGTTGTTCAGTTCTTATGAGACAGCAGTGTAACAAAGTTATATATGGGTTGCTTGAAACTAACTACAAAAAGGCATGCTGTATAGAGTGCTCTCCTGGATTTTTAAAAACTATTTTAGTGTCCTGACACAATGTCTCTTTGGTATAAAGTGCTGCCAACATTAAATATAAATCAAGTGTGTCCCCAGCCTGTTTTGTGAAATTATGGCACAACGTTTGAAATTACGCCAATTTGAGATACAAGAAAAGGTGCTGCTGGCTCTGGCTTGCTACTGTAAATGTAAAACATTAAAATGGTGATTAATGAGAAATGGATGGAATTCAATCCTGCCCAGGAAATTCAAAGACCTAACAGGGAAAGGAGGCAGAAATATGAATCATGGCTCTGGGGCCTGATTTGTTTTCTTGAAACTTGATTCTCTTCTGCCTGAAATCTGCTAGAGGTTAGGAAAGATCAATAGAACTTGTTTGTGTGCCCCAGGAAGGAATGAAATGCTCTAGGTGGTGCTAGTGAGTGGTAATTTGGTTTTGGTGCTGTTTTTCCTCCCCTCTCTTTTCTCATCTGCCAAATTCACTTTATTTTGCCCTTTCTTCTGTGACTTTTTACCTAACCTGCTTCTGGTGTTTGTTAGTTATTTTCACTCATTACCCTCATTATCTAACCTGAGTGTTTGCCAATGCTTATACATCCTTCTCCAAAGGCAGGGAACATCATCCAAATCCAGAAGAAAATGCTTGGTCAGCATTAAGAGCTAAACATCAGCTAATGGGTTAAAAGTAAGTAGACTGAAGAGTTGGTCAACACCAGCTTTTTTCCAGTTTTTGAGCATGGTTAAGTGGCAGCTTGAAGAGCCCTCATGTCCCAGGGAGACGTGAGAGAAAATAAAAAAGAGAAGCCTGTTGAGGCTTTCACTTTACTGTCTGAAAAACTGTGCTTACTCTTATTCTTTTCTTGTATCGATTTCATACTTTTTTCAAATGTTTCTGTTCCTGCCTCTCACCTTCCTCAGCTGTAAAATTGCAATAGCATGTCTGCCCAGCTGCTGCTCAGGTGAGTGATTCATATTTTCAAATTCCATTCAGCACATAAAGTATGAGATATTATTACTTATCTGTTCTTATCTATTATTATCCTATCGAGATTCCACTCTAGGCACTCATTTTATTGCTCAGTATATTTATTCTTCATAAATCCTCTCTCCTCTGTAGTTTGGAAGTGCAGATGCATCTGGATGACATACAAGCAAAATCTGACTTGGGATATACTAATATGGATAGGAGATATGTTGATATGTTCCTTTAATGCTATATTTATGACAGGTGAAGTTAGGAGAAGAGAACAGTTATGTCACTTATGAGAAGACTCTTCAAAATCTTCACTGACTCTACTAGAAATACCCACAGCTTCGTTCCAATCACATTTAGGTTGCTTAATACTTCTGCAGGCAGTACTTTCTGTTTTGTGATTGTATAACTATAGTTGACAACTATAGATAACTATAGTTGTGCTACAAAACTGAAAAGAAATAAGCAACATACATGGGGTAAATTTCACATCATGAAGTTGAAGTGTATCGTTTCCTTAAAATTAACATCGCAAGAGATTTAAAATGTGTGTTAATTAATAGATACAAATTACTGTAATCACATCAAGATATAAATTAGTGTAATCATGTCCTCCTAAATCTTTCAGTGATTATAATGCCATAATTTCAGTGTCATGTTTCTAGCAAGATACTAATTTCTTGTTGCAAGTAGTTTTTAAAATGGTATAACTGTATCTTAAAGCCCATTGCTCCTGGGGGAGACAAATATCACTCTCAGTGGCAAAAAAGATTCCTAAAGGCAAGAGAAGCTACTGTAGGTAGATGTGCAAACCAGATAACTGTGAGTCCATGTTGACCTGACTACCAGAGCGCTGTGCCACCACTACCCCTTTTTTGAAAATGGTTGTGGTGATTGCACAGGGAAACAAGAATCCAATGAGGAATCCAATGCTGACATGGCTTCTCCCAACTTAAATGGAAAGGGGCGGGGGAAAGTGAAAAATTTTCAGAAGTGATGCATCAGATCTGATGCATGTAATAGACAGAGAGACCTGAGGCAGTGTGATTACGAGGGTTTTAAATTACCTTTTTCTCTGCTCCTGTAGGAGACTCCTGGAATTTACCAAGGCTCTGCACAACACGTAACAGATCCTCCATGGAGAAACATATGCCCACACTACCATGGATATCTAGAGTTATTTGAGAAAGTTGTTATGACAGTGAAAAGAGCTGCTATTTTTTTGAAATATAAGGGTGAACTACTATACTATTAAGCTCCTGCTTTCACCAAAATTAGTGTGGAGTTTTGTAAGCCAAAACAAGGGAGACAAGTCTGTTCTGTAGCGTTTTTATGAGTGTCACTTTTTCCCCACTGTGAGGGAGGAGCTGTTTTGCACTGGAAGCTTCTGCACTGTAGTCAAAGGAGGGTGTTCACAAGTTACAGATGTTTACTGTGCACTGAATTATATTTTTTTCCCCTCTCTTTTGGGGTGGATTTTTTTTAAGTGTTTTGTTTGTTTTAAAAGTGCTTCCTAAGTCTAAAATTACTTCCAAACTTCCAATTTGCTTTTATTCAACTCCTCGCTTGATAACATCTTTGACCATCTATAATTTAAATAATTATACTTTTCAGAAATATATTTTTCAGTGAATTCTTTTTATTTCCTCTTAATGACTGTCCCTGTTCATTGAGAAGAAATACGTAAATAATGTTATTATCAGGGAGGAGAGTTAATAGCCTTTAATGGCTTAAATTCTGTGAACAATCATGTCCACAAGAAACTCCTTACACCAACAGTAAACTCTTCAGGACTCATAATGTGGTAAAATTACTCATACAAGTAAGTGTTCGAGAGCAAAATGTCAGTGTTCCTCTCCCACATTCCTCCTGTTTCTCCAGGATAGAAAGCCAGCACATGAACATCAGGAGGCATTTTTAGTCTAATATGTCCCAAATAAGGATTTACTCTAGACTAAACAACTGTTTTGAATCTTTACTGTATCTATTAATTATTGAAAATGTTTTGGATTTTTCTGTTTATTTACCAGCTTTTAGTTCTTGATTTAAATAATCTGTAATGTTTCTACTTAGTGTTCACTTGGTATTTGTAGTTTATAATATCTGCTTATTATAATTTAGCAACCTCTACAGTTAGCAGCATTTTACTTACAGTTAATTTATTACTCTAAAATGGTCTGGTATGAGTGATTTAACAAAGAAGCAGAAATAGTTAAAACTTGTGTCCTGCTGACGAGGCACTGCACATTTGTTTAATTGTAAATGCATGTTCTAAGCATATAGAAAAAGCTGTAGTCTACTGTCTGTAAAAAGCTGTCATTTTTGTCTGACATGAGGTTACTTCAAATGTCACAATTTCCCCTGCAGGTAACTGAGATACCCAATTTCACTTCTTATATATTTATTACAATTAGCGCATTCTTGGTACAGCTGTTTCATGGATACATGTTTTAATTAATTGATTGATAAAACAGCTATTTTTCGGAACCAGTTAGTAAAACTGATCACAGTAGACCTGTGAGTTTTTGGAAGCATGTATGCAAAATTTCCCATAGTGTTTTTTGGTCTGCTGTATTATCCTTGATCCTAATGGTAAAATAAAAACTAACTGCATTTGATTTAGCCTGATTGTAGTCAACTCTGTATCTCATCTACAATGGCTGAGAAAGTTAACTGATTCAAACTATAGTTAGGTCTCTGCAGCACCTTCCTCCTACATAAATGGGCAGATGGATTCCTGGTTGTTTTTCTGTGGTCACCAATGCAACCGAAGGACCCGTCTGAGTGACAGGTACTTACATTCATTTGGAATTTTTAATCATGGCTTAGCACTTGTCAGCTTCAAAGCATACACTGTGGGGAAATTAGTGTCACATCATGTGATACAGCAGTTGTAAGTCTGCAAAGAAAACAGATTGTTTGATATTTCTTTTTTTTTTTTCTTCCATAGCTAAAGTTAACTGCCTGGGCAGCTGAGAGTCAAGCCTTCAAGACACGCTGCTTTATCTGATTGGTCTCAGTCTTGATCTGGCACATGAAAGGAAATGTGAGGAAGTTTCAAGCAGAGACCATTTTGCAAGTCCAAAGATAAGGGTAAGGTCAAGATCACTTGCATTTTCACAGTATCTCATTATAAACATAAAACAAAGTGCCATGCAGACAATATGAGGTTTAGTATAGCAATGGTTTTCACCTTCAGGGGATTTACATTGTTGCAGTATTTTTCATGTTCTGTTTACAGGCATCAACATAAAATACCACAGTAAAGAAAGAGCAGTTGTATTTTTTTAAAGGTGACTCTTCCTTCTAGAGAACAAGCATATGGTGACTTTAAGTTTTGATGTTTAACTTGTGCAGGTGTTGCCAACATCTCATGGGGCTGCAGAGTAATGTTAGCATTAAGTTAAGGAGTAAGTTGTAATTATTCACGTTACGTTAATTTAGCCCATAACATTACTGTAACTGCTTTCCTCCTGTAGGAAACTACCATTTCTCCCATGCATTCAGAAATGTGGAGGTTATTGCAGGAACTTATGAGATGGGAAAATACAGCTTTTATTTTTTTAACGGTGTACTTTATGGCTATTGTGAGCTGTGTGTGAAACTTCAGAATTTTAGCTTGCAGTGTAGAAGGAGCCCCATGAGGCTCACCAGAAACATTTCCTGAGCTGTGGATGAGCATTGATTTACAAAGCAAATCCTACCTACCGTCTGCCTTCTGGAGAAACTCTATTCCAGTCTCAGGGCTGGCCTCCTCAGTGTGTAAAGTTTGTCTTAATTCCACCAGGGTCTTGGTGACATTTCCTAAGTACCCATTTTTCTGAAAATTTTTAGATCTTAAATATGTGCATTGTTATGCTGCAATGCTTTATGTAATTAGTTTTTCTTGGGGGAGAATTGTTGGTTAGCTGTACATTTCAGTAAAACCACAATTTAAAATTTTGTCAGCTGTTGTGACATGAATTAAATTCTGTGGTTAAAGGAAGAAGCATATTGAGCAAGACTGTGCATTCTTCAGTTCAGTCATGTAAAATGCTATTTTGTGTATGCTGTGCATGAGGAACAGGTCTGCACATTTGTGACTGTTCAAGTGTAAATGGTATATTTCTCAACATGCACCACAGAGAAGCAGAAGTTGGGAGGGATTTTCTCTCTAAAAATACAAATGCAGAAGAGATAAGAGCAGATGCTGTCATTGGTTACATCTGAGCAACTCCCTTGTGGTCACTGCATATCAACATTTTTGCACTTTCCACTTTCAGCTGTGCCTGGGGGCCTTGTGCATGCAGTCATGGTGGATACTTAATGTGATACATACCCAGGGAAAGCACTGTTTCCTTAAACATTTTCACATTTTGGTCTTTTATATAGAACTCTAATAAATGCTGGAATATAGATGATGCAGCTGTATGATGAAGAATCACATTTGAAGTCTTCAGGTGTCTTTAGCCGAGATTTGAAACAGTAATGTTGTCATCCCCCAAACTAAAAATCCATGCAATGAAGTAAGTCAGCCTTCTTTCATGAAGGTGTTCGTTATAAATGCCATGAAAATGTAAGATTATAAATTGGCTGTAGAATGTTTTAATAGCTGGCATGCAAATTATTCTACTACCTTAATCATGTAAACAAACACAGTCAATACATTATGTAAATGACCACAATAATGGACACCTTTCTGAATCCTTCAGGGATCTCTGTTCAGAGAGGTAATTACACTGGTGCAAATTATGTGATAATGAAACTAAAGTGAAGTGAATGATGTGTTCTTGCTAGACAAATCTTGAATAGATAGAGCACTAATCTGCTAGAAGGTAGCTATGGTTTGATTTTATTGTAAATTCTCAAGGTCTTAGTCTTAGATTTGGGGGTGGGTGGTGGTAGTCCTTTTGTTTTTAGAAAAGCATCTTTTATAATCAAAAAGGCACAATCCTGGGATGGTTTGGTCACTTGGATGATTATTAGGGAGAGCTGTGCACAACCTGGAACTAAACTTAAACCCTTAGCACAAATCCCCACTGTGCTCTGAGAGTGCAATAGTACAAAAAGGAACATGATGTGGCCTCGTGTTTCCTTTGTTTGCCTTAGTAAGAGCTGGGAGGATTTCACAGGGAATAATCGTGCATGTTCAGCTATCCTACAGCAATCAATATAGAAGTGCCCTCCCCTTAGGTGGGAGAATATTTTTGAAAGGCTCAACATTAGGTGTTAGAGCAATTCCTGCATAATTTTTATAGATTCCTTTAAAAATCCCTTCATTTACAAACTGAGTGTCTCAAAGTATTTCTCTGCTTTTCTGTGCTATTTTCATAATTTGTTCATAATACTATAAAACCCCGTTTAACTCCATGTAGCACTTTCTTCCAGGGAGAGCTGATCTCCATACAAATTTATCCTGATCAATCTGTGTCCAATCTGTTATTGGCTTGATCAAATAGAAATGGATGATATCAGTGAAACTAGCATACTGCTCCTAACCTTTCCTGAGGGTATAATGAATACTTCAAAATACCAAAGGTTTAAATTTAAAGGAAGATCTATAAAATCATTGTCTCCTTTCCAAGAGAAAGGGGTAACTCCTGTGATATTTTTCAAATCTCTCTAAAAGTCTTAGTTTGAAATTGGTTTTTGCTGCTGTTTGCTCTTTATTCCCATTTAACTTCCAGGGTATGCTATATTCCTTCAAAATACACCCCTAGGTTTCAACTTTTCCTCATCATTGTGCATGTTTTTATAAATAAAAGTAACGAGCATTTACCTTTAAGAGGATCTGTTTTTCCTTTCTAAGGCAGTGTCTTTCATTATTAACTTTCAAAGAGCAAATCAGTCCCACTGAGCTGCCACACTTTTTATCCTAATTATATTTCCATTTTCTGTGAGTGTTTCTTATTCCACATCTGCATTAATATAATTTTGGTCTTCTCCCTTTTAAAAACAATATTAATACTCATTTATGTCTCTTTACTTCTTTATTAAGGCACCATTGACTCACACATTTGTGAATGTTTGCCCTCGAAGTTTTTAACATCTGTGATAAACATGCATATTGCTGCTGTCATTAACTGGCACTAGCCAGAAATTAATTACTTCAGCTCAAATTCAGCTCCCAGTTCTCCTGAGGTACCGTCAAGCATCCTTTTCTCCTAGCTAGCTTTATACCAGAGGAGCAGGAAGACCAATTTCATCATTTTAAGAGCTGCACCTCAGTATAATCTTTTTATAGTCAAGAATATCTCCCCATTTAGTACTTTTTTTTACTCTTTCTCGACTAACAGAATCCTTTGGATATTTCTGATGGTGTATGCCCCCTGCATTGTCTGTGCTAAAAAATCCAGACATTCCAGACAATGGCAGCAGGATCTCAAATTGTAACTGTAGTATATTTTTGTGGGTGTTACTGCCTTTTCAGTTCTTTGTGGTAGATCATATCTTTAATTCATGCAATCAGACTCTCCTCTGTTTTCATGTCTGTGACTGCATGAAAATAGCTGTCCAGTATATTTTAGTGATGTATACTCGTGACTTTGCTAAATTTGAGGTCATTACTGACTAGAAAAAAAATCTGGCAAGATACAGGTTCTTATTTTTGTCCTTAGATAAAAATGACATGTCTTCCGTATGCTGGAAACATCCGTATGATGAACTATACCAAATACAATATTGTTCATGTTTTTCCCATAATCTGCATTTTTAGCTTATTCAGTCAACTGTTTGAGTTTGGAAAGCAAAGACAAAACCAAAAGGAAAGAAATTATATCCGATCTGTGACATTAGTCAAGAAAAATTTAGTTGTGTCATGAGTCAAATGTAAGGAGTCAAAAAAAGTTCTGACAAGGTCTTCTCTGTTAACGAAGTTTTAATTTTAGACTTTTTGTATGTTCTGTTGTTGATCTGTAGTTAATATTATACACACACACAGAGTCCCTGAGCCAGAAATTGCTGGAAGCTGGGAAAGGACACCTGGAAAAGTATCACTTGCTCTCCTATTAGTCTTCTGTGCTTATGTTCAATCATAAAGGATAATTTGGCTTAACCTAGTACAGCTGTCCATATGTCTTGCACTCAGATTTATATGGATTTATTGATACAAAGCAGATATTTACATGTCCATTTTGGCTAGTATGTGGTATAGTTCTTCCTAAAGTCCCAGTAGAGCAAATAAGGAGCAAAATATTGCCACAGAGGTGTTTCAGAGAAAAAGCCTAGCTTGGATTCTCTTTCCCCAGGTAATCCTCTGTTCACTGATAGCAGAGGGAGATAAGAACAGCTGAGCTGGCTGATACAAGTTGCATAGTGTTGACTGGTTTCTCCTGACCCCAGCCTGTCCATCACCACTGAATGTACCCCCTTTACACAGAACATGCACAATCTGTGGCAAGTCCTGTGTAGCAAAAATTTGTGTTCTACTGCATCAAAACACCACATCAGGTTGATCAGATAATAACAAACATCAGCAATCACTCTATTTCATAGCTCAAGGAGAATAAGACATAATGGAGCCTTTTGTTGGGTGCATGTGGCTTTTTATCACTATTAAGCTACAGTGTAAAATTCACTGTCGCTCTCAAGGCCCCAAGGGATGTCACTTGACCCTTCTGACTGCCTCTCAGCAGGGTGGATGGGGCAGCTCAGTGTCTCTATGAATAGCTGTCATTCTGGTGGCGCACCCATTTGCTGCCAGCACAGTCGTAAGCGGAGAGCCCAACAGAGAAACGATGTGCAAAGATTTGCCCATGCAGGATGGGACAGAGGTGATGAGGACTGTGGTAAGTGGGGTGAGGCTACTGCAGTTTGGAGGCACAAGTGTAAATGATGGTAACTGAACATGCCCCTTTGAGCAGTGCCGGGGCTGCCCATTGCACCAGGTCCCATGGGCCTCCAGCCCCGCCTGTTTTCTCACTTTATATGAGAGAACCAGCAGAATAACAAAAGACTTTTTCTAACACATTACTCTCTTTGTCTGGGATTATTCTGATCGTAGCTTAAACCCTAGTGCCCTCTTCTGATCTCAAAATAGGTGTGGGCTCTCCACACACCTGTCCCTGCAGTGCCAGCTCAGCAGACAGTGACAGCCAACTGTTTGAAGTTAGGTGAGAATTTGGGGACACAGATATTTTAATTTGTAATCAGCTTTAAAGCCTTCAACACTTACTCTGATCAGAAACAGGAGCTTAGGCAGAAATTAGTCTTTCCTATTTATAAAAAAACATATTTTTTTTTCTCCCTTGGCAGGAGCTGCAGGCTTGATTTGAAGTCTACAGAAGTAAAAGGATAAACCCTTATCAGCTCTAGCCCAGCCCTTAACACAGCAAGTGCTTTGGCCAGTACAGTCAGTTAAGCTGAAAGAAGCATACTATTACAAGATCTTTAAGGGACAAATACTAATTAAGGATAAACTTGTAGAAAATGTTACTTCTTTGGATATATTTAAAATGGGTAATACTGGTAAGTGATAATTCTACAATTGCTTACTTCTGGGAGGATTTTCAATGCTACTAAATCAAATTTAGTTTACGTGTACATTTATCTAGACAGATGTATGCAATGCATATTAGGTATATCTCTTACACTCATATATAACTACAGATGGTATGAATAAGTTCATTCATCATTTATAGGCTGCCACCCCTGGGATGGAAGGCAGCAGCTGTCAAGGAGCACACAGCAGTGCTGCACTGCAGTCTCAAGGCATATTCGGAAACTCTGCATCCGGTTTGCATTGTAGGGTGATTCCACACAAGGGGAAGAAGATGCCTCTTCTTTATAAAAATGTATGTTTGTTTTCTAAAATCATCTTAAAATCATATTTTTTACTGATCACCATTTAAAAAAATTCTAATAAAATATTTGCCCTTAAAGCACTTGATAAGTCCCAAGTATGCTAAATGTTGCTAAATTTACTGCAAAAGGTTATGAATTAATTTTCACAGTACTGGCTTCTCTAGACTGTGGCTGTTTCCTTATGTTTTAAGCAGCTAATATTCTGCAAACTGAGAGTTCTGCAACTGCAAATAAACCTCTACTGACAAAACTATTTGTTGATAATTTTAGATGGGAATTGTTGAGAGACTGATGGACTGATTAACACTGGAAGCCTCTCTAGCAAGAGGTTTATCAACACATTAAGCAACAAAAGGGGTATTTATAGTACTCTCCTGGAATATGCTTTTTCCAGCTCTCTGTTGCCATCTTGAGTCTCTTTCTGCCTTCAACAGAAAATCCATGTTGGGGCGTGACACCTATAGAGACAAAGGAAAACAGATTTCCAGTCCTGATGGCTAGAGCCCCTCTCTAGTCATCAGGTGTAAGTCATGGAGTATAAGAGAAACATTATTTAGTTTAATGGAGATAATACACATTGTGACAAACCATAGCAAGAATTGAAGCAGAACGCTGGGGCAGTGTGATGTTAGTGGGAATTCGTTGTAAGAAGCAGCAGAAAAAGGTTCTTGGAAAGCAGCTGAGCTCAGATCCAATGTGGAGTTCTTGGATATGTGAATCATGCAGACACCCCTGGCAGTGGCTGTCAGAGGGAGCTAATAAGAGTTTAGAGTATGTTTGCAGGGGGATAGAGAAATACTGAAAGCACTATCCTCCCTGTTATGTAGATGTTTTGATACCATTCTTTTTGTCCTGTAATTGCTCTTCACAATTTTTTCACATTTCTCTGAAAATCAGTAAGATAGGACAGATCAGGTATTGTAGTTCTTATGACCCTAACTACATACTAAAGAAAATCCACGGATTTCAAAGTCCCTTGGGATAGATGGCATAAAAAGTAGAAGCCAGAGGCCTTTTTACGTGGGCATTTCTCCAACATATGCTTTCTAGTTTTTAATGTTCAGACTTCTTTTTGTAAGTTTGTAACTTTTAGAAGTCTTTTTTTCTTATTATTCCCCATTCTATCCCATTGTCTTATTTCACACTTGCCAACAGTACTTTCAGTCAGCATTGAGAACTCAGTATTTTATGAGTATACAGTATCCCAGGCAGCAGGAACATGATTATGAGATCATTGTTACAAATTGACTACTTGCTGGGGGATCTCTTCCCCACCACTGAGTGCTTGACGTATACTAAAAATAAGTTGCTAAAATTTGAGTCTAATAAAATCTACTGTCCGTAGCCCATTTTAGAGTCTTGAGTATATCTGGGCATTATATTATCAATCCTAAGCACTTTCTACTTCCAAACAGAGGATACTGTTTTAAGGTGCCATTTACACTCTTTTCTAATAAATCTCCTAGTAGTAGTTGACACTAGCACAGTTTAAACTGTGCTAGCCCAGGATTAAATTAAACCCTGATGAAAACAGCCTGAGCTGGGTTTTCCACCTCTCTGCTGCTGCTTGAATGCAGCAAATATTGGTCCTCTCTCTTAGCTTGTTGAAATGGGAGGTTCTGCAGTGTGTGCCAAGCAAGTACAACCAGCTTCTAGACCCTCCTGACTGGGGCAGGGGATATGCTATGGTGAAATAGAGGTGTCATTCATTAATATCCAAATGTAGGTAAAACTTTGAAGGTGTTAGACCTCAAGACCATTACTGTATAGAATAATTGGTACAAAGGAAAAATATATGTTTTGTGCTCGCTGCAGCTGAACAAATATGTGTCTCCCCAATCTTCTGGAAACCTAAATTCAATACTTTTTTGTGATTGTGTACTCATTTAGTACTTGTGTGGTCTTCCTACAGGATTTAGATCATTCTTCAGATACTGGTTGAATATCAGCCTTAGCATTTCTTCAAAAGAATGGCCTAATTTATTGGATTCTGCTTTCCGTAATTTGACTGCTAGCAATGGTCTTCCAGAAAGATACTCAGGTAAGTGTTAGACACACTCATCTTAGGTCCTCAGAATTCAGAGAGATGATTATTTTTTAATAACATTATCGGGAATCAACTTTTGATGGTGTGTGTTTGCATTTGATGTCACCACACTGCTGCAGTGCTGCTTTCCATGCTGCTTTTTATGTATTTCCTGCAAGTGCCATATTAAATGATCACAGGATTCTTGGAAAAACAACAGGAAATGATATAATGGTGCCCACAGGTTCTATGTATTGACTTTTCCACAGACTTGCTATTCTCTGAGCCTAAAAAATTGTTCATAAAACAGATATTTGATTTTATTCTCTGTTCTTGATTCTTGTTTGCATGCTAGAAGCCCTGACCTTTTGCTGTTTTATTATGGGGAAAAAAGGAAAAAGAACTAATTATAGAGATTATTGTGGTTTTGACTACAGGGATAGATGTTTAATTTAGTTGCTTTACATTCCTGAGTAACTATTAACAGGAACTCATATAGACACACTGTTATCTGCAAATAAGTTACAGCTTGCATTGGGATTCAACAGAAATGTCTGTGTAATAAAATCATAGCTCTGGTATAAAGGTTGTAGAACACGGAATAAGTAATTACCTTGTAAGGCTACCTCAGTGTGTTCAAATCATAAAGGATAGCATATAGAAATGGAGAAGAAGCTACAGGGAAAACTGTTGTCTGTGGCATTTTTCCTCAGTAGCCATACAAGGGTCATGAGCTGTGAAGGACGAGACAAAGATTCCGGTGGAGAATTATAGAAAATCACCCAATGTCAACATCACAGAAACAGGAATATCTGGAAAGTCTGTGCTTTTGACCATGTCTTAAGGGGATCCCAAAGTGCTTCTTGGAAGACTTGGAGTATTTATAGCTGAGGATTCAAAATCCTTATGTCTTTATTGGCCTGAAAATAGTTTTCCTTTTGAAGATATGATGGCTTTTTCTGGTTTATCATGGTGAATTTACCAAATAAGTTTTCCCCTCTTATGGGTTTAGTTTCCATCTGAGGGATAATCTACCCCCTAGACACTAGCAATAAACAAGACCTATTACATTATTCAGAGCCTTCCAGCCTCATTTGGATAATTCCTTTAATAAGGAATTCCTCCTCATCTGGGATGATTCCTCAATAAATTCCCCAGGCTAAGTTGGGGTTTCACCACATTCCTTTAAACTCTCATCACTGGATGAGTCCCAGTAGATGTCTTAGTCTAGCAAAGTGTTGAGGTGGTGAAACTGCATCCTTGCCTGCCAGGCAAAGTGCTGCCTCTTGTGCCACGCTGTTGACAGTGGCTTGCTCAGAGGCTTCTATGATGCTCCTACCTTGAACATTCACCATATATGTTACTGTAGAAGGTAAGAATACAATTTTAAATTGATGGTCACAAACCAAGGAAATTAAAAGGGCAGTCTGCCTTCTCTGAAACCTGCAATGAAGTCCTTCACTGTGTTAAAATAACCCTGGTAACAGCAACAAACCAGAATGAGGTCAAAAAGTGCTATTTTACCCTAAAATGGGATATTTTATTCAAGCAGTAGATGAAATTAATCTCTCCTGATCTCTCCATTGGAACTGCTGGATGTCTTCCAAGACTCAAGCAGGCCTGTGTAGCATTAGCTCGGGTACTTCAGGATTCCTGTGGTCTGAAAAAAGACATGCTATAAATGCTGGTTTAGTTCTTTATACATGGCACTGGCAGCTCTGTAATGAGGCAGACGACAGAACGTAGTGGCAGACTTTGGTGGCTGCATTTTCCTGAGCCTTTCAGAAGAACTCAAACCAAGTGCAGTTGCACTGGTTATAGCTCCTCAGTCCCAGACTTTACCCTCTCTAGACCAGAGACACTGACAGCTGTCCTAAATCATTATAAGCACTTTCAGGATGATCTAAAAACTAAATAAATAAAACCCATCAAAAAAAAAAAAACCAACAACAAAAAGTGACCAAACCCCTCTCAAAACAAACCAAAAAACAAACCAAAAAACCTACTTGGGGTGTGACTACTGTGCTTTGCTTTCACTTTCCCATAAAGGATGCAAGCCCTGACATACAAATATTAACTATTTTATCCCCTTGGAAAATCTAGGCACGCTCCCCCACCTGTCTCTGTGGTGTTTGTTTGGGGTTTTTTGCCCCTTGAGAAATGTCCTGTTGATGTGACTAACTGATTATATAAAGGTCATCCTGGACTACTGGTATTTTGCATATGAAGTGCTAACAGTAACTGTGGGATCACAATTCATTGCAGAATTTATCCCCAGTTTTGACATTTTTTTATAATTTCAGTTGACTGGGGGGTTTGTTGCTCACATATTTTATTTTGAGGGGACGCTGATGTCAATCATATAGTTTAACTATGTAATTACTGTCATTGGTATACTTTATCATTTCCTTGTATTTCTTGAAAGAAATATCACTCTTATTTAGTTGGTCACCTGAATCTTTTGCCACAGCAGATTTTTATAGCCATGTTATACTACTATCAAAAAGACTTGATTCAACTGAGGAGGTAAATGATACAAATGTGTTTTGTCATGATAGAGAAAAAAGAAAAAACAAAAGCCTCTTTCCATTGTAAATGCTTACCTGCTGGGTAGTGCAAAAATTTGCTTTGGGATAAGTGTCTACAGTGGAAATGTTGACCATTCTTTAAGTAGTCAGTGTTTTGAATGTTGTCAGAGCACAAACCATCATGCCATTTTATTCAATTCATTTCATTAAATATTCATTTAATCATTATGAAAGTAATTATTTAATTCACTATCCAATTACATTTCTGAGTATGCTCATTTTAATAGGCTGAGTATTTTCCTAATGTATCTGCTAATCATTAGGAACACAATTTGGCCTCAGTTCAGAGACTCTTGTGTCCTAAATTACAAACTGGGTTTAACAGAGTACTAAGAAATCCAAAACAAGTCTGTGTAATGGAATTAGAGCATTTTGCACACACTCAGGTGAAAACAAGTAGCATTGAGTATGCTTAGGGTTGTGTGTACTCATCTGCACCCATAAAGGTCAGGATTTTTAGTGGTTAATGCTACTTCCTCAGCAGGGTTTAATTACCAGAACAACAAATGCATGCAATGACAGAAAAGTCAGTTTATAATGTAATTAATTTCATCTTGCGCTGTTTTAGAGAGATGCTTTTGAGCTGGATTGTTTGTACTTCCATTGTAGTGACTGTACTTAAAATGAATTCATGTGTCTTCCCTGGAATGAAACATGGTTTGCATAAAATTTGCCACCTACTCTGGGTGTCAGGAAAGGTGAGATTAACTTCTAGCACTATCACAAATTTGTTCAGCACAAATCTGCAAATTTTATCTACAAATCAAGAATTAATTTTGGTAGGATCCTTTCCCCTCACCAAATTAAATTCCTGAAGAACATTGCTCATCTTTCTTATGTAACAGAAAATAATCCTTATTACTTATTTATGCAAATTATGAATATCATTTATTGCTACAGCATTAACTATGTTACTAAATATTTATTAGAAATAAGCCTGAGCAATTAAATCAAGAGGGGGGTTTTAGATGTCTAAAATTTGGTCGTGTTTTAATTCAGATCTGCCATGAAGATAGCACCGAGAAAAAGGCTTCTGATGAGTCTCAGAGCATACTGCTAAATAAGAACTAGTCTCAGACAAATCTGTTTTAAAATATGGTTAGGTGCTTTCATAAAACCTTGAGTCTTAATTTCACTGCAAATGGCTTGGACATGATATAATGTTCTGTTTCCTGTTGGGCTTTTCTTAGATCTAGAAAACCAAGCTTCCCAGAACTCCCCAGAAACAGGCTTATTCCCAAAAAGAAAAGCTTGACAACAAGAATTATTAATGTCCCCAGAAGCTAACTCCTACTCTGCAAGACAGATAGAAATAGTTCAATCATCTGCAAGTGTCAGAAGAGTTAGATAACTTCTATATCTGGAGTCAAGAAGAAAAGATAAAGAAATAATTAAAAGTCATCCTTTAGGCAATATAATACTTTGTGACAGTTACAATATTTAGGAAAGTACATATAGACTAAACATAGTTTTGATATCACTCCAGGACACCTACGAGAGAAATTATATAATTTTAACAGAACTCCTTTAACTGATGAAATGTCTGGTTTGATCCCCTCTTGGAGAACCTTGTCTTCATGTTCCAGGATGATGTACTTGTTGCTCAGCTCTTTTTTGTTTCTAGTTATGCAGTGAGAGCTGGCTGACAAACAACAAATGTCATATGCCTCCTCCTCACCCTGTAACCAGAAGGTTGGGGTTAAAAGTGGGAGGGAGGGATGGGAGAAGAATAAGTGAGAGCACAAGATATTTGGCAGCATCAGAAATCTGCATGTATAGTGAAGTGCTGAATGACGCATTAAGGCGAACCACCTTAATTATAAATTACATGTGGCAAATTACAAGATACAAGTATTTTAGAAACTAAATCCATTCCATATTGGTATGTTGCGTTATCCTGAAGTGACCCTGGGCAGCCAAATGTTCTTGCAGTCTGTCCTTGGCTCCTTTTGCATTATACAGGTTCCTAAGCCAAATTTGCTAAGTTAAACATCTGAGCTGTAAATAAAGATCCCCAAAGCCTACTGTGCTTTCCTTGTTCTAAGAGTCCTTCACAGTATGGCCCCAATTCAACTAAGTACTTAATATGTACTTAAATCCCACTTAAATCAATGGGATTTAAACATTTGCCTAAATGCTTTGCTAAATCAAGGCCTATTAAACTGTCTGTGTTGGAGATCAAATTGTAATTTATATTGCTGTGATTTCTTTTTCTGGTGTTATACATGAAACCTCAAACTACGTTTCACTGTAGTCTTGCTTGGATCAAAGCTGGAAATGTTTAGAGGGAATGTGTGCAAGACCTGTATTCATCACATGCAAGAAACAGGTTTTAATTATTTGGGGCATCAGCTATTGTAACCTTGTATTCCTGATAAAGTGAAGTTCAATAAGCTCTATTAAAAGAATGAATGTTTTCCAATTATCAGCATTTTGAAAATTAGTAACAAGAAATTTTCCTTTTCCAGTGATGATTGCAGCCTCTGGTAAATGTGGGAACATGGAGTTTTTACAGAATGTAGATACATGAAAGCACACATGAGGAAGAGAGGAGCTTTTCCTTCTTTGGCTGATTTGTTGGAAATCTTGTCTTGGCTATTTTTTTCACAAATGCAACTAGGATTGACAAGGAAAACAGCATTTTTTAGCAGAGGAGGCGGCAGCAAGAGAAGTTGCCAAAAGGGCCATCGAGAATCCCCAAGTAATTTGATGTGTAGTGAAAAATATGACAAAAATCTCGCAACTGTATATACTACAATTTTTTTAGAAGTCACATGTCCCACTATGCCTGGGATGCCCAAAGAGATTATTCTGGCCTTATCACTGTTTTTTTGGAAGAGGGAGGACGGATGGTGGGAAAGTGAGGACTCTTCTTGACTTCTCCTATAATATAAGCTCTCTGCTTGTAGTGGAAGTCAGCCAAAAGACAGCTCATATGCCAAGAAAGCCCAAGTTAAGAGTTGAAGGGAAAATACCAGATGCTTAAATTTGTCTTGGATTTTCTCAAAGCTGCTAATACTGGTTTTCTGCTTAATTAGCAAATAAGGGATGGACTGTGCTTCTCTTTCTTGAACAGCTATTTCTTGGATGATATAAGAATGAGCTAGCCACCTCTAGGGCACTGCTGTTCCTTACTGCTTAAGGGGAAGGGTTAGATATTGGTTTCTTAAACTACATTAACAAGAGATAATTGCTGTAGAACACATATTCCTCACACACAACACTGCTACCCTACCAGAATTGCCTGAGACAGCTCATTGTCTAGAAGTTAGTTTAGGTTTCTATCTAGGAAGAAATTATGCTCAGTGCGTACAATTTCCCAACTAGGCAAGATTTATTTCCAGTCAGTTTTTGTGTGTTTTGTTCACCACTTGGTTTTCTTTTAAGCAGCTATGCTTTTCCCCAGAGACCTCAGCATTTTGTCTATAACCTCAGGGCTATGGATGGACAAATAATGTGCTCTCTCTTTAACATGAAGGACCCTTCTATAAGGGGTGTTTATCATGGGCATCTGTAAGTGATCTTCAGCATTTCTGTGACTCCTGAAAGGTGAGAATATGTCAAGCATGCAATAAGGTTGTTTAAAACATAAGACCATAGAGAAGGATGTTTCAAGTAAAGAAAATGTGAAGCTCTCAGCTGAGAAAAACTGGGTATTGATCAGTTGTAGAATCAGCAGAGTAAAAAAGCAAACAGGTTCTGGAGAGGAGTAGGTGGGATCAACAAACCCATCAATTAGGCATCATAAAAACATTTAAAGTATACTTGTTCTTTGCATCACTTGTTTACTGCGTAATTACAAAATCTACAGCACTTCATTAGTCTACCAAACATAACTGATACGGTGTTTTTAAACAGCAGATGTAAATGGTCTGAATACATATAATTTTATAGAAAACTTAATACTCCATTTGTTTCCAAAATTTTATAAGATATACATATGTATTAATCTGCATATGTCACAGAAAAATGAAATACATGCAGGATGTATTTTCATTTACAAATGGATGTAAAAGTAATGTTTATATTCAGAATATAGTTTAACAATAATTTAATGCTAACATTTTTTCCAAAAGATGATACATGAATTTTAATTGTATTTCAGAATGTAAAATATTAAAAAAATAAGGGTTCAT
Source organism: Aegotheles bennettii (assembly GCA_013398125.1). Classification (NCBI taxonomy): domain Eukaryota; kingdom Metazoa; phylum Chordata; class Aves; order Caprimulgiformes; family Aegothelidae; genus Aegotheles; species Aegotheles bennettii. The sequence continues at coordinate 1,476,593 of VZRW01012057.1, forward strand.
CTCTGATTGACAATGCTTGTTATGTACTAATTGACATATATTATTAAAGTACTTCTTAGCAGGATTTTTTAACATTTCCAGTGAGCTAGTACAGGACTTCCATGAAAGGAGGGAAATAGTAATTTGTTGAGCAGGGAAAGTAACTCTCTTCTGATACTTCATCTGATCATACAATTCCTTCATCTTTGTGTGTTCACTGAAAAATCTTTCTTTTCAGCATCCTTTGTTCCCAAGCCTGGATAAAAAATATCACTTCTTTTAAGTATCTTAGAATATTGCAGTGTGTTTTGTTTCACCTCAAAGGCTGATTTGTGAATTGTACATGAAAGAGTTCCATGTTTTCATGTTGTGTTTTGAAGATTTAAAGTTTCTCCAAATAATTACTACTGCACACTCTTTTTTCACAACTATAAAGTGTAGATATAAAAAAGATACCCCCTCCCATCTTCACATTATTTATCACATATTGAATTAAATTAGAAGGGAAAAATGGAAGAGAAATTAAATGGCAATTATATTACTTTCTTCAAATGATCATATTTTGATTTAATTTCAAATAAAATTAATACAGTATTAATTTTTCTTGGTGGAAAATTCCATAAATGGAACAGTTTCCCAGGGAAACAAAGTGATTAGCTGTGCTTTCTGCTTTAGTAATGAGATATTTCTAAAATAAATAATTTTGCCTGGTTTAGCATTTGCCTCTTACGTATTTATGCATCTCAACATATACATGTTATTTTCTGAATCTTGGTTTGGGGTGTCTTAACTGTCCTAATTCTCACACTTTTTAGAGGCTGTAAATTGCAAGCAGACTACAAGAGAATCTCCTTCAGTTTCTATAATAAGAAATAGAGGAAAAGTTATACACCTATCTAATTTTAGTGACCCAATGACCGAAAATATTTTTTAAAAACATAGGAGAAATATGTCCAAATGCAAATTCTCATAAAAAGGTTCAGAGTCCTAAAATTAGATAATTTTAATGTACCCTTATAGTTGTTTTTCAGTTAGAAAATCAAACTCCAGAAATGTCCCCCTAGCTAAATGAGGTTTCTGCAATGTTGAAATTAATCGATCAACTCTTCAATAAGAGCCAAGCCTCAAATCCACAAGCATGAAACACCAGTTAGTAATGGCTATATAAATTGATTTCAGAAGGTTAAATGTGCACATTCAGGGCTTAGAGAACAAAGTCTTTATGGCCTTATCCAAACAGATATCTGTGTGACTCACATTACTTTGCATACACTGTAATCATGAAAATCAAGGGACTGGGTTTAGATGAGGCCATGAAGTTTGATTCATGTTGGAAAGTTGGATTAGGGCTTTTTTTTCTGATGAACAAGGTCTGTGGAAGTCTGATGCTGAATCATTTTGTTTGTTGCTAGGGCAGGAAGAGGGATACAAAAAAAGAAAGGTACTAAGTATGCGTGTGAGGGTAAATTTTTTTGGCTGATGGTTGTGCACATTTAAAGGATAACAATAGGGTTTCTTGTTAGACCTAGATGAAAATCAAAGTTGGCAGCAGTAGCTGGCTTCCATGCTAAGGTTGCGGCTGAGGTTGGCATCAATACCTTGCCTAAACTTTAGAAGAATTAGTCTGAAAAATGGGTGCGTGGTAAGAATGGGATGTAAATCTGTAAGTAACCATAACTAAAACCTGACCGCAGTAGAAATAGGTAGGCTTGTTTACTGTTTAGCCAAAAGTTTGTTCCAATGTAGGCACATCAAATGGATTTGAATAAGTATAAGAACTCTGAATGGCAGAGAAACCTGATAAGAGCTAGATTTCAACCAAGAGAGGGATAGAGATGCATTTTTTGAGAAGTCTTCGGTAGGTTTTCTCTGTACAACTTTCCAAACTATGGCTGTAATTAGATATAGGCTGAAAAACTGATCCTGGGCTGTGTTGACATTTAATATTTGCTACAGAAGACATTCCCAGGCTAAAATCAATTTTATGTCCTTCAGACCTCAGAAAATTACAATTAGAGTAAGACCTCCCTGAACTAAAGTTTTTGTGTTACCCATGCTAAAACTGTTTCAGTAGGATGAGGTAGAATTTGGATTGCTGCTGTTTACAGTAAGACAGAGTGAGTAGGAGTCCTTGGCTTAGATTTCTGTTCTGGTGATGTTGTTCTTCCCGGTCAGGGCAAGGTTTCCAGGGCTAGGTGACTGGCCAAGCTTTTCATAATAAAGCTTGTGTTTGGATTTATGCATGTATTCCTTGGCTGAATTAGAGCTTAAGATGCACAGTCAGTGTGGAGCTAGGGCGTGGAATGGTCAATCAAAAAATACAAAATGAAGAGAGATAGGTGGTATAGTGACCAGGCACTGTGAACAGTAATAAAACCAGCTGAATTACAGCCAAACACAGGAAAGATGAAAGGTTTGAGAATCAAAGCAACACAAAAAGCCTAATTGCAGAAGACAAAAAAATGCAGTGGCTTCAAAAGTTCTTCCAAAAACCATTTATTTCAGAAAAGCAGAAAAAAAAGATCTGATGATTTGAATTGCACATAACCAAAAACTGAATGAGAATAAAATTAAAAAGAGTAAGGAAAAAACCCAAAAACACCAAAACCTCAAAAAAAGGTGGAATCGTGTAATTTTCTTTTTTTAACCTTTTTCCTGAGATTTTGACAAACCTCATGAGGATTTGCATTTTTGAAAGAAGCAACTGTTCATGTGCATTTGAACTGCCTTGAGCCCTTTGACTGGGACTCAGCAGGCTGAGCTGTGATGCCGCAGTCTCTGCAGCCATCTCGTGGGGACTCTGTGCATGGACACCGAGGCAGAGCCAGGGAAAAGTTTACTTTTACTGGATCAGGGTGAGCAGAGTCCTATGGCGTGTGTCAGTGACTAGTGACTGTAGATAATGGCAGACAATTTCTCCTTTATATCTAAATCCTCTTCCTCCCCCTGCCCCCCCAGCAATCACCATAGACTTACTAGAAGAGTAAGTACGCAGAGTTTGGGGCACTGCCTGCAGAGCAGCTTGAAGGAGGACCCTTTCATGCTGCAGCTAAATCTATGGTGTTATAGCACAGCAATCATCAGAGTTGCTGTTGACTTCCCTAAGGGGTCTTGGAAGGGTTACCTGTGTCTGACAGCAGTACCAATATGCTGAAAGGCTGAACAGTCCATTTCTGTTTCCTCCTTCTGTCAACTTAGATGCCTTCTGTTTTCTCATGCTCTCTGATTATACCCTTACTGTTCCCATCCTGCCCACTCAATCAGCCAAATTCGACTCGGGACGGTATTTCCTTTCTTTTCATAACTGCTTTACTGTCTTCACCTCTATGTTGTCTTGGCAGTTTGCTCTGAGAAACAAAAGATGCTCCCTTCACTAGAAATAGCAATGATTTCCCTGGGGGTTTTGTGGATTCAGCTTATAAGGAGGCACAGACCAAGCAAGGTTCCTCCAGGTACAGATTTGTCCTGACAAGATCAAGTGGTGGAGGTACCAGCAATTCAGTTTATAAGTTCTTCTTTAAGGACTCTTAATGCTTTTTGACAATGCTTATCCTAGGAATGGATGAACAGAAAAGGATTTTTTTAAAAAAGAAATTTTCTTGAAGTTTGATCAGGGAATTGCAGTTTATTGTAGCATTCATTTAAATGCTCAGAGACTTATCCCCAACAGATGATCTTGCAGTCCTATGTAATCCATAGCCAAACCACCTATGTTTGGGTAAAAAAGCAACATAAATTGATTAGGCAGTTGTCAACCAGATCTGAGATGTGGGATGAGATGTGAGACCTAAATCAAAGTGTAATTACCAAGGGTTGTAGTAATTGACATGGCTGGTTTAGAAAGAGAAAGAAAATCGTCAGACATCTCAATGTTTCCCCTGTAACTTCTGTTCTAGGAATCACTCAAGAATTTGTCCTAAGCCAGTAATTCATCTTCCTATGTGGCTCATACTATTTGCTGAAACATGGATGATTCATGAACTATGAGTGAAACCCTTTGCTAATTGATCTTTTAACATAAAGATCCAATCTTTGTGACCCATTTAGAGGTGAGAACAGCCTGTTTATCTTACCAGCCTCACTGAAGAATTCCTTTCAGGTTGGTTTGCGTACGGTATGACTCAGGAACCTGAATTGCTGAGCTCCAGCATGAGGTCTGATGCAACCTGTTCCACTCCAGTTCTTCCTGTTGTTGTCTAGTAGCTGATGCATTGCTAAATTTCCCACTTCTATACAATCATGTCTTGTGGAAACTCCCTCTAATCAGAAGACAAATGCTTTAGGCATTGCTTTTATGCCTGTTCTTTCTATTACAGAATTTCATGCTAGGTGCTGCACTGGCCAGAGTGAGAATATTCACCTCTAAAATGGAGATCTGTGATCCAGTGAGTTGAACCTTTCACTTTTGGGTATTCTCAGTTCCTAATTGATCTATAGCAAATCACATTAATGTTAAATGTTCCAGTAAACTAGTCTATGTCGTCTGAAATGATAGAATCTTGTTTAGCTACGTTTGTCTCAGATTCCAGTTTTGTCTCTGTGTATGTCTGTGGGTTTATTCTGTTGGCTTTTTTTTCCTCAGAGAAGTGTGCAGGTTCCTAATCTCATTGATTTGGTTTCTTCATATTAGGTCATGTTACAAAGTCCAAATCAGATTACAACAAAATCAGATTAGTTCCTCATTCTTAAACAGAACAGCTTAAATGTCTGGACCTGGTACTTAAAAAGTTATATTTTACAGAATTTGTCTACTTTGGGTGTGCAAGAGGACCAGAACACTCAGTACTGGATGCATCACCCCCTTAATTTTATTTCAAGAAGACTTTCCATAGTAAGTAAACAATGGATTAAACTAATAGCCTGAGAAAGTAGTTTTCAGAAGAATGTTCTGGCAGTTGAAATGTCGCTGCTGTTCCCACTGTAATTTTCATTTACATTCTTCAAAAACTCCTGTGAACATGACATATCATGTGGTCTGCACTCCAAGTTTGTTTTATGATCTAGCAATCAAAATTATTGCTCTTATTATTCATCATTTCAAGAAGAAATAAATTTGTTCCATGATAGTTAGATAATGGAGTAACTTTTCTAGGATACACATTACTCATCTGAATCAGATGTCTGTCTTTTGTATCAAAACCACCTAGTTACTTATGAAAGCTTTGCCTTTCAGCAGAAGAAGTTGCCTCTGTAAATGTATGAATTTGTTCTAGGTCAGAGGATGTGGGATCAGAATTTGAAGAAAGCTGTATTGCATTTCCAAATTTTCAGCTGCTCCATGATGGGCAATTAATTCAAGGTGGAGTCCTTATCCTATATAAACGATATTTTCAGTCTTTATGGTTAAAATCCTTGGTCCCACAAGAGTGTTTTCTAAACCCTTAGAAGGCACTGAAAAAAAAACTACTGAAAACCTTTATCAGATTTGAATCAGAGCCCAGATATCCCTTCATGTTAGTTTCCTGTTGATAAATGTTAATAACAATAATACTCATTTTCCTAGTGATCTGCAGATATTAAGCATTTAATGTGATATTAAATAAAGAAAAAAAAAAACCCTAGATGAAAAATTGATGCAGTCCATATATCTCAGAGAGGAAGAAAGAAGGATAATAAAAGTATCTTGTATATTACATAGGTTCTCTTTTTTGTTCCTAATTAACTGCTCACTATCCAGAGAACAGTCTTTAGGTTTTAAATGCTGATCTGGATTTCAAATGAGGATTTTTTTTCTAGACTTCCACACCAATTTCCTGTGACTTTAGTATTCTTGGCCTCATCTGAGCTTCCCAGTGGCATCTTATGTTGTGCAATTAAGCCAGATATATAATACTGTATCTGGAGTTCTTTTTTCAGCTAGAAGTGCCTTGTTCAAGTGTACTGCAGATTAGCAGAAATGAACAAGAAGGGAGAATAATATATATAAAAAAAATAAAAATATTATGAGTCAAGATTATTGCTATTTGAATGGACCGTACATCTGAAGTACTAAACTGTACCATTTACTCGTTCAAGAACTGTAATTGTGGTAGAGTTCCTAGTCAAATAGCCAAGGACCACATTTCAATTCTTCCAAACAAAATTGTGATAGTTAAAAAGATATATTTGGGTCAGAATATGTCCTAATAAACTACCAACCTTCTTTCTTGTGTAGCTGAAAATATCTTTTTTTCAATGTTTTGTTTGCTTTCCCAAGATCTAATCTAAATTTTATTAAGGATAAAACACATTTGCTGAAAGAAGCTGTTGACTCTGAAAAAGCAATACCCAGGGAAGTCACTTGGCCACACGGTGGAGCTTTCTGCTCTCTCGGTAGGAAAAAAAAAGTAAGAAAAGCTGGCTGACTCCTCCAGAATTCTGCAGCAAAGGGGGAGATATTAAGTCCTGTAAGCTGTCCTAGAAATACCATTCTTTACGGTCATTTGTGCTTATATGTGTAATGAGAAGTGGTGGGTGGCTTCCCTGCTCCTCAGTCTGGAAACTGCATCTAATGGTGAAATTAATTACCAATGAATTTAATTCAGACCAGCAAATTCCATGATACTTCCAGCATAATGGTTGCACTCTTATCCTACTGTCACTTGTAGATGAAGAGGTCCTCAGCTTATTCATCATCCCTGGATACACAAAATTCGTGGTATGTATACATTTATTTTACAAATAAAAGCAGCATACTATCCTCACCCTCTTTCCTCACTGGATTTCTGCCTACAAGAAGCTCATTATACACTTTGCCTTGCTCCAGCTCGTCTGGTATAGGATTTGACTTGGATCACATTGAAGGGAAAGGCTATGGACCAGCAGCAGATGCAGGAACATTACTTAATAAATTGCTAATCCATCCTCATTAACAAAGAAGTCCTTCCAGAGTGGATATTAAGACAAAGAGCTTTTGGCATTTGTGCAGACTTAAGGGAACATCTGTGTTTGTGATGGCAGAAGATTCATTGTGTCATAATAGAAATGAAGCCTCAAGGGAAAATCCTTTTGCTGGTAAAAGTAAGACTTTCATAAGAACTAACTCTCGCTATGTTCTTTTCTTTCTTATTTTCATCATTTTTTTCTTACCTACTGGTAGATATGGCACCCCTTTAGAAATGAGTGCTCATATTGAAAGAACTCATTAGATCATACACCAGTACTTTCAGTAGTTCTGTTCTCTCACTTTTGTGTGCTTTGAATTAGAATACAGATCTAAGCACCTGTCTATAAGTACAAATTGCACAGGCTGAATTATATAACTTCCTAACTTGGAGTTGCCTTTGTTTAATTCTTTAGGCATTTAAACCAGTTACCCAATTAAACAAATCAGTATTAGTTACAGCTAAGGTGATTTACGAGTGTGCAAAGGGATTGCACTCATTTAATTAAACCTGCAAAAAAATAATTATTTCATTTCATTGATACAATTTCTGCATTTAGGTTTCACCTTGGAAACATTTTTAAATTGTGAAAGAACTGCATATCTTAAAACTTTGAGAAGAACATACGTTTTTTAAAAAATATGTGAAAATTAAATTTTGTGACCAAAGGAGACCTTAGTGATCACGTTGTAAGCAGGGAAAGACAAGAAAGTGGAGCAAAACATGAAGCTGATCAGTTTAATTTTGTTGTGCAAAATTAATGAAAAGCTAAATATTAATGATAGGTTGTGATCCACAATCCTATTATTGAGGCTTAAACTGCTTTGTAAGAGCTGAGCCTTAGGGGCTGTCCATATGCATCTTCATAGAACATATCAAATAGTAGATGAGTTAATTTAGCTAAGCCCATGCTCTCTATAATTGGGATTTCTCAAAGCATTCCACCTACAAAGCTAATAAAAATACCATGAAACCAGGGAACACAACAGACAAACTTACAAAAACCAACATGTGTTTAATGTGTGCTGGCAGGAAGGAGACAACCATCATCACAGTATCTGAGAAAGTCTCTACACTGCTTATATAATTTAAGGCTTTTCTTTTAACTTTTGGGGCTCAAACACTGCACCTGCATAACCTCAGTGATAACATTCAGTTAGGCATCAGAGTAAGGTTTACTTACATATCATGAGGTCCTTGGGAAAAGGATTATTTGAAATATAGAGATATTGCTCTTTTTTTAGTATTTCCTTACTGTTTGTAAACTATATTTTGCATTGTTTATATAATCCTTTTACACTGAGGATAGCTTGCACAGAAGCCCCCCAGATCCAAAAAAACAAAACATCCAAGACCCCTACTCTGCACAAATGGGTTAAGAAAGGATCTTCCCTTGAAGATGTGAGCGGTCTGTGCTGTCTTCTAAAAACTAGGCTATGAGCATTTAGTGCAAAAGCTGTGGGTCTTACTTAGCATCCACTGAAGCCAGGGGTAAAAGTGTTATTTTATTCATCGTTATAGTGTTCCTTCTGTTCAGCTGAATTGCATCAACTTAGAATACTCAAAAGCTCTATAGCCATGCCTTTTGCTTTTGAGACTAAAAAGCTATTATGAGAAAATCTGTTATCTTGAAAAAGTGAGGGTGCTAATGGATTATTAAATGTCTGGGTTAACCTTACTAGAGATGTTTTCATTGGGATAACTCAATTTAATACAGTATAATGAAATTTTCTAGTATATGTTAAAGTCCAAATGGTGATGTGTAAAAGCAAAGAGTGAAAGTCCCTTTGAGAAATCTGCTTGAAAGCTGATTATTTGAAATTGCTGTAACCTTATAACTCCTTATTCTTAAGATGAGATAATGCTATAATTTAGAACCGGGTGGCTTAGTGATATATGTTTCATTTAGATTCTTCCTATTAGGTGACAATTATTGAAAGCTTATAGCTGAACTGTGTTCCATGCCTTGTGCTATCTAACTGTCTTGGAGCTGTTGGACACTGTAATTACATTTTGCTTCATTTCCTGTATAATTTATGTGAAAATCGTTCCATGGTATGAAAGTACAAAGTCCAGGTAATGAGAACATGACAATGTATAAGATTTAAGGTGGTTGTTTAGATTGCAGCTGGAACTGCCCATGACTCAGGCACTTTTAAGGTCATTCAATACATAGTAAGCTCAGGCAGCACAGCACTTTTGAGACTATAGAAAACAAAAACATTTCGCTACTCTTAATAAACATCAATCTTAACATCATTATTCCTAGAAATTGAGGTGTGTCTTATGGGTAGAGTAAGAAGAAATGCCAAATCTTATTGTGTTGAGTTACTGTGGCACTGAGCCACTAGCATGCTGTCTTTGTGTGAAGAATAGTAAGAACAGTTGTTATGCCAGGGCATAATGTTTTCAAGTTTCCAAAGCTTTGCTATTTTTTTTATTATGCTTTTAAAGGTTTCCCCTTGGCAGTTTCTTGATGGCACTAGACGCATTTTTTTAACTAGTGTGTTTCTTAATACCATTTTTTGTTGCCTTTAGAGAACTTGTAGCTAAATCATTATGCTGCCACTTCCTCTCACCACCAGCCTGATCTACATTACATCTGGAGTTAATCAGCTGGATTTGTTTTCCAGGCTAACAATATTGTATATCTTCATTATGCACTGCTGATTCTGAGGGTTTGTGGTCTTTGTCTAGGTAGAATTTCTGACTCCTGTTTTAACATTGCAAACTCTGTATAAGCTTGATTGTCTTTCATTGCATTCTTACCAGGCATTGTTACATGTTTCATGTGCTGAGAAACAGAAATGGGCTCCAAGACAATTGCCAGTGAGCATGTTGGCCACTGAAAGAGACTTTCGATTCGTTTTGCCTCTCTGGTCTAAAGAGAGAGAAAGTTTGCTCCAAATCCCTTTGGGGAAACTACAGTGAGCAGCTTCCCTCAGAGAACAAAGTGATGGATTTTGGTGAAGCCTTAAAGTCCGGTCTTGGGAAGACTAAAGGAGTTTTGGTACTGAATAAGGAAATGAGGAGACAAGTTTAACAGAGGGAGCAGGTACATTTTCAATGAAGGGAGGAGGGGATCAGACAGAGCTTGAAGGAAATACCCTATGAAAGAGAGATGCTGTGAATTAGCTACTGCAGGGGGATCCTGTGGCCCTTAAGAACTCTCAAGCAGTTGTTACATGGTACCTTTGACATAAGTCCATGCTACTGTTGAAAGGGATGAGCCCATCCGACTTCCTGCATCCTCCTGCTTCACTCCCACCACCTCTTGTGCTCACAGCAAGGATTATGCTGCTGAATGTTAACTGAATCAAAGACTTGATCTGCTGAAAACTACTCTGGGAAGAGGGGGAGAGACAGGTTATTTTCAGAAGTATTATCCAGAGGTGCTGAGTTCAAGTGATCATGTAACCACAGCCTGGTACACTTAGCTTTTCCAAGTACTGTGTTGGTGCAGTATCCTGGAGAACAAGTAGAAGAAGCCATCTCTTTGCAGACAATGATGGTTGTTGTTTGCTGATGAGTTAACTGTTCTGTATCTAAACAACCTCCTAGGTGATGCAGTAATAGAATTAATAACATTCATCATTTAATGAATTAAGCTGATCTGGATTTCCTCTCCCATTTTTTTGTGAACATCTGGTTTGTGAAGAGGTTAGACATAAATGCAGGTGAACCAATCTTACTATTTCAATGCCAAAAGCTCTCTAAAATTAGGTTGCATTTTTAGGCTGAAAAATTGGGTAGATATTACAAAATGTAAGGAAATTAGAACATAGGTGTCTAAGGATATCTGTTTCAGGGTTTTTGACTTGAAAGACTTTCATAATTATCACTCCAGAAATTCTTAGTCAATCAGAATTGTTTCTTGTATTTAATATAGTTTACATTAAGTGACAGTGTCACTTCTTTCTTCTCACTCTAACTATTTGATATAGCCTAAGCATTGCACTAGGAGAAAAGTATGATTTTCTGTATCCCTGAATTTAATTTGAGACACTGACAGAATACAAGTCTTGTACTTCCTCGGTGCATACTTTCAACATTAGGATACTGGACAAAATTGTCATAATCTTTTTTATATTCCTTTAAATGAAGGTGGTTGTGATAGTTCTGTGTGTGGAGCTCAATCATGGTGTTCCATGCTAGGTGTGTGGGATAAAACTTTGTGGGGACTTAGGCATAATATGAACATGTAGCACCTCAACCCTCCCAGATTGTAGAAGAAGAGTCTGAAGGAGAAGGAGAGTCTGAAGAACTTTATCAGTACAAGATCAGGAGGAAGTTGAGAGACTTCATTGTTGGTGCTCAGAAGCCCTTGCCTTAGCTGAAAAAATTGTTGACAGCTGTTTCAGTTGAAGAATTTCCTCACGTGCATTTCAAAGCAACACTAAACTCTGACTGAGGGTGTGGTGTTAATGAATATCAGAAATAATGCAAAACAACATACTGATGTTTGGAGGACAATGGAAACCAGCTTGATTTAAATCAGACCCAAACTTTCCGCATTTCAAACGTTGACTGTTCTTTGCTTCCTCACCCTGGGTCAAAATGAGACACTTATGGAAGAATATGTTCCCAAAAGACCCTTAAAGCAGTTATGCAAATCCAAGGTTTTCATGTCAGTCAAAAATGCAAAATCAACTCCAAGCCCTGGATATTTAGTTACTTTCTGTCATTGTCAATTCCTTGAACTTTTTCTCTTTTTTTCTAATATGTGCAATAATTTTATTATTATTTATTTATTTTTAAATGTTCTAAAATTATCTTTGTTTTCACTGACTCCTAGGTCTGGCTTGTAACGACTCACGTAAGTCTGGAAAATAATTTGGTTACAGTGCTTTCAAAAGGTCCCTGGTGAAATGAATACATCTGTAGGATGCACATCATACTGCTGGATAGACAAAGCTGCACAAAATGTAGACTCCCTCATAGTAGAAGTAGCTACAGCCTATGACACTTGAAAAATAAGTTTTCTTATGGTGTCTAATTACTTTCTTGCCACCCAAAAGTAGAGAGATATGAGTCAGTGGCAGTGTCATGCAAACCAGGACAGTGCTACAAGGCATGTGCATCAGTTGTAGAAGCTGGTAGGGCTTGCTCTGCCATAGGTGCTCGGCTTGGTATACGGCTGCTTCTGTTTGTCCTCAGCTTCTCTCTACACTTAAGAAACTGGAGGGATAATATTATCTTTTTACAGAGATAACTGTAAACCTCTGTCCTTTATGAGTTTTCACCTTGGAATTGGGATCAGCGTTGTTGTGAACCTCCCAGGGAGATTTTGGAAAGGTCCCAGAGTTTAACCGCAGTGCTGTAAGGATGGGTAAGGTTTAAACTGAAACTCCGTGGGAATGGACAAGCATGGAGAATATAGCCTGCTGTTTGCCTGAATTTTTAATAAGCAAAGTTCACCAACCTGGCTTTTTTCCTGGATAAGTGTTTAAAATTGCAAAATGATCCTATGATTGAAATGTGGGGCTTTCTATCGCAACACAGAGAGCTGCCACTGTAAGTTTTGCAGTAAAAGGTTAATGTCCTGGTTTACATCCAGTTAATGGCAATTGAAATCAAATCTATAACCCCTGTAGTATTCATTCAGAGTAAAACAAACCCCAGTAGGTTTCTGGCTTCAATAGAGCATATTGAAATGGGCAGCTGGGTGTTCTGGCTGCTAAACTGCTTGCTGAGTTGAAAAGCAAACCCAAACCCCTCTTTGTGAGCTGAGTTAACACTTGAGTTCTTTAAAGAGGCACTTGCAGGGGTCATGGGCAATGGAGGATGCCACCAACTTCAGGAATAAGCTCTTGAAGCCTGCTTTCTGTTTTCTCTTAAAAAGCACTCTTCATTCTCCTGTCAGATGGGCTCTGAATTCATGAGTCTCTTGCTGCTTGTTGTGCTTTTAGTGTTTGGTAGTAAGTTCAGATTATGTATGTGATTCCAGCACTGGCTTTAACACTGTTAGAGCTTTATAAATGTCAGGCTTAAACAATCCCTTTGTTTTTTAGACTTTAGGCTTCATTCTAACAAACAGAAACAAAAATTGATCTTCCTTGTTGACATGTTAAGATATACTAGCTCATTAAATCTATGTAAATCATTAATGTTAGCATTTTAATGTTTTTGGCAGTGCTATACCACCATCATATTAAAGAATACTGCTTTATCTGTGAAATGTAGTAATCTCTGAGAACTACCAATGACATTAAGTCTTGATCCCTCCTGTGTGGCTCCTTCAAATGAAAACTAGGGCATCTGAAAGCTCAGGGAAAAGTGGGAAGTAGGAACAATAATACAGAGGGAGAAGCAGATGTTTTTCTCCTGTAGTTTTTGGAGATCTAGCTTACGTTCTCTGTGGGATTCAGGATGCTACTGTGTCAAAACCTAATTTCTGAGTGTACAGAAATTTTCCTTAGTGAGGTGTCTATCTGCAACATGATTTTAACATTTCTGCACGTAGTTAGAATAAGCAGAAAACTAATGAACTTCAGTAGATTGACCTGACTAGAGAGACACTTATTCTCATGAGCTAGGGCAGCAGAAACTGCCCCACAATGTTGTGCCACCGGCCAAGATGCAAAGGAATAACTACAACCAAGGAAATGTGTTCAAACTGACGTATTATTACTTTTAAATTATAAAATGGTATCTTGCAGTAGGTCAAAAAAAGTGGTGACGTGGGTGTGTTTGCAGTACACTCTGAGCATCAAAGCTTTCAAGGGCGTTTCTGGCATTCAGAGTAGTTCCTCTGTTTTTACAGCTGGAAAGAGAGGATAAGCCATTTAGTGGAAACGTGTTTCTAGGCTGATACTCGTTCCTTTTGGCTGTATGCTTACTACTTGATGAATAGTCTGACAGAGAACAGTAAGATGATGATTCTATTCTGTGATCTGGAAGCCAAACAGGAAAGCCATTCCAAGGCTGGTGGATTTAAGTATGGTACAGACAGTTTGATATGTCAAAGCTGTAACAGCCTCTATTTTACAGACTTCACTATGAAAAATAATACAGAGCAGCACAGAAAAAGTAAAATTATTATGGTCCATCCTTCTTGGGAAGCTGAAAATTTGGTCTCTATTGTGGCTAAAGGAGGTGTGTACAAGAGATGCTAAGAACTGAGTTGGGACTCAGTTCGTGGAAAAACATGTAGTAAGTAGAACATGGCTAATGGTGTTTATACCAATGGGTCTCACTAGGTTTAAAAGTTACGCATATGTGACAAAAGGGGGAGTGAAACGGGTGGTGCAGAATACAGCTGCCTGATTTACTGAACTCTGAATAAAGAAGGGCTTTAGGGACATTTCTTTACCATTTTGGTGCTCTTCTCACTTGTGCTAATGAATTCCCAGATTTCTGGGGAAGTGTCAAACAAGATACAGCTGGGGCTCTGAGCTTTACTATTAACTACAAACTATCCTCCTTTGTCATATAAAAAGTGTGGAGTGAATTACACCAAATGGACTTTATTCTTTCAAAACTGCAAAACCATGCAAATAACTGAGTATAAATAATGAAGCTTGTCACTGCTTAATCCTTTAGTTATTTAACTGAATAAGTCTAGTACAAAAGACAGAAGCATGATCATGGAAAAGTAAAATTTCTCAGTAAGTGGCAATATTTTAGATTAACTCAGAGCAGAGGGAAAAGCAACCTGTGCTATTCTCTTCAGGAAATTTAGCAGAGAGAACTTAATGTTCTTTCTTGTCAGAGGCTGCAGATAAAAGTTACCTACAGCAGACCATTGATTTATGTAACCAAAATCCTTGCCACATTGTGCACAGAGCTATTAAGGAGAGGAAATACCAAGTTAGGAACAAGTGAAAACTCTGTAAATTCTTGCTTTCCCTCCCATATTCTGAGCATCAAATTATGGCCATAGAAACTATTCATATCAAGCTTTCTTGGTCTGTTTTGTTCTGTTTTAATAATGTGATCCAGAATACCGATCTCTATGATGGAGAAAGGCACTGGAAATTCACTTGAGCATGTGTCAAGTTCTTCAGCTGCCCTGGTACCTGCAAAGCTTAGAGAAGTCTATGCTGTCCTGGCAACCCAACACCAGTATCACAGAGATGCTGACAGAGAGGTGGTGTTGGAGCTAACTATAGGAATGGTGTCAGGGGACTCTCCACCATGAAAATATGGCATGTCAGTTGCCCAGTAGTTAATCTTGGATTACATGAATGGATTATTTTTTGAGTAGATGTGAACTGTGTCAAAGCTGTTGCTGCTGTATTTTGTTGAGACATTTGAAACTGAAAACTGGTGTTTTGTTATCAGCTTTACCGTGCACATGAATGCTTTGAGTGAATTAGGAAGTTGATGTTCATATGATGCTAGTTAATGATGCTAGTTAATATATACGCGTCTTATAATAGGCACAGAGTGCATCATCCCTGTGAAATACAGAAATGCCATCCTTATTTAAGGATGGAAAATGAGGCATAAAAGTGCAGAAATTTGCCCAAGGACATACAGAAAGAGAGGGAGAACAGTTATTTATTACAGGGTCCCCAAGCTCACAGCACTAGTCCATGTGTTGTCTTTTAAAGTGATTCTCTGTGTTAAGTATACTTTTTAGTATATATTAAATTAATTTTGTAATGAAATTAGTTAAGTATCAGCTGACAAAATGGGAAATGAGCATCAGATCATAATGTTTTCCAGTGTTTTAGCTCTAGGAATAACCATTATTATTATCAATAATCTGGTCAATGCTTATTGTAAATGTTAAAGATGATACAGTAATTAATGGAATTGAGCATAAGTAAGATATTATAACTATCAAGAAAAATGAATTGCTTGGTATCCATACTTGTCTGGATAGCAGGTATTTTGATTACCTCCAAGTGAAAAAGCCATAAATTTAGGTACAACAAATGAGGTTGGGGCTGAGGCCCAGGCATGCGTTCTGTCAGGGCTGTCCTCCAGGAGAGGATC
Organism: Aegotheles bennettii; assembly: GCA_013398125.1. NCBI lineage: Eukaryota > Metazoa > Chordata > Aves > Caprimulgiformes > Aegothelidae > Aegotheles > Aegotheles bennettii. Next base: position 1,492,378 of record VZRW01012057.1, read on the forward strand.
TGCAAGTCTGTGGGGGAATGGCATCATATTTTTCTCTGTTAGTCAAGGCCAGAGTGCACACTGTCTTGCTTTACTCAAGCCAGTAACATTCTCTCGAGCATGTGAAGCAAAGATGCCAAAGGTATGTCCAGTGTGTTCATTGGAAACATCATCCAGAGCAGGGCAACATGGTGTGGTGAGATGGCACTTTGAAGGAATACCTCACCTGTGACAAGAGAAACTTGGCTCTGAATTTAGGACTGCAGCTGGCCCACCTTTGGACCCTGCTCCCTACCTCGCTTCTGGGCACCCCCTCCCAGGCACGCTGGCAGGGGCTGCTGTGCGCTGCCGCTTTAAGGTGTGCAGGCACTGCCAGGCAGCAGGTCCCGGCCAGGGCTGGAGCACCAGGCGCAGGCAGTGATGATCTGCTCTGCAGGGCTCACAGCTGCTCACTGCTCTTTACTTAATAACATTTGGCTGCTTATGAGACATCTGACCAGTGAGCTAAAGGCTTCCTTCTAGTGCAGCAGAGTTTCACCTGGTGCGGGCGGCAGCTCCCACCATGGCAGCAGCCACAGGCTCTGCTGCAGCAAAAACTGCCAAGTCCTGCAAAAAGTACCGGACAGTGAAGCGGCACGCCGGCATCTACACCTACCAAGAGCCACCCCACAGGTAAGAGACCCTCTTCTCTCCTGGAATGCAAATCTACCCTATCTAGCACAGAAGTGGGATTTTGTCTTTTTGCTTTCATTTAGACAGTGTAGTAATGTGAAAAGGAGCACGAGAAAAATCACTCTTCTCTCTATATTTAGATGCATTCTAAAGTTCTTTTGATTTTTCACAAAAGTCATGTTTCATACTGCAACATAAAAACTGTACAGAAAACAGTGTAACTCCAATAACTTCAGGGTATGGCAGTGTAAGAAATCTCTCTGTAGTTTTCCTGCATATTATACATTTCTCTTGAATGTCCAAGGGGATAGGACTGTAGATAGATGTGGTCTGACAAAGCATGTCCTTTGAATGTCCTTACACGGCATGGTTTAGGTTGTGATTTATTTCTAAGTGATTAAAAGTTTTTCTTCTTTCAGCAAAATTGCAGGGAACTTTCCCAACAAGTACATAGTGATCCAATTAGAAAATCTCTAAGCTGGTGGTTGTTGCAGTAGTTCAGATCTTGTTATTTCATTCGGGAAGAAACAGTCACCACAGGTTTTTAGACCTAAGCCCCTGCAAGAATGAATATTGCCGCTGTTTTGTATACAATACCCTGTTTCAAACAGAGAACTGAGAGAGCTGCAGCTTAGCAAATGTGGTGACAGCATCAGAAAAGATGATTCAATAATCATCCACAGAAATCTGCACGAAAGCATATGACTTCCTATAGGGACGAGTAATTCCTGGTGTGTGGAGTCCCACACTCCCGTCTGCCTCAGCAGGGAACAGGAATAAAGGGTGAAAATCTCCCAAGCATCTCTTCCCCCCATTCTAACAAGTATTTTATCACTATTACAATCAAAATAAAAGGCAAACACCAAACAGCGAATAGATGAATGTTAACTGCTCTTGCTGGAAACATTTAGACAGCACTTTGTTCCAGAAAAACATACAGAGTGTCTTGCTAGCATGATGTACAATCTGTATGGCTGGAAATGCTCAGAGAGGAAAGACTGGGATTTATGGTTGAGTAGCAAATGGTGAGGAGAAAAAGATACGCATCTTGGAGATAGGGAAATCATCTAAATTATTAATCAACTTTAAAACAATAAGGTTGTGTGAGTTCCCTAGCTCATTGCTGTTAATTTGCTCTCATAGGTTGGATTCTGTGCAAATCAAGTTTGCTGGAGATCTGAATGGGAATAATTTCTCTTTTTTTATCTCTTGTGGGGTGTGTGCTGGGCTGTCAGCAACTCAGACGATGATATCGGTGAAGAAAAGGCTGAGAGCCATGACCCAGAGCAGATCTTTCAGAACATCCAATACCAGAAGGAGATTATGTCCAACATCCGCTGCCGGCCGTGGCCAATGAGGCAGAAGCTGAGGGCACTCAGGTAACAGTGTTTGCATGACAGATTTTTAGGCTCACTGACTGTGACAGTGCTTCCAGCCTCAGAAGTTTTTCAGTGTAAGCTGGAAGGGATTGAATGCAATACTGAGCAGGAGCTTCTAAGAAAGCATGCCGTGAGGATGCTCTGACAAGGTCTGTGAGCTGGCTGAAGGCAGCAGCCTTGTGGTGAGAAGTCTGTAGGTGAAGTTGTCTCCTGTGCATGCCTGTGGTTCCATTTAGGCAGTCACTGTACAGAAGAGAGAGCAAGAAAACACGTTTTGGTTCCTAACTACTAAAACACTGTGTCAGCTATTCTGTGGTCTAAGGGAAAGGCTGTTGGTAATGCTCAGTAATGCAATTTTAAGCTAAATAATTTCACTGTGTCCCACAAAGGAAAAACAGTCTGCCATTTCCAAGGTAATCGCATGTGATGATTGCATGGTATGAGAGCAGAAACTGGTCATAATCTTCAGTTAATATCTTGTAAATGGCAGTAAATACTGGACACTTGTAGGTTTAAAAGGTACATTCAATGTAGTGATAACATGTTTCACAGTTTAAGATTGCAATTATATTAATAATTCCAAATTTACAATATAAGGGTGGGTGCCTAATAACTCTTTGAGCCACCTGTTTAAATTTTGTCAGGTCTTTCACAGTGCAATCTGTTGGGGCTTGTTTTAATTTTCCTTTTCATTTGGTACCTTTCTTTTAAAACCCTGTATGATGCTACGATGGCATTTTAGCCATGAGGAATCCCTATTAACAGTAGAGCCCTTTTGTAATCTTGGAAGCAAAGAGAGGCTTTACACTCTTGGGTGGCAGAGTCTGTGACTTGCTGCCTTCCTGGTCCTGTTGATGAGATTTTGGTGGTCCTCATCCACTTTCTGCTGAGGTCAAAGACTGTGTATGACCAGATGAATATGCAACTCTTTGCATCTTACAACAGCGCTACAACATATTGCAGAAGAGGTGTTAGTATCCACATGAGATTAACCAGATTGTAATGGTGATCTTTTTATTTTAATCATTTGGGTTGCATCATTTTAAAAGAAACACTTTGAATCAAAAGGACAGAGAAAAAAATTAGGGGAATAGAAATCTCTCCCTGCAGTTAAAGTTTTGAATGTTGGGTTTTCTCAGACAAAATTCTCAATTGTTTTAAAGTGTCAGTAAAAACCTCAATAGGAAAAGAAAAAGGCTTTGCCTGGATAAGGTTTTATTGTGAGACAGCCTGTGACTATATTTCAGAGCATTTGACACTTTCCTGGCTGCAGCTTCTGCAGAATAAGGGGCTCTGCGTAACAGGACCAATGTCGAATGATCTCTTTGTGCAGACAGGCGAAGGAGATTGTGCTGAAGTATGAAGGGAGACTCACGAGAACAAGAGGTTACCAAGCCGCTGGTGCAGAGGTACAGCTACTTTTTCTTAAATTACAGCTCTTTTCTATACAAATAGTCACCTGCAGTTCTCATGCATGGAAGCATAGGTTTGCTATGCTATTTTTACTTTCTTACAAGCAGAAGTGTCGTATTTCTCATTTATCTGTTTTTTTTTCTCAGCTTTGGAGGAAGTTTCTTCGACTTGCATATAATTTTGTGGTAATTTTTATTCCTTGGGAAATGAGAATAAAGAAAATTGAGAGTAAGTATTAAATTTAATGGTATTGAACAGTAAAGCACTTGCTAAAATGTTGGGTCTTAGGTTTGTGGTTTTTTTATTTACTAAGTTAAATAATATTTGGGAGAGTTAAATTTTAATTTAAATCTTTGCTTTTTCTTCTTTTCCTGGTGCTTAGATATTGCACACCTCTCATTTATGGTCTTAGTGAAGGATAAAGTCAAATTTGTCCCATTATGGTTCTGAAAATACAGCAAGATTTGGTTTTAGTATATCACAGTCCATGGGGTGGCATCCTTGGGCCAACCTCCCCAGATGTGCTCAGGGTTAAGCACGGTTGTAATCTGCATCACCAGTCCTTGAGTCTTTGAATTGAATCAAAGCAACCCTTACCATAACATCAGCAGCCAGGTCATACTTCTGTGCTGCAGCGGTAGAAGAACACGGATACGTGATGTCACCCAGCATAGCAGCTTCTTGTGTAAGTGCTGCTGGTAATCATGAGACTTCCCCAACAGAGTTTGTATTGGAATTATATTTTCCTCTATGACATATTAACATATTGTCTACTTTGCTGCATGTCCTGCATGAATAAGGAGTTTTTTCTTTTATTATTCAAAAAATACTTCATGAATAAATGGTATGAGCTTTTATAGGTCACATAACTATTTTCTATGGTTTAAGGTCATTTTGGTTCTGGAGTTGCCTCTTATTTCATCTTCTTGAGATGGCTATTTGGAATCAATATTGTACTTACCATAATGACAGGAGCATTTGTAGTCTTACCAGAGGTAAGCACATGTTGTTAATATTTACAGAAAAATGCTTACTGTTGCAATTTCCTTTCTGAATTAAACTGATGCCACACTTAAAGGGATACATCAATCTGAAATGTACAAACTAAAATGAATTATTTAAAATATATTCCCCTATTAAGAGGGTTTTTATCTGCTAAAGGATAAGAGAGTTTTTCTATTAGTGTTAAAGATGATATTTTGTCAACATGGTACTAATGCTTTTACAGAGTATGCTTGTATCCAATTACTAAAATGCTGTCATTGGTGTTGCCTATGCTCAAGTCCTATTAGTGTCATTTACAGGCAGAAGAACAACATAACATCTCTCTCCAGACTCCGGATTATTGTCCATTAGAAATCATTTTCTAGAAGTTCTGAATAGCCACAACTTTTAGTTCTTGCATGCACGTGAAGACTATTTGTTAACTTTGTGAAAAAAATCATAAATATTATTTTGTCTCAACTAACCTATGTTTTAATAAAGTCATAAGAAAACATGAGAATATCTGATTTTTCTTCTCATTGGATAAACAAAAAAAAAGTAAGGACCCCCAAACCAAACAAAATTTAAACTGAAATAAGAAAGGTATTCACTTTCACTTTTACTTTTCCTTTAAAAAGTAACATTTAATCTTGAAATACCATTTTAAGATCAAACACTCATATTTAATTTAAAAATCCTTAAGTTAAAACAAACATAACTTTTAAAACTATTTTGTTAATAGTTTCAGTTGATTTCTCTTTTTAATGTCTCAGCCATTTTGAAGATGTCTAGAGAGCACTAAATTTCCACACAGGCAGACCACAGATAGCAGAAACCCCACCTGGTTTAGAGGAACATGAATGCAGGATTTCTCATGGAGTTTCTAGTTTAGGCAAGGAAAGACCCAATGCTTGCTATCCTGGCAGTATCATCTGTGCGGGCAGTTCTTGGTGGGTTCTGCTGTGCAGCTGCTGAAACCTTCTTTCTTCTTTCCCAGCTACTGGCCGGAAAACCATTTGGCAGCTCACCCAGCAAGACCATTCCTGAGGAGCATAAGAAATCTGCACAGGACCTGGACACCATTTGGTCACTCGGGGCAAGATTAAAACCACTCTTTCTTATTTCACTGTCACTGTTTCGTTGTAACCATTCGTTACTGCTCTTACTTACAGACTCTGGTCTTTGCAGGGCTACCTCCAGTACTCTGTTTTGTTTTATGGCTACTATGGCCATGACAGGAAGATTGGGAAAGCTGGATATCGGCTGCCTCTTGCCTACTTCCTTGTTGGAATGGCAGTGTTTGCTTACAGCTTCATCATTCTTTTAAAAAAGTAAGATTTCCCATTTATTGCTGTCCATAAGCTTGCATGTTCAGGCAATTGTTAATGGTACATTTATCCCATTTCCTCTGTATTTATTCTGTGTAGCTCTTTTAACCTGTTCGAGTCTGCTAATACCAGGAAGGCAGACTGAGTTTAATTCTAGCTTGCTCTTTATCTTGGTACCATTTATCTTCGCTCTCTCTTCAGTTTCCCAGACTATAAAAGGAGGGTAGCACAGAAGAGGATCTGTGTCCTTTGTGTCTGCGTAAGGTCAACACTCACAGAAGTCCTTTCTGTTTTCCGCTTTTCTGGTATAAATGTTGCTATGACAGAAATCTGTATTTTAAGTGTAATGCTTTCAGCATTATTATTCCCATCTATTGAAATACAAATATAAAAATTCCATCCTGAATATAATATAATTTGCATTGTTTCACCGGTATGTGGCATCCTGTTAGAATGTGAGCTTAATTCCTTTGCTGCTGAATGGCTGGGAGTAAGAATTACTTAGCAGAGAGAGCAAGACTGCTACCACTGACCATAAATCTAGGAATGTGCAGTGTTTGGAGAGAGGCAAGGTCACTGTATCCTCTCCTGGTTTGCTTTCTATTCCCTTCTGGATACCTATTTATCCAGCACAGTGCAGTCCAGGGGTGTTTTTAGCACTGCCTGTAATAACTTTTAGTTTTGAAGCCAAACCTCCCCTTTTCATTTATTTTTATTCTACCCGCTGGTTTGTGCCAAGGGTCACTGATAAGTTTGACACTGATCTACGCATCTGCAGTTTCTGGATATGATTACCTCCTCTTCTGTCTTAGCTCATTGACTCTTTGCTTAGCTGCTTACAGTTCCCCTGTTTTGGATGCCCTTTCTTTCATAAGATATTAATCTTTGGGGTTTTTTTATCTCATTTTGCAATATTCCCCCCGTCTTGCCTGATATGAGTAGGTGGGGTTTTCTTCTTTTTCTCAAGGTCTGTAAAATGTCACTGAGTTTATATTCAACAATAAAGTATGTTTTGAGGGTGAAAACAATACAGAAAATAGACGGATCTTGTGCACGATCACTAGTTTTTCCAAACTAGACTGTGATCACAGCAATAGTGATCTTAGTGATAGGATCTTCCAGCTGGATCCTAACTGGAGATCGTAAAACTGAAATAGGTTTAAGTCCATAGCTCTAGTGAGACTTACTTGCTTTATTTGTCAGCTGAAAAAAAAATGTAAATATCAAAATATCCTTCCACGGTGAGTCACTTTTGCACTAGAACAAAACTGAAGTTCATGCTCTGGACCTCACCCTGTTTTATTTCCTTCAGAAAGCTGCCAACAATGACGCCAATTGCTGCTAACTTTTGGTAGCTCTAACAGTGTAGACATCTGAAAACTATGAACCAAACCAGTGATTTCCTTCATATTCATCTTCACACATTAACAACAGTTGAATATTTGTTTTGTTTTGTTTTTACAGAATGGCAAAGAACTCGAGAATGAGTTTAGCGAGTGCCTCTGATGAAAATTACACTTTCTGTTGGAGACTGTTCTGTGCTTGGGACTATTTAATAGGAAACCCTGAGGCTGCAGAGAGCAAAGCTGCTGCCATAGTTAATAGCATTAGGGTGAGTTACTGACCTTTGAATTACTTAGAGTTGATTTGTGTGTTAATCTCTAAGATGTATAAGTCTTCCCTCTCATTCCCTTGCATTTCCTATTGTGGTTTTTTTTATTCATCTACAGATCTGTTTGCCTAGGGGAGGGCTGGTATCACATCTTTGTGTGGCATTGCAGTCATATTATACTTGCTGACACTATCATTCTGTCCCAGCAAGGCCATTGTGTTCTTCTTCTTCAGAGTTTTATCTAACACATATGTGTGACAAGAAATTAGATAACTAGAAACAAATTGTGATGCAATTTAGTTGAGTAATATAATCAATGTGAAAACACTAATTTATTTCACCTCTCCATAACAAATGGTCCAGGGATATCTTACAGCTCTCTCCATATTAGAAAATTGGTTAAATTACAGATGTTTTCCATTTAGAATTTAAGAACAGATGTGGTTTTCATCAAAAGCAATTTATTTCCAAAATTTGGTGTATTCTCTTTAAGTCATTGAATGAAATTACTTCAAATTGTGTCAAAGTAAGTTAATAAACTATGAGATTTAGTTATTTTGACGAATGAGGACAGTTCTGTATTATATTATCAACACATAGATTCTCTAGGCATGTCCTGCAAAAGTATATGGTAGTGAAAACCTCTGATTACTATGTAGTTGTTTCTCAGACATCTCCTTCACTATTTAACCTCACTTATCACTCCTAAGAAACTATGCAGGACAGAGAGATATTTATCTACTCGCAATTCCAGGATATGAAGTTTTTTATTAGTATAATTGATACCTTCTTTGAAAACTATGTGCATTATGTTTGCTTAACACTATTAAAATGATAATACTGTGTTTCTTTCAAGGAAGCTATATTGGAAGAGCAGGAAAAGAAGAAAAGCAAAAACTTGTATGTATATAAGACCAGAGACATTTTTCAAAGCACTGTTTAAATGCAGATAGTTGACTTGTACCTCTAAAAACACTGTTAGAAAAAATCTCTGGTGTTGCTAAGACAACCTATCATATTGGTTGTGTCTTTTTTTCTTCCGTCCAGGGCAGTGACAATAAGCTTAAGGATTATTGCAAACATTCTTGTGCTTCTCTCACTTGCTGGTAGTATTTACATCATATACTTTGTCGTGGATCGATCCCAGAGGTTAGAACGCACCAAAAAGGAATTGACTCTTTGGGAAAAAAATGAGGTACACTGCCTTTCTGTTACCTCTGTGTTAGAAGTAGGATCACTGTCTCAGGACTGTCTGTAGCAATAGTGTGCACTGAGGTGTAAATTGCAAGAGATGAGCCAGGAGAAATGAGGATTGAGAGGGCAGAGTGGCGATTACCTGGATCTCTCTTCACACACTTGCTGCCTCTGCTCTGCAGTAAGATGTTGGCAGGGGGACGCTGCAGGACTTCATTTCACACAGACTGCAGTTCTAGCTGGCCCCTGTTTCTTGAGGACAAAGCATAAACTCTCCTGTCACTTACAAATCTACTTTTGCACCCATGACTGAGCTAAGTGAATGTTGGGCCAACAGACTAGAAAGGGATCAGTCTTGACAATGGCTACTGATTTCAGCTGGGGGATACTGAATGGTCTGCGAATATTTCCATTCAGAGGAATGAGTGGATACTGAGAGTAGGAAGTAAATAGGTATGGAAAAGCTACTTATCCATTTCAGAGTAAGATGCTGGCTTCATATTTCCCACATATTAAGTATTTGTTTCAATTAATAAAGTAGTAACTTTAAAGACAATGTCTGGAGTAAAGTTTCCAGAGTGGTATTCCAGATCTATAATTTGGGATCACAACTACTGGTATTACTAATGTCAATAATAACTTTTTAAAGCATCTCCTCCAAGAAAAAGAATCACCAATATATGTGGATCAGCAGTATTTCAATCAGAAGTCAAGTTACCACAGATTTACATGCAAAGCTACAAAAATGCTGCATCTTTCTGTTCTGTAGGTAAGCGTAGTTGTGTCACTGATTACAATGATTGCACCTTCGGCCTTTGAACTTGTGGCAGCTCTGGAGATGTATCACCCAAGGACCACTCTTCGCTTTCAGCTTGCCAGGTATGGGCATTATGCAGTGGGAAATAGGTAGGAAGAAAGGGAGGAAGAGGAGAAATGTATTGCAGTCACAGGTTTTAGTCCAGCCAAACCAGAGAATGTGTGAGAAGCCAATGGGATAACAATGCAGATATCTCATATCTTATTCGTCTTGTTTTCAGGGTTCTTGTTCTATACCTGGGAAACCTCTACAGTTTAATCATTGCTCTCCTGGATAAAGTGAACAGTATGAGTGTCACTGTAAGTTTAACTTGATGTTTTCTGATGTATAAAGCTAGTAGACTGTATAGATAGAATTCCATTAATTGTGATATATATTAAGTCAGATGAAAATTTGTTTGAAATCGATTAAAATTTATTACAGTTTGATAGGATTGTAAAGTTTAGTTTATAATGTTCATTTACAACTACTTGTAGTTTTTTAGGATAACTGGATCCATTTGTTTGCTAATATATCACAATAAATAGATTTCTGTGCATCGCTTAATTACATAAAAAAAAAAGCCATCAGATTACACAAAATATTTCCATCTACCTAAAAGCAGCTTTCAGTACTGTCCTTATGAGTTTCATCTGCATCTATATATTGACAGCTACTTAAGTGGCCTAACTGCTGCTTGAAAATATATGAAGAAATGCTTCTATGGGTGTACATTGTGGAAGGTACAGACATCTGCATGTATGTACAGTTGAAAAAGTACCTTTTGGGACATTTATTATTTCAGGATTCTAACGTTAACAACAATGCAAGTAATTCTACCACCTTCTTAGCAACCAAAACTCTTTCTAAAGAAGACAATTTATCTACAACTATTCCTGATGTACAAATTCAAAGGAATGACACTGTCACATTGGGAGAGAGTCATGCTCAAGCCTTGGCAGTCTCTGATGCAATGGTTAACAAAACAGATTCCTCAAACCATAACACTCAGAACCCACAGGATCAGTGCTGGGAGACGTATGTTGGTCAAGTACGTAATTGTTTTATTAAGTCACCAACTTTTTCCTATTCTACATTTGACAAAAATATAAAGTAATGTTGTGCTGTGTTCAATTTTAGAGCTTTCCTTTGTACAGATTCCAGAATTTAGTTAAGGATTTTGTAGAGAGACTAAAGACTACACAAAGTGATTTGGCCACTGACACAAGCTTTGTTTTTGTTCAGTTTCTACAACGTGTTTAGTGTTGTACAAATGTTCTTTTGCTGGGCTTTGGTCTCTGTCTTCAGCTCTGCATAGGTAGATCTCTACAGATGTGTTATACAGATCCTATTTTAATAGGATGCATCCTATTAAACTCATACAGGGAAACAGGATTGTAAAAATGTATAGACAGTGACACGCATCCTGTGCAGATTCAGATTGCTGCCTGGATAGATGGGGATGCAGACCGAAGCCAAGCATGAGATTGTGTGCTTTGTCATTTGTACAATATCTCTGAATTCCCTATTCATTCTGCCTCAGTAAATCACTAGAGAATCAAGTGTTCTTAACTTCTTCAGAGACAGAGAGGACAACAACAAAAGGTTTCAAAGCACTGTCAGTTCATCAGAATGGAGCCAGTTGGGTGGCAGTGCCATGTATGCATGTTCCCACCCCAAAACCCAACCCATTTCAGTTTATCTAGATAAATTTTCAGAAGTCATTAAAAAGAAAGCTTGAAGCTATCATGACCAGAATTTTATTGCTCTAAGCAATAGAAGGCACACTAGAAGCTTGTTTATATTTGTTTTCTTTGGTAGAACTAAGGCAGGGAAAAGTTATACAGGAAAAGCTTAAAAGGAAATAATTTATATATTCAAATCATATTTCATCAGAATACTAAGCTTGTGCCAAAATACAAGTACAAATGCAAAAGAGCCATATGCAGTCCGTTTGCTTCCAGAATGACTCAGTATGTGTGAACAATATGTATTTCAGGAGATGCTAAAGCTTTCAATTATCGACATGATTTTCACAGTCGCAAGCATCCTGCTAATTGATTTTTTCCGTGGGCTCTGTGTCCGATATTTAAGTGATTGCTGGTGTTGGGATCTAGAAAGCAAGTTTGTAAGTACAGCCTTTATTTTGTCAAACTATAATGCTGAAGATAGGTAGGCTCCTTCCCTTAGTATTGAACTTCTTTAAAGCCTTTCAACACAGTTAATTTCTTGGTAACATACATCTATAAAGCCACCGCTAACATTGAGTTTAAACTGGAGGGCACAGGGTAAATGCTGAGATTGGATGTTCTCAAGCCTACTCTCATGGCTGTTGTGTAAAAACCTCTTTGCCTTTCCCAAAATGAGATCATAAAGCAGTCCCAGAGTCAAAGATGAGACAGAGGGCATGGCATTGCTCCCCACATCCCCCTTTCTGTAGCTGTAACACCAATATACAATGTAGATAGTTTAAGAAGCAGTAATCAAAAGCATATAGTCTTTTAAGAAAATTATGGTGAGTAATACTTGGTTAGCAAGAAGTTGTTGGCTGGAAAGGCTAAAGACTGTTCTCTGTCCTTTACTAAAGAAGTGACGTAAACTAGAGAGGAATTAGTTTATTTAATCCTCTGCTGCAGAGTTTTACCGTGTTCTTACTGCCTGCCAAAAGCTGGTATTTGATCTGGACTTTTCAGGCCATGTGCTGTCTGCAGACTGCTTTAGTCAAATGCTTCTAATAAATAATCTGAAAAAAAGATTCAGACAAGGTATTCATCCTACACTGTGTTTCTTGTAGCCAGAATATGGAGAATTCAAAATTGCAGAGAATGTATTGCATTTGGTCTACAACCAAGGAATGATCTGGTATGTAGTCCATAAGTGATTTTTCTTGTCCTTTGTTGGATGATTACTAAGTCAATCTGATGATTTCTAATGAATCCTATTCAAGTAGGATATCAGTAATGCAATTTTTTATACCTTATTATCATAAGAGATCATCTGTTGATAGTGAGCTGCTGTTTACCCGTTTTATTTCATATGTTCTTTTGCTATTAAAATTGCTTCTGGCAACACTGAGCACTGAAATTGTATTATCTTTCCAGGATGGGAGCTTTCTTTTCACCTTGCTTACCAGCATTCAATGTTCTCAAGTTGATTGGACTCATGTACCTGAGGAGCTGGGCTGTGTTAACTTGTAATGTACCACATCAGCAGGTGTTCAGAGCATCTCGGTCAGTCAAAATAAGAACAAAAGATAAAGAATAAATCAAATGCAGACAAAGGAAATGCCTTCTGTGCATAGGAATATAAATGACAGATTTTAGCTCTGAAAGTTGGCAATCAAATTTGACAGTAATACTGCTAGCAAAGGTCTCTGAAAAAATCAGTTACTGAGAAACTGGAGGGTTTGTAAAGCAGGGTAGTTAGGGATATGCAAGAACTGAAAAATATGTCAGGGAATATTCCTAAACCAATGTATGAGGCCTAACATAAATGCTTTATTTCCATACAAATCTAATCGAGCACCATAACTTTAATGTGTTAACTGTTCCAAGTCCTATTTCTTGATGTTTCTTTGTTTGAAAATGATGAAATATTTGTTTCTGTCTGCTGCATCACACAACAGAATTCCCCATTTTTTCTTCTATCATGATGAAATCTTGTTTACTCAAAACAGAAATATTTTTAGGGCATCTTTAAATCTTAAGAAACAGTTATTTATAACATGTTTTGAAGATGGATCAACTTCTGCCACTATTCTTTTTCTCCCCCAACACAACTGAACAGTGAGGTCAGGTTTTATAGAAAGGTGCCATAAACAGTTCTCTGGCTGCAGCAGTGGTATCTGGAAAGAAGTGCAAACAGGATTTTGATCACGAAGAGTCTGTTTAAACTGGCTCTGTTCAGACTTTCTAATCATAGCAGAATGATTTTGATCTTTCAGAAATGTAGACCTTGAACTTGTTAGGTACACATCTGTATCTGTTAGATACAGACTTGCATCTTTCACATCGCCTCTGTTTTTCTCTCTGATTAGTATAATCTGAAACACGTTACACTTTCTTGCAGGTCCAATAATTTCTACTTGGCCATGTTGCTGTTCATGTTGTTCTTATGCATGTTGCCAACAATTTTTGCTATTGCCCGCTATAAGCCATCTTCAAACTGTGGTCCTTTCAGGTAAGTTATAATGGACTAAAAAAATTGCAAAGGTTCAGTAATACTGAACCCCAAATTACTGGGGTTTTTTTAAAAAAGTTTCTAGGCAGTACAATCTTTTTCTGATGATGTTTTTGAGTTTCAGATATAATTAGGTGAACATGTCAGTGCTTTGAGTAAGGCTCGACATTTTGCTTTATATACATGCTTCAGCTATTTTATGTTTACATAATGTAATGTGCCACCAAGCAATCTGGCTCATGTCACCATCTTGTGTCTCGATCCAAGTACCCTCCAAGCCTGTCCAATGCTTTTGTGCCTTTGAAAAATTGCTAAAAAGCAAATAATTAACAAGTTGCTTTTGTTTTTTTTTCCTCCTTTTCACTGTACTGTTTCCATGTAGTTTTGGATGAAACTCCTTGTTTATTCAGTGCAACACTGCTTAACAAATATATGCACTTAGAATTTCTTACAACTTAATTATTTTCTTTTATCTTGCAGTGGACAAGACAAAATATATGATATTGTTTCTGAGACGATTCAAAAAGATTTTCCCACATGGTTCAACACAGTAATTACTTACATCAGCAGCCCTGTCGTTGTCCTCCCTGCACTACTACTTTTATTGTAAGTACTTTGTTTTTCAGTCAGGTTAAATTGATGTATTAATACTGGCTTTATCTCTGCACAGTCATATATTGATACTGAGGAACACTGCGTTACTGTAATTTTATTAAGCATATTGAAAAAAGAATCCACCTTATTTAATATATGGTATATGGATCAGATAGGAATGAAAGTATGTTAAAAGGCTGTCATCACATTTTCAAAAGGAATTTCTCATTCTGGGATATACCATGTTAGAGTAAGTTCACTATATTATGTCAAGGCTTGCACTGCTGCTGGTTCCAAGAAGTTCTAAGATCCTTCTTCCCTCTTAAGAGATCCTCAGAAATTAATTTTCCATTTCCTCATGTTTATTAGTTCAGTTTATGACTGTGAACAGGGCTCAGTCTACCATTTAAAGAAGCTACCCAGACATCCTCATTTCTGACAAGATAAATCAATTACCAAGGTCTGCTCTGAAGTGTTACTGTATTATAACTTGCTGCAGGCTTTCCAGTGGAAGTCTTTTCTTACTCTAGTTTCTAAACAATTATTTTCAGCTGGGGAATTAATATTTACTTTGAGCTGTTTGAAATTCACTTTGCTCTGTAAAGTATCATTGTCTCTCATGTACCTTTTTATAATTTTTTCCCTGTAAAATACAGATAAATGCAGAGTTTGTCCAATCAGTGGCCTCTTCAGACAAATCAAAAAGACTGAAACAACATTTCCTGTTTGTAAATTTTTGCTTGAAGGTCCCAGCCATGTAAATATGAATGTATTTAAAAATTTAAGTAGATCAATCTATTGACTGATGGCTAAGTACTTATGTAAATGTTAGTGGTATGAAGTCCAGCTATAAGAATTTACTTCATCTGAAAGCCAGTGTAATCGATTCTGTCAGGACAGATCTGATCTCAGCTGTGCCAGTGTAAACAAGGTGTTACCCCAGTCAGTCAACAAAATTACATTGGTAAGAGTGTGTTAACTCAGCTGTGACTCTGGTGTCTCTGTTCCATAACCTTGGACTGAAAAAAAAGACGAGATATCAAAATTTTCATTTTGAGTGTGTCCAGAATTTAAACAAAACAAAAGCTATAAATGCACACACTGCTACATGAACAATGAAAAGACCTGCAAAAAACACAGGCACAAATAGAATTGCTGATAAATCTGGTTTCAGTGTCACTTATTTCTTTCTTTCATGTATGTTTGTTTGAAAGAAGGCTGTGATCCATTATTATGGTATAAAGGAAATGCTACAAAGCAGCAACTGAACCTGTACATCATTTTGATGACCTATAAACCCTCTGAGAGAAAACTGTCAGGAATGCTTGATGTGACTCATAATCGCCTCTTTCACTTCTAGCATGCTAATCTATTACTTACAAAGTATTGCAAGATCGTTAAAATTCACCAACAACCAACTGAGAATGAAGATCCAAACAGTAAGTACATCTCAAAGCACTTTTACATGCAGTTTGGTAGACCTAATTAAATCTCTAAGGTCACTTTCAGTGTTTCACAATGTAAACCAAATCCTGTGTTTTCATCCTTACACAGCAGTGGGTTTACTCTCTAATCTGTAATAATTTACTGCTTCTCATTCTTCTGAATGTATTTTAGGAAAGAACTGAAGATAAGAAAAAGGTGGTTCAGATGGCAGTAGGTAAGTTGGCAAGTTAGAGAAATGCCACTACTGATAAAGCCAAAACATTTCGATTTCTCATACATATAGGGAAGTTCAGCTAAATTTAAAAATTCCCATAGAGTCCTCCTTTTAGATGGTTTTTGAGCTCAGCTTGACTTAACCTTGGCAGCACTGAAAGACAAGGTGTGTAGTTTATACCCAAACTCTATTGGGATCTTCGGACTGGGTATTTCCCTGCTTTTACCACCAACAGAGCAGAACCTGGGGAGGCCTCCCCAGTGATTCAAATCCTGTCAGACCTTGTGCAAAATTCAGAGGACAGCAGGCAGAAGAGGAGGAAGGGAATACTCCCTATTTTTTGACCTGAGAGTTCTGAACATTTCATAGGCAATGAAAAGATTTCAGACTTGTACCTGATGGAATCTGAACCGGTACCTTCCGCTTATCAGACTTTAGAAATGAGAAACCACAGGAAGGATGCCCTCCTTCTAATATACCCCTCAATGAAAGGAACAAGTGAAAATTTGCCAAGCCAAAGAGCGGATTCAGTAGCCTTATGGCTTGATCTTAATGCTACTGTAACCCCCTCGTAGCTCTCCAACAGACACACAAATAGTGAAATACCTGAGTTGTAGCAACATACTGATCAGGAGTGACTATTAAGGGCAACGAGGTGTGTGTCCTAGTTGGATTTCCTTTGTTACAGAAACCTATTTCAGCTTTTGGCTGTGATCAGCGCAGTCACTGGAGTCAGTGTGCTGTATTCGGCCACCTTCATATTGGTAGTAGTGTACAGTGTGAGCTTGAAGAGAGCCATTGCACTGTAGGATTCCAAAGTGGGCAACGAGACAATGTTCAGTGTTTTTTCCTGCGTTGCCCAAAATAATGTCTGCCGTGTACTGTACTATGCAGATAAACCCCTTTATCTATCACCATGCCTCCCAGTGCTTCACCAGTTTCTCGTTTCTGAACACCATGGGGTTCTGTTAGCATTGGATCAGTTCCTTTATTAATTTCTGTTTTCTAGCCAGGATCCAAAATCTGGATGGGAGTGACAAGAGACCAGAGCAAGAAAGTGATATTATCAGCCAGGAGTCTTCTGCTCGGTCCTCAACTCCCCGAAAGAATGGCAGTGTCTTGAACTTTGAATCTCCTGTGACCAAAGGCACCAGAATACAAACCATTTCCCAGTCTGTGCCCCAAACTGTGCCCTCAACTGATGTTGCAAGACCTGTCAACGCAACTCCCACAACTGCAACCTCTTTCACATCAGCTTCCTCAGTATCAAGCGTGCAGAAACCAAGAAATGATCATATCACAAACAGGCAAGGCTGCTTTGCTTTTGAAATCACATTTACTCCAGCAGCTCCATGACATCCCTGTATTTGCAAAATAGCTTTATATTCAGACTGTCTGGAGCAGCAAAACAGCTGAATTTTTTTAACTCACATTCATTCGTGGGTACTTTTCAGAGTGCAGGTGACACCACCTCTTTAACTCTCCCTTAATTGAGATGGGATTATAAAACTTTTGAAATTATGTAGTTGGTGGAGTTTACACACATCTCAAGCGAAGGTAAATACTAAGCTTTACCTCAGGCACATAACTGAAATAGTTTGTGCAGGACACTATTCCCGTGAACAAGCCAAACACAGTGAGAGTGAAGAAACTCGATGCACAATGCCTGTGTAGGTCTAACTGTAGGACAACCAGTTTGGACATCAGCAAACTGATGCTTTAAGCTACCTGTTGTTTTTTTTCTTAGCTTTTTAAACCGTACTCAGAATAATAAGAAAACAGAATGGGAACATTACTTGGGAGGTTGCTTGTCTGTTGTCTTTTCCCAGGGAAGATCCAATATATCTCCTCGCTTCTAGGGTATGTTTCTCAAACTGGTCCTAAAAATTTGGAATGATGGAGATTCTCTAATCTCCATCCTTAAAATCCAGCATTCGACTTCCACAGCAACTGATTTTTTTATGTTTTAATTACATTAATAGATAAGTGTGTATTTCAATATTCTCTTCCTTTTTTTCCCTTCCTTAAAGGTACCCAAGCGTTGTGCATGGGAGTGCAAGCGAGCTCTGTAAAGCAAAGCCCTACACACCAGTCACTTTCAAAAAGCACACTGAAGATGTCAGTTCTGAGCCTCTCTTTAGAAAAGGCGTTCGGCAGGTGAATCCAGATGCTCTTGGGGCAGGGGCTCCTGTTTTTGTGGGACGTAGACCATATGCTACCAGGTATTTTATTGTTAATGAAAATGAGTCCCGCAAAAAATCGCTCCGTTCCACCTCCCGACTCCAAAGGCATCTCAGAAAGGATGAATCGGGAGACATTATTGAGTTGTACCCACGCAATGTCAGAAGATACGTGGTTCGAACACCACACCAGGTGTATTCCCCTCATCCCAGCGAAGATGAAGAGGACGAAGTGGAACTTGGGAGAGACTTCATGAACAGATCCCGTCGCCCTCGCTCACTGTCTGATCTTCGCCCAGCACCACGATTTTACATTGGGGAACGTGCTGATGGCCACATTCTTATGAGCAAGGACCTAGCCAGAGTGCATTACAAATCCTGGGACGATGGTTTTGAGCTAGACCTGGACAGGCCTCCATATGCTTACAAGAAAGTGCACCTGAACTATCCTGAGCCACGTGTGAAAACAAAATCAAAGCAAAAGTTGGAGCAATCTCTAACAGAATCTGATTCCATTTCCATTGAATCCAGCAGTGATCCACAGAACAGCAGCAATGACCAGTATATCCAGGTCATTCATAACAAGGAGAAATATCCGAAGCCTGGGACAAAACTCTCCAAACAGAAATCCAAAAACAGTGTTGATCTAAATATGTCTGAGCCTAATGAACTGGTGTGCTCAAACGTCTGAGGAAGTGCCTCACTCTGTGTCTTGAACAGGCGCACGTGCATTTGTTGTACTTGCTGCTTGAGGTTTATCAGAACAACCACATCTTTGCAACAGTGCACGTAACCCTTCGGGGTGAGACAAGCATAGTTAGCCTTTTGTTTTACTGTTAGCTGTACCTCGCTTTGATATCACAACTGAAAATTATTCCAGTTTATTACTTACTGTTATGCTGTTGAAAAACAAAACCCCCACCTACTGGAAAATCAGAAGGTATGTACTTAATTAAACCAGTACAAAAATATGCCAGATGAGGCTCTCTTTGTCTCAGACACAACCACAGCTAAAGATGTTTCCATTGAATAAATTCAGCAGGTATCGGCTTCCCACACACAGAATTGGTAACTGTAGTTATCCATGACATCTTGATGTGCCTCGTTTGGACACGGTGCTGCTCCAACAGAGCAGCGACAGGTTAATAATGCCAGAGCAGTGTAGTGCATGGGCAATGGAGTATTTGCTTGCAGCAGTGTGTGCCATGATGACATCTAGAAGCTCTTCTACCGATTTTCTGGTGAGACCCCTCAGCTCAGCCCGGTAGGTTCTGCTGTGTAACACTTCCTATCCACGGCCTCTAAAAATCATTCCTGATGTAATTCTGTTCCGTTTGTCACACGATCCGATGGCCCTTGAGCCAGCCCCACGCCGCCTCCCTCCAG
>VZRW01012057.1:1512259-1629972 GCA_013398125.1 Aegotheles bennettii
CAGCGTCCCTCCCGCAGGGCGAGGTGGCGGTGTCCTGGAGACCCTCGGCGGAGTTCGCCGGCAACGTGTGAGTGCGGCCGGGGCCGGGGCGAGGGGTCCCCCCGCGGGCTGTGCGGGGCCGGGCGGGGGCGAGCAGCGGGTTTTGGTTTCGTTTCGCCCCGCTGCAGGTACAGGGCGGAGGGGACCGTGGCTGCCAGCCCCCGGGAGGTCTGGGAGTGCATTAAGCCGGTGGCCGGCGGGCGCAGGACCAAGTGGGACCAAAACGTGAAGGACTTCGAGGTCGTCGAAGCCGTCAGAGATGTGAGTGCCTTCGAACCGCCCCGGTGCGGGGAATGGGGCACGGGGCTCTGCACAGACCTCCCTGCTGCAGCGCCTCAGGAGACAGCCTGGTTATGTGCAGGGAGGTGGAAAGGTCTCGGCAGGTTCTCCAGGCTGTGTCTGATCAGTCTAACAGCACTGGAACCGAGCGTCATTTTTTCTTTCTTTTTGATGAATTGCTTGTATTTCTGAAAGGAACTACTAATACATCCTTCATCTGCCTCCTTAAAAACATGTACATTTATACCACTAAATATTCCAGTGCTATGTTGTTATTAACGTTACAAATCTCAAGCTAAGTATCTCTTTTCTTTTTTTTGACAAGCTATTTGTGAGGGAGGAGGAGCCATAGAGTGTACTTAGATTTAGCCAAGCAGTGAAGCATTCGTGTCGTCAGCCGTTAATTCAGGCCCCATCTCACCCATGGCAGCACACGATGCTCTGCATGGCCCTGGTCACACTCCGCCTGTAGCTGAGTCTGAGTGACCTTGGGACCCAGAGCTGTGCCTCGGTACCGCTGGCATTAAAGTGGAGATGCTGCCCTCGGAGCATTGCAGGTGAAGAGGCCTGTGTGCGAGCAGTGCTTTCTGCTGCTGTGGTTATGCAGTCCAATTTCCAAATTATTTATTTATTTTTTATTTTTAAGTGTGTCAGAACCTTAAAAGGGCACTGGATTTAGATCCCGAAATCTGAAGAGGATGTAGCTGTTTGGAGGCAGCCAGGATGCAAACGCAGCCAGGATGCAAACACAACCAGTCCCAGGAATGTTTGTGGAAGTCCTGGGAAGATTATTTTTCTTGGGAGAACCTTACAGGCCTTTAGTATTAATTACAAACTTAACTTTAGAAATGCTGCACCCTGGCACTTTGAAATTCATAGACTTTATCAGACTTGCCAGCCCTTACCAATGTAGAAACCTCTGTTCTGGGGAGCCTGTCATCGCAGAGCCACCATAGAGGGGGATGGTAGTGTATCAAGTTGTATTCCATGTGATATGGTGCTTCCTGGAAAGGAGAAGCATGTTAACTGTTCTGTGAGCATAGAGATGCCAGATTTGCTTTCCAGTGTCCTTTCTGGTATCTGTCCTTAAACAACCTGGAAGCAGCACATTCTCGCTCTGTTTTTCTCCATTAAGCTGTCCTTCATGAACACACCATAGTGCCTTTTGCCAGGGGGTGCAATAGAACTCAGTAACACGGTTTATAAAGTGTAACTGAAAGAGTACCAGAAAGTACAAGAATTCTTCTGCTGTACTTTTGAAAGCATCAACTGACGCAATTCTGTTCTGCGGTTTCCAGACTGTCTCTGTATGCAGAACCACAACCCCTTCAGCTTTCATGAGGATTATTTCACCAAGAGAGTTTGTGGATGCAGTACTAATGAAGGAGTATGAAGATGGGACAATGCTGTCAGCTGGTAAGGTGCTTGTATTGTCGCATTCACATTTTATTCACAATTTATTCTCATATAGTGGGTTTGCTTCTCAACTAATGCTCTGAGTACCAAGGATGCTTTCCCATTTTCTGTGAAAATGACGCTTTTCTTGAATACTTTTTCTTACAGCCAGCAATGTGGAACACCCACTGTGTCCTCCTCGACCAAATTTCGTGAGAGGTTTTAATTATCCCTGTGGCTGTTTCTGTATACCTCTTCCAGGGTAAGAAGTGATCTATTTGAACGCTGTGTATTCTAAAACACTTGTTTAACCATCGTGTGGTGTGTTAATGTGTATGTGGCCACATGTAATCTGTAGCCTCTTAGCAATAACATGTTTCTGTCTTCTTTTGACTGGTAATCATTATGACTGAGTGCCCTTTCCGTTCTCTTTTTTGTGCAATGAGTTAGTCTCTTTTCATTTCCTAGAGGAAAGTCTTTAATGTTACAGGAACCATTCCTATGGTAGAATTCTTGCTGGCCTCTTAAGCAGAGATTCAGCAGAACATACCAGTATGGCCTTAATTTTTGGTAAATGTGTGTTTATTACATTGCCATAATTCATAAACAGAATCATGTGCCTAGTTAAGGCCTACTTCAACAGTAAATTGACTTGTGGGGATAGCCACATTCATTGAAATTTGGAATTAATATTTGTTGTTTGGGTTTTTTAAAAAAATTCTTGGAAATAATTATAATCAGATAATACACAGTAAATTTCTTTATGCTTTTCAACTACTGGCTATAAAAGTCACTTGCCTTGTCTTTGCAGGGAGCCAGACAGGACTCAACTCCTCAGTTTCTTTCAGACTGATCTCGGTGGCTATCTTCCCCAGACGGTGGTTGATTCCT
The DNA here is from genome assembly GCA_013398125.1 of Aegotheles bennettii. Taxonomy (NCBI): domain Eukaryota; kingdom Metazoa; phylum Chordata; class Aves; order Caprimulgiformes; family Aegothelidae; genus Aegotheles; species Aegotheles bennettii. Next base: position 1,514,864 of record VZRW01012057.1, read on the forward strand.
TCTTTCCAGCCAGCATCACTGGATTTTACAGCAATCTGACCAAAGCTGTTAAGGCATTAAAGGCATGACAAGACTAACAACTGACATCACCAGCTGAGGGTAGGAAAAAACCTGGCAGCTTGCAGGTAGATATAGGAAGTTGGCCTTACAGGACTTTACTACCAGCAAAGATACTTAGGAAAGGTGAAAGGGCAACAATGAGTTGAGTAAATTTTTAAAACAGCATTTCTGTCTGTCTCTATTCAAAGCAATGCATTATTTTCTAATACACTATCCTTAACTTTCATAATTAGAAAAATGCCACACCAGAGGCTGGAAGAATCCTGGAGGCAGCACTGCTGCCTGTCTGCAGGGGGAAGATGTTCTTGGCTACACTTTGTCAGTGTTTGTGAGGAGAAGCATTACTAAAATCCACTTCGCACTACAGTGTTAGCCAGGTGCCAGTCAGCCCTGTTTTGTCTCTGAAGGTCTCTGTAGACTCCTGTGGAACAATGTTCCTTCCCCAGTAGAAGAGGTAGCTCTTTCGCTGCCAGCACTCACAGAGCTGCTGAGATGCTTCAGGGGGTCCAAGCCAGCAAATGAATGGTACATGCCATAAAAAAAGCGACTGTGTGAAGGATCCCACTTGTTTGTTCCGGCAGACTTCAATACTAATGGTCAATATGCCTTGAAATGCTTTTTTCTTTTTTTCTAAATCAAAGTCTGCCAGAGCAAATCAGTTCATAGATCTGTGGGTTGGCAAATAGACAGATCTTCCTTTCTCCTTTCTGTACCAAAATCAGCGATTTCCACAATGTCATGAAGCAAACTGCACTGACATAGTCGCAATAAAGAGGATTAAGCACTTTAATTGCCATTTTTAAAAATCCACTTGAAGTTATCATTTTTACCTGCACTTGAATGTTTTTTGGTCTCTTGTGGTGAGAGGTTTTAACGGGTAAACAATCTTTTCTGTAGCTTAGTCTTGACAGGTCATAAAGACATTGCTTTTTTTCTAAGACTAGTTTGCCTCACAGCACTGTCTTGGGAAATCAGCTCCTGATCTTGTGTGCAGTGATGTGCCCAGCTTTAGAAAGTATTTATGGTGCTGGTTTCTGCAGGAATGTCAGACATGATTACGAATTACATAAAATTACAAAAGGAAAACTGATTGCTGAATTAGGAATTTAAATGCAGGTTGTGATTTTAATGCTGTAACTCGATTATTTAGCAAGGTTAATATGCTCTGCTTTCTGTCCCTGTGTTTGTTTTATATTTAGTGTAGGGCATGGAACTGCACACAAAGGTTCCCACTGTAAATCTCACCCTGTGGAATAGATTTTTCAAGGAAACAGATTTTAATCCAGTGTCCTTGTGTACAAAGATGTGAAAACTTGTATGAGTGTGATGAAATAAATATTTTTCTGCTCTATCTTGCTGTTTTTTCCTGGATCATCGTTTAAAATGGTTCCTCATGCACCTGCTTTGCCATCAAGGAAACATAAGAGCCACTGGGACCACCAGCATCTCTTGAGTTCAAGGTAACAAAGCAGGGAAAAGCCTTCACTCCCATTTATGCTCCCTATCTTCCCATGGAGACACATGCTGTTGCTTCTAGAATTCCCTGCAGTGCTTTGAGAACACTGCCAGTGCTGGTAGCAGCATTTGTAGCACAGATTTATCTCCAAGTTATTTGGCGTTTCCAGAATAAATATTTGGATTCAGAACATTTAATTCCCAAATACTCTCAGTGGTACTTCCCCTTACAAAATTAACACAGCCATTTCAAAAAATATACCTTGTTAGAAGGTAAGAGTTCGTTCTAAAAATGGCCTTGTTACTCTCCTGCTGTAGTCCTTTGAGACCACTGGCCAGAGGAGGGTTAGAAAAACCTTTGCTTTATTACCTTCGGCTTCCTGCTTCACCCTTGCAACACCATGAGACGCCTCTCTTCCCACCCTCTCCACTACCCCCACTCTTTGCCTGCTGGAGTTGATCTGGCTCTGTCAAATGCTAGTAAAAAGTTACCCCAGACAGGTTTTGATCTGGCTGTTCTGTGGTTTGAGTAGAAAAGCTGGAGTTTTCCAGGGCACCTTGTTGTCTTGACGCGCAAAGTTGCATCCCCCATTCTGAGCCCTATTCACGTTCTCTAAGGCTTTTCATTTGCTGCAGTGTTATTTGTAGGCTCGCAGACACATTTCTTCCTCCTGGAAAGGTATGGCAGGAAGCAAGACTTGTAGAGTAGGATGAAAACTTAGCACAGAATGTGTTAAGTGCTATTTGTTAATGGCTTAAAATAAGGGAGTACTGTAGCTGTCACATATTTTATTACAACCAGTATATTATTAATAAAGTCATTTTAGAATTCTACAATTTTAACATCTGGTTTTGAATGTTGAATAAGAAACATGCACATTTTGTGCACATCTTATTTTCTCCCAGGAAGCTTGATCTGTAGCTGGCAGTAAGATATGTACTTTTCTGAGTAATTTGTTGTGCTAGCCAAATGGCTCCGAGTAATAAAATCCCTTTTTTGTTTGTAATGATGGCAGTAGTCTAATCCTTCTCTTACAAAGTTCCAGATGACTTGGTGGTAATAGAACTTGGATTCTTCCTCTTGATGATAGCTGTGATCGGCCCATCAGGTAATGCCTTGATTATATTCCATGCTTCAAAACGAGTGAGTCCTTGCATTGCAGTTGTGTGCACTTGTAACAGCTCATCACCAGGCTGAACAGGGCTGCTTTGTTCTAATACAGACCCTGGAGAAAGAAAATTCATTTCCTTTAATTCTTTGTGCGAGTCTTTAACGTATCTATCACTTTTTAAAGATCGTCGGCATGTTTGGTATAAACCACCTGGACTCAGCAGGCAACATATTATTGGCACCGCATAGGGTAATGCTGCGTTTACAAAAAATACCATTTTCATGGGTATAAATCAGCAGTCAGTTATGAACTGCACAAGTTTGCATCAGCTAAGAACCTGCTGTGTATGCACTTAAGTGAGTTTACCTTTAAATATCCTGTTGATGATGATGGGTTTATCTCCATGAATAGAGCCCTTCCCTCCTTCCAGACTGAATCCCAATCCAGCAGGTGTTTTTTCTAGAGTTACAGTGCAAATTGTATCTTCAGGGGCTGGAAAAAATAGGAAGTTAGCAGTTGGGCACCACATAGTCTGTTACAAAACATCTGTTGCAAAAAATGAACTTGTTTTCTTTGCAAAGGCACCATAAACTGCCGATTGAAAGAGAAAACTAACTTTTAATTCCTCTTGTTGTCATTATAAGGCCCTCTGGGAAGCTGGAGAGAGAAAGCTGTGTTTGAGTCCAAGACAGAATGGAAATATAAAAATGAAAGCTGGTGACATTTACTAGAATTAGAAAAATCTGTTCAATGAACAAAATTTAAGGTAAAAATATTTGAGTTGATGTTAGTTATGAAATTGTTATCAGCTACAAAGCTGCTAATATTTATTTGCAGTACGTAAATAAAGCTAGAGATCTTCAGATTATGTTGCAGAAAAAAAACTATGAAAGTGTCTGAAGAATGTGAAAAGTTCTGCAAAATCTGACCTTGCTGTGTTTCAGATGTAGCCACCTGCTATATCAAACAATAGCACATTGTTCAAACTGAAATTCTCTTTCACAGAGGAACAAGTCTTGTAAACTAGAATCTAATAATATTAGAATAAAGACTTGCTGTTCACTGAGCTGTCATTATGCTTTCAATTAGATGTGTTGCTACAATAGTATTATTTGTATGTCTAGAGAAATTCTTACAGAGGATCTTGCTTGGTGTTTTTCAGAACACTCCCTTTCCAACAAAGTTATTCCAACTGTATGTTTCAGGAATGTTTTATTAACTCTGCTGTCTTTAATCATGGTTCTCCAATTTACACAGCCAAAGCTGACCTGCTTTATGAACGTCGGTTTTTCAAGTGATAGGTAAACACTTAGCAGTTGGGGGCTGCAAGGTAATGCCACTGAACTTACCAGACTCTTGTGAGATGTTGCTTGCTACTGAAGATGTACTAGAGTCAATTGAAATATTGAGATTTTTTTCTCCATCTTTAGCTTTTCTAGTGACAACAACAGCTTGTCTGGCTTGTCGAGCCTGTCGCATGATTGTTGAGGCATCGTTGTGAGTTGCACCTTTAAGAGACTTTCCATTAATGGACAGTACTTCATCTCCTTTCTGAATAGTTCCTTCCTGAGATGCTAGTCCATTGGGAAACACTTTGTGAACCTATTGAAGAGCCCAGTCACCACACACGCACACAAGGAAAGAGGAGAAAAAGGACAAATCACTAAATCACTCAGTTAATACATTTTTTTACCATGTGCATTTTCCATTCTTTGCCAGGCACAAGTTGCTTCTAGCACGTTTCGGGACTGAGGGCTGAATACATTTGTACAGAGAAGTTCTCCTGGGCACAGGCCCCTTCAAGCACCTGGGTGATCTGTTCAGCCCTGGCATCAGATGGCCCAAGGCATTGCTGCTCCTGATATACACTTTGCGTATGCTACTTCCTGACCCTCCTGCTGCTCTGCTAGTGGGAGGAAGATGATGCGGAGCTAGTCTCTAGCTTCCAGACCCCTTACATGTCTATGCGCCCACCTCATTCCTCCAGACCACCCTGTATGGTCTTCTATAAGCATGTGAATAAGGTGTTGGTTACTTTCTGCCGAGGGTTGTGCGTTGTTCTGCCTTGTTTTTTGCCACTGCCTGTCACCTGCAGAGGGCACCTCTGTGCAGAGGGATCCTGTTTTCACCCATTGAGACCATGATTCTTCTGACCCTATCAGTGCAGCTGCCTACTTCAGTTATGCCAAAAGCCAACCTTCGTACTAGAAAACCAGTAAGTTATATATTTTTAGATAGAATAGTTGGTTTTGGAGTATTTTTTAAGAAAAATGGTACTTACTGTTATCACTTTGTTTTCTAGATCAATGCCTCCTGCCAGGCTGAATCCAAGCCCAGTATCTTCTTCTTTATGCAGAATTGTAACATGAATATCATCAAATTCCTAGGCAGAGCAGGAAATAATGTAAAAAACTTCCCAATAGATGTGTCAAGATGATAGAAAATCAGCATGTTTTCTTTTTTGTCCATTGTGCATTTTATAATAAGACTTAGTGGCATAAGCATCATACTGAGATGTGTTTAGTATTTGGATTTAATCAAGTTTACCTATCAATTATCTATTATATAAAATGCTATTCTGTGTCTAAAATTGTTCTACTTTGGTAAGCACATTATTGGTTGGATCTGGACCACAAATTGAATTATATTAAAGATAGTATAGATACATGGGTATTATTCTTGCTTAGTTATCTCTTAAGACTTCAACTTTTTTGATCAAAAGAGCTAAACATTATCACTGGTACATTTTGAGATGAATGTTTTATTTGTTATAATATCAAGTTGCAAAGATTAACCAGGTGCATCCAATCCACAGCTTTCTGAAAACCATGCACAAAAAGAAAAAGCAGATTTACCTTTAAGGTTGCTTTGTCTAGTGACTTGACTTCCTCTATAAGCTTTGCTAACTCTTCAGGGGAAAGCAGAGAGATGACAGACTGCCCTGACACACCGGATGCTTGAGGTGAGCAGTGTTCCTGTGTCTCTTCCTCTTTCTCATTGTCTGCTAGGCTCACAGTGTATTCTCTCAACTCGGAGAGGCTGTCCCATTGTGACAGGAATAAAAAAGATACAAGTTATGAAAAAACATACCCACAAAAGCTTAGCCCAGACAATATTGGAGCAGTCATCTTTTGATCTTATTAGCATTTAATTGGGGTGGTAGCTCCTTTAGTAAGTATTATAAATACATACGAATGTAAATTAATCATGCTAGCTTAACAGAATTAGGATCCATCACATAAAAGAATAGGAATTATCTCTTGGTCCCAGACAAAAACAGACTTTTACATCTCCTTTATCATGGAGATGCTAGAAATATTCTTCCTTAAGTGGGAGGAAGCGTGAAATGTGAAATATACACACGATTGGTAAGCACAAATTAAAACCAAGTGTAACAGTCATATGAGTCATTCAAATTTTGCACTCTAAAAAGTTCTTAACTTAGCCTGTGTGTTTCTAGTGTGTGGTACCGCTTTACAATGTTATTCTGCCAGTGAATCAGCACAGATGCTCAGCAGTGCTGATCTGCAAATCTAATTTTTAAATATGGTGTCTTACTTCAGAGAAAACCCAGTGTCCAGGTGATGATTTTCACTTGCAGGTGAGAGAGAAGCCCCATCCTCCTCCACAGAGGACTGAGACAATCTGTCCAGAGTTTCCCATGCACTGTTTCCAGAAGAGACTGGAGACAAAGGTAGGCAAAGCAAAGATTTCATTAAAGCAGATGACACCCGGTTACTGATGGAGTAGATTTTGCTACATTTTTCATCGTATGACTTCATCATCTCACAAGACTGGGTAGCGGTAAGTGGGAAGCTTCGTGATCTTAGGCTGTGTGCTTTTGCTACCGATACGACACGGGGAGTTGCAATGGCTTCTGTAGTTAAGAGACCCAAGGAATTTGCAGTGTTGTCATTGTTGCTTTTCTCTGAGCTAGCTGCAAGAACCTCCCTGGGAGTAGATGATCTATCCAGGCTCTTTGTACCCATGACTATGGGGGACTGTTGTTGGCTAGTTTCACAATGTTGGATAGAGGCTTGGTTTAAATGAGCTGGAGCTGCTTCTGACCCTGTTGCAGTGGGAGGCTGTTCTTTCTGCACTGATGGTTTCAGGCTAAACCTTCGGTGTATTTTTTCAGGAGACTGTGGAGCACTCAAAGATTCAAATGAGCTTATTCTTTGTTTTATTGATGCTCCCCTAGGAGAGACACGGGATAAGCTGGATTGCAGTTCTTTGCTGGAAATACTCTCAGGATCAGCAGGACTTTGATCTGCTTGTGTTTTTAGATCTGAATTTGCTTTCCTCAATCCTTTCAGACTTTGGCGAAACCAGGCTGGCTTAGGTGCAACAGGAGGACCCTTTTTCCCGCTGTCATTTTCATCTGATTTTAGCACTTTTGAACTGACTATTTCCGATTCAGATTTCTTCAGAACTGTCTCTGAGCTGCTTTGGTTTTGATTCTCTTTCTTTGTGTCGATGCCAGGTTGCAAATCTAAGTGGACGTTGTGTTCACTCATGGTAGGATTAAATAAGCTTTTTATGCAGTCAGAGATCTTAACCCAAGGGTCTTCTGTTGTTGTATCAAGACTATAATCTACCCGTGCTTGTCTTCTAAGTATAGGCCTTTTTATTGATGAAAGTTGATTCCCTGAATTAGAGAAACAAGGATTAGAAACAAGCCTCCTTCTACTTCTCCAGCCTTTATCTACGCACTGCTATTAATTCATTAAATTTTAATTTCATTCAAGCCTCCAATAAGTATTTTTAAAAGTTCCCAAAAAGTTTAACCTTTTTTAAAATTCATAACTCTTAATCTACAAATTCCAATTCCTGACACTGAAAAACAAGGCTGTTCTGTAATTATATACAAAATCCCTTTTGCAAAGGGCTAGCAGCTGCTAAAGGTAACCTGAAATTCTGGGGTGCTGAAGTAATGATATAGGCTGTAACAGTTAAAATAGAAGGCTAAAACTGCAGTGTTTTTGCAGCCTAGTGAAAAAGCTGGTGTTATAGTAAATTATTTTAAGAAATAATTTTTATTTCCTACCTGCTCTAAAAAGAATCTCCTATGAAGATCTTTGATTAATGTTTATGCTTCCTTAAATTTATGCAGACATTTTCAGTTGTATTTTTCTAATACGTAAAAACTTGATTCTAGGTTAGGAATATTTTTTACATCACAGGTTCATTAAGCATTTTAGTGATAGACTTGCTGAGGGCAAGAGAGCAGCAAACTTTTGCTTGTGTGGTTGCACTGTTACTGTTGTCTGCTTCAGTGTAAATAAATTCTTTTCAGTCACCATTATTTTTTAATGATCTGAGTCAGAAGTTACAGAACTACATAACAGTTTAGGTTGTAAGGCAACCCTTGAGATTGTCTAGTTCCCTTAACACTAAGTTTCCTTCATTTTAACTAGCACATGATACCAACTTATTATCAGTAGTTTGTACCATTGCAACACTCAAGCCTTGAAGCTATGCATAAAAATGTCCTTTAGAAATGCTAGAACTAACATTTAACATCAAATTTGCAATATAAATAAGCAGTTTAATCTGAAGAAATACAGCAATATTGTACCTATCCCTTAACAGTTTTTTATAATAAATCATCTAGTATGTTACTTTTGATACAGTTTCCCCTTTTTTTCAAAGATTAATCAATAATTTGAAATTTCATCTGTTCACCCCAAAATTTACAGATATGAGTTGAAGTCTACATTTAAAGAGAAAGGTGAAGTCAGCTTGATACCCATTTTGGAATCCAAAGTATACTCTAGGTTCAGCTGCAAAAAAGAAGTTAATGGAATTAAACATACCTAAGTTTGATTTTCTTTCTTGATCTCTGCCTGCTGGAACAGCAGTTATGTGTTCAGTATCATGTGCTGTAGGAGAAGTGGTAAAGACACTGTGGGTTACACTAGTTTGGTGTCCCTCTAGCATTGGTTCTCCAACTTCCTGCTGAACAAACAGGAAATAGAAATGTAATTATGCAAACCACACTATGTATTAATCTGAAAAAAAATGTTTTAAATCTGAAAGGAGCTATTGAATAGAAATCCAGATTTCACTTCTGCTTGAGATGTAATCATCATAGGGCTTAATTTATTCTATATTTCAAGAGTGCTGGCATGATATGATGTAAAATTGTAAACAAATTGTGAAAAATTGCCATTAAGATGTCAGTGATAAATTCAACAAGTACTTATTTCCCTGAATTTTACTTCTGAAAGGTCATTTTCTAATAGCTCTTTATGAGTATGTTCCTATTGCTCTGTTTCTAGGGAATGGTAAAAGAGCGACCTTACATGTGGTGCTGAATTGAAATTTTCTTGGATATTAACATTATACATGAATTTCAGTCTGAGCTGCATCTTTTTATTTTGATCTCTGCAGCTTGGGAACTGTGGGGGGGTTATGTTTCCGTTGCATTGAGATCTGTTAATTTCTGCTGCATATTACTAAACCCAGGGGAAAGAGGTTTCATTTTTAAACAAACCACAACTTTGTTTCAACATGCAGATCTCACAATCCCTCACACTCATGCAAATGTGAAACACTTTCTGTTCTGTCTTAAATAAGAGGGGGAAATTAAATTTAATAATGTACAGACATACACCCAGTTTTCAAATACTCTAGCTTACTCTAGCTCATCAATACCCAATATGTGCCTCACAATTTAAATGAGTCTGTTTAGTACTTCCTGGTCTCTAGAACTGTGTATGAGCCCAGGACTACCTGCTGTACATAACATTAGTACTTTCTTCTAATAGAAATCCACTACTGAAACACAGAAATTGTTTTATGCTTTCTCTACTTCATAAATGATTTGTCTTTGTAAGTGTCAGGGTTAGGATCAACCCATACCAAGCTGACATCAGAAGCTGTGAAAACTGCTCCAGTCCCAGTGCAGAGCACATTGCTGTTCCAGTTGCGCTGGAATCACTGAGTGCTCAATACCACCAATGGAACCAGAGAGTGCCCAATACCACCAATGGTGCGTGTTCACAGGGACACAGGGACAGTGATGGATGCATTCATTCTCGCCACTGCTCCCACTGGCATTTTAACTTGGATTCCTTGATAAGGAAGAAAATTTCCTTCAGACACTTCTCTGCTTTCTGACCTTATGAAGTTTGAACATCGTGTTTTAAACTAAACTGGCTTCACTAAGATACACACATTATTCTCAAAAGAGAAGAGCTTCATCCCCTTCCTGCAGTCCTCGTATGTATGCACACTTTCCCTTTCCTTCTTGCCTTTCTTCTTGCCATCATACAAAATCACTCTGCCTTCCTCCTTCCCTTGCCTCGCAAATATGCAAACACAAGAAAAAATTTGTAAATTTTGCTTTACCTGCACACTTGCAGAAGGTGATACAGCCTCTTCTGATACAAGCTTTTCTTTCCTGTCTGTGTTACACTGCTCATTACATGTACAGTCCTGCTTAAAATATTTCCTTGGTGGAGGTTTGGGCTTTGATGATTTAGGTTTTCTAATGAGGATCTCTGATGACTTCTTAGTGCTTTGCAAGGGTCGACTTCCCTCACTACAAGTAGGAGGGGAATTTCTCTCTGAGTTACTGCCAGACAATGAGTATAGCAGGCCAGGTTCCCTGGTGATTGGTACATCAATGCTGTGTACTCTTGCTTTCAAGTCAGTCAGTTGGTATGCAGCACCATTACCACATGAGGACCTAGGGTTGTAGCTGCTGTCACTGCTGGAGCGGGTCATTAGCTTCTGTGTCCTGCGGTTGCAATGAGCAGCATTCCTTTCAATATGTTTTTCACATGGGTGTTTTCCATTCCAGCTCGTTTCTAGTTTTTTAACACCTATATTAAGAACATATTCAACATGTCAATTCAGATGCATGCAAAGTCCTCAATTCTAAGATTCAGCTGATTAAATTTGCAGCTAAAGATCATCATCAGTAGTGCAATGGTACGATTTAGGCATTAAAGTCTTGTAGGTCAAAGGGTCAACAGATACATTCTTGGACAGCAAGATAATGTTACATTTTCTATATATATATATATACACACACATCTGCAATATAGTTTACTGATGATGATTCTGTTACCTTTGGTCCTTTAGAAGAAATAAGGACACTAAACGTAGTACTGCAATATGTCACTGTGGGAGGATGTCATAGGTGAACTGCATGAATAGGTCTAATGATGACTACATATGGCTTTCCTGACAAGGGGATTAACATACTGTTTGTCCCCAGGACATCACCTGCATTGTGCAGTTCCTTGATATCATAAGTCACGTTACGTACTGACAGTTGTTTGAAAAGCTTCAAGAAGTTATGAGTTGGAAAGGATGAGCAAGAGCGAGAGGAAGCTTGCACAAAAATTTTTGCTGATGATCAGGCAGATGTGGTCTTTTCTCATCACTCTGGTACAGATACTCTGTATCATCATTCTGATACAGCATGTACTCATCCTATATATTTTTAAGTCAAAATTACCATATCTCAATGAATTTGCTTATTGCCTTACCTTCAGTACTCCATTGGTGTCTCTCCTTTCCAAATCTGTTGTTTTCCACAGCTTGTGCAACTGCTTCTTTTAGCTGTTGCTCAGACACCTAGGAAACATCACGCCATTATACTTTCATGAGATTGCTGTGGGGCATTTATTCCTTTCACGAAGATTTCTAAGTCCTGCAAGTTCTCTAATGGAAATGAATAGACCTAGTGATATCACACATCAGTTAATTTTAAAGCTAAGCAATGCACACCATTATATTTTTATATATTCCAGTATAGCTGAAGTATATCTATGGATGTGCTGTTTATATTGGTTGTTTAGATAAAATGGGATCTTTCAAAGATAAATGTTCTTTTGCATATTTTACTAGAAATGGAGTTCTGGATTTACTAGTAAAAGATAATTTAATACTGTGTTTTTGTGATAATTTATGCAACAATTTAAAATTTATAATCATTTATACAGTATTTGTCATTAAGGAACATTTTGTAAACAAAATCTGTGAGAATAAAATGTTATTTTAATAATTTAATTATAAATATTTTCTGGCCAAGTCCTAAATTTAAATTACTGAAACACAGGTGTATCGACCTTTATTTCTTTTGGGGGCTACGTTCCCTCTTTCAAATTATTTTCTTATTATTAGGAATTCTTTCTTGAGTAATAAATATATATAGTATATAATTAATATATATTTATTCCTTAAATGTTATTTCTCTAGTTTTGTTATTCACAGTTCAGAAACTCACACAAGACCATTTCCAGTGTCACCATTTTTCCACCTGTTTTAGGTTAGCACGTTCTCCTTCATTTAGTCTTAGTTCTTAATATGTGCTTTATTGAAAGTCGGAAACGATAAAGAGTGTGCTACCTGTGGTTCAGGGTGTCTGCTAATAATAATCTGCACTGCACCAGGATCGCAATGGCTTAGCACAGCATAAACTTCATTAAGAGTTGTATTTTGTACTGAAGCGTCATTAATTTCAATAATTTCATCTCCACACCTACAGAGATATTAAAAGAGAAGAGAGGATGTAAACAAAACAGATTTTCTTTTTCTCCCAACCTTGTGTTGCCCATGTGAAAGTATACAAAAGCAAATTCATGTTGTTGACCTCTAATTTGATCCCAGATTAAACCATTATGTGTCTCTGTTCCTGTTACAGAAAATGGGGTGGGAATGAGCTGGGTTTTTTTGATCTGACTGCTTTGTCACGTGCAGCCTTTGAGCTTTCTTCATTCTCAGATATGCACACTTTGTGTCTGTGATTTTTCTGCTGTGTGCAGCTCAGCTGCTGCTTCCACCCACATCTTCCTTCCTTCAAGTTAACTCTTCACTTTTCGTGTCTTTATGGTCTGCTAGTGTTAAAGGTCACAAATATGAATTGTTAACAGAAAAATTCTTTCTCATCCTACCTGAGTCTCCCATCCATATGTGCCACTGAGCCTGGTGAGAGGGTGTGAATAAAAATCCCTGAAATGCACTGGAAGTAAGGGATGCTACATAACCCAATTCCAAGTCCAACACCTGGCTCTGAAAGAATTAATATTAATAAAAACAGACATAAGAAGCAGTCAAACCATTTGAGAGGTTTTTTAAAAAACTGTCTTCAATTTAATTATCTTTTTCTGTACAAAGCAGAACCAGTCTTGTGTTCATGAATGTTTTACATTCAATAGAAGCTGTTGCTCCTATTCTCCCTCATGATCAGAGTGCACACCAATATTGCTTGTGGGGTGCCAGGATCTGGTTTGCAATTCATTACTGGTGTGTCACAGACATAATGCAGTACAGGTTTATTTTGCAAAATATCTGTCATTACCAAAGAATTCAAATTACTTTACAAGGAGACAGAATAGGAAAAAAATTAAGGAGGATCAAAAATTAAGGAGATAAAAAAACAAACAAAAATTAAGGATGGGTGGCTATTGTTGGCTCTATCATCTCAATCTCCTTTCTGTTTTATATAGGACAGCTTAATATTTTTCTGAATTTACTCTCTTTGCTCTGGGCAATTACTCTGACGTCAGATCCCATACTGTGTGTTTGGTAAGCCATACTGTTACCTCATAGAGGCTTTGCTTTATCTATTGCTCTGAAGTTCTCATGTTTACAAGTTTATTTCACTCTGTTGTGATTGTTTATAAATAGATGATGATGACAGTTGGGGAAGGAGGTGAAAGAACTACAAGAAGATATAAATATATATTTTATTTGTTTTTAAGCCTTTTCAAGAATGAAATTAACTACTTGCATAATTATGGGTAAGAGTTGCATAATGTGCTTAATAATTAGTAGCTGTTGCCAAGAGGTTTCCTTTTTCACATGAAGGGTATGACTGACTACTGCTTGAGTGAAAAAAACAAAGTAAATTATTGGCTCTTGAGGACAGATGGTGTTCAAAATCATGCTGTTGTTAGATAGCACTGACAGGCACCAAGATCTAACTTAGTGTATTAAGAGAACTTAGTTCAGGAATAGAATCAAGTTAGTGAGGAAAGACATTTAGAGAGCAAATGAACAGTGTTTTGTCAATCAGTGCCTTGTTTGTCAGTGCTCAGTTACTTCAGCGTTTACCTTTGTTTAGGGTGACTTCCATGATGACCCTGTCATTGGGCTTTGTAGCAGTTAATGAGAATGCTGCAGTTTCTGAACTGAAAGAGCTGTTTTCTTTGGTTATACACATACTGGAGCTCAGTGACTGACACAGGTGGGGTGACAGACAGCTGGAAGCAGAATGAGGTGTGCTGAAGCTTGTCCTGACTGTAAGTGTCAGAAGACCCTTTTTGGCCTGCTAGAAAGAAAAGATAACAAACAAGTGGGTTGAATTCACATGCACATTGTGTGTAAAGACAAATTGTGCTAAAAGCAGAATACATAACCTTGAATTTTTGTAAAGCATCATAATGGGTTAATCCATCCATGGATTCTCCATTCAGTTCCAGGATTTCATCACCTGTTTTTAAAGAGAAAAATTGTACTATGTTACTATTGCTGTATTGTGCAGAGTTACATGATATATACATGCACACAAAATGACTCTTGCAAATGCAATAATTTATGCAGGTGTAGAAGTCGTTTATGGGCCATTTCAGGTTCGATTCAATCTGCCTTTAGATATCATTCTTTGGGAATCTGGAGTGGGAAGAGGGATTTCTCACCTTCTTGTAGCCTTCCATCAGCAGCAGCAGCTCCACCAGGAAAGATTGTTTTGACATAGATGCCTATTGGTCCATAAATGCTGTCTTTCCCTCCAACAATACTGAAGCCCAAGCCCTAATTTATGGAAGAAAAACAGCAGGTGAGAGCCCATGTTCAGTTCTCATAATAGTTGATTTGTAGTTTCTTCTGTGTTACTGTGTGGGCAGTACTAATCAAAGGAGTAGCATAATCCATGAAAAAAATAATCAATCACATGCCAGTAGTAAAAGCAAATGAAAATTTCAGCACAATAACCTCATTATTTCCTTTTGATTGTTGCTGTCAATTAATTCACTATTACAAACACACAGGAAGGTGTCTAAATTGTTGTGAGTTTTTTTCCCTTGAACCAGTAAGTAACCTCAAGAGATTAATCTTTTCTTCTCCTTAATTTCCTCTCCCATAAATGAGATAATAAAAAACACCACATAAGATCTAGATATTACTACTAATTTCAGGCACACAGATGGAGTTCTTGTGGAGATCTCTCTCTTACTTTCTACCAAACAGAGTTAATTCACGTTGTAAGTAAATTTAAGCAACACCAATAGACCTTCATAGGTAGATACCATGTATCTACTTATTCTTTGCCCTTCCTCCCCTTATATAAAGTCAAACACTACCTGCTACTCTTAGAAGGATTTTACAAGACCTCTGAAGCCATTTAATGTCCCTCAAATGAAAAGTAAAACTACTGTGCTGATGACACCCTCATAAGCTCCCAAAATACAGACAAGAAATTTTTATTTTGTAAATGGCAATGATGATTGTACTTCATGGGATGATTTCTGAGAGTCATCTCAGAGCTTAAATAGTTATAAATAAAATATTAAATATTTTAACTGAAAAGGTTGTTAATGAACAAATTCAGAACCTTATTCAACAATTTCAAAAGCTATGTGTTTAATTTCATAGCTTCTGTATTCTTTTTTTTTAAACATCTTCAGTGGCATTACTGTCTTTGTGGCTCAACTCTGACTTGAAGGAAGCTCTGCTAGCGCAACCTACAGATCACACAGAGTCTATAATTTCAAGCCTACCTCCAGCTGCCAAAAAGGGTAGCAGTGAATGTCAGTGTTGGTGTTGCTAGCTTGATGTGGATGTGTTATTAGAAACTGAAGAAGCAAAGAGATACTTCATAAAGTTAATAAGAAGCAAGTGATGATAACTAGTCACTCCTGGCAAAGCCTGGTTATAAATTGGCAATCCAGAGTAGCAACCTTAGTACCTGAAGTCACTTCCCTGTGCTTTGCAGCTTACATTCGTGAAATGAAGTGAAACTCTATTTATGGTAAATATCAGAGCCAGTCTCACCTTCCCTTGTCCTTTCATCAGTACGATGTTCGAGATGACTGAAGCCTGTGAGCCACAGGATGTGTGCACTAACTGTGCTGTACTTAGTGATCTAGCTGGCCTTGAAATTGCCTGTAAACATAAAAGAAAAAATTGTTTTAATGGAGGACCAGAAATTCTTGGACATACATTAGAACAACTTGTTTATTTCAATTTTTTCTCCTTACAACTGATGTTATTGAAGGTTACAAATTACAAAAATTATCAATTCCTTCAATCAGTTTGCACAGAACTGATGACCACACTGAGTAGTCTGGGCTTTTTATGCAAAACCAGACTTTTTCTGTGATGCATGCAGGAATTAGTGGCTTGAAGATACATTGCTCTGGTTTTGTCTTTCTTTAAATGTTCAAGACTCAAACATTGAAGTCCTGCCCACTGAAATTGTCCTGCAGTGACTAAACTGGAGGGAAACTACAATTTTGGCACTTGAAGCAGTGCAATGGTGTAGAAAGATATATTTGTGCTCTCACTTGATTTTTCCATGCCAAAATCCCATTTATTGCTGTTAGAGGTCCTAAACAAGTATTCTCATGTTTTCCTCTAAGAATTGATCTAAGAAACAAGAAATTCTAACTTTTTCTCTCATCTTGCCACTAAAAAACTTTATATTGGGGCATAGATGACCTATTTTCAGCATTTCCTCAAAAATATGAATTAGTGCTCACAAAAGTTCTTCAGACTGCGAACTACCCTGTGCTGCCTCTGGCAAGCTATAACATAGGCTTTTTTTTCTGCAGCTGAAAGATGTGAAGCACATCCTTTTTGTTTGATAACCAAGGCAAGCAATTTCTCAGTGCCTGTCCTCCTTCCATTTCACAGATAGTGGATTTAACTCCAGCCCCTGAGATCTGACCCATTTTAATGAAGATTTAATGAAAACCTCCTATTTGAACATGGAATTGGGTATTACAAATCAATTTAAACACTGAAAGAAGTCATTACCTAAAGCTAACTATGCATGAAGTTCAGCAGGGCCAGAGTTAATTGCACTCATTACAAGTCCAAGAGAGTTCAACACCTTTTTTTTTAATGCAGCAAGTAAAACTAAGAGGCGTGGAAGTGTTTGGAACATCAGTCAAAATTTCAGCTTCTGCACATGCCAGAAAATGTCTCAATTTTGACATGAAAACAAGTTTATTCAACATGGGATTCAGAACATGATTAAGAGGAAAATGTCTGCATAATACCAAAAACATACTCTCCAAAAAGTATACCTCTGCCAGATCACGGTGATTGCTTATTCTGTTGTGGGTCTCCTGAATCTGAAATAATAAGCTTTCACATTTCTTTTGCTTCTCTGAGAGGGGGTGTATTTTGGGGGTAGGGGGTAATGACACCCAATCCCACAATGCTACCAAAGAGCCTCTGCCAGTGAGCAGCACCTGCCTGTGAAGGACCTTCAGGTAGGAGGAAGCCCAGCAAATCCCTGGGGATCGGTCAGTCAGTCTGTCTGTCTGCACAGGTGTTGTTTGGTTGGGGTTTGTGCTCCAGTTTGTCAGTTCCTCATCCCATTAAGGCCCTCGGTCAGGCTGTGGTGCCCCCAGGGTGAGAGACTGGCCAGGAAAAGACAGGGAAGCAGCGGCAAGTCCCCCGGCCAGGCCTTGGACAGGGTGGGAGGTGGCAGCTGAGTGTGAGGAGTTTCACCACTCCAGGCTTGAGTCTGGGGACTTTCCGCCATAAGTATCCACAACCTCTCTACCCTACCCAGCTTCTGCTCTCCCAGCCTGTGGTGAATCGCTTGGCATCCATCTGGAGAGAGACTGTCAGCCTCAGCCTACAGTAACAGGGTTGTTTAAATACATCTGATTCACTGTGGGGCAGAGAGGGGGATGCCTCACGCAGCCAGCACAGCTGGGGGCAACCACTACCAGCCATGAGGCGAGTCCATACCTGCTTGTGGCCATGGCTGGGCCAACGGAGGTGACTCGGGAGGCTCGCGGCGGCGGGACCCAAAGCTCAGGCCAGGATTTTATCGGCCACATGCACAGAGCATCTCCACAGCAAGCGGCGGGGAGACACCCGGGAAGGGCCTCTTCAGCGGTGAGCTCTGAGGCGGCTCCGGGTGGCTACCAAGGTGGTGTGAACCACATGGGGATTTACACACACTGTAAAACCTGCTGGGGCAACGGGAGGGAGAAGCTGCTGAAGAAATGGGATTTCACTGGCACAGAGCCTTTCCCTCCCTTCTACTCCTCGCAGAGGAGGGACGGGGTTAAGTGGAGGAAGCGAATGGGTGCCATCTTCCCTGACAGGGCCTGCAAGGAAGGTAGGTTTTGGCAGGAAAGTAACTGCCAAGGTCATTCAGAGATTCTGATTGGAGACCATTTTGTCTGTTTTTCAGGTGATTTCCTGTAGAACTTACTGGGGTTTTCCCTCCAGAGCAGTCCAGCTGTTGGGAAAGAGATTTGCGGCCGGTGTGGAGAGCATGGGGCTGCCGGTCCCTGAAGGGCACGGCTTTGCGGGGCGCTGTGCCGTCCATCTCCCCGACCCAGCAGGGGTTGACACCTGTCAGATGTGAGGAGAGAGGCTGGGTTATTTCTCAAGAGTTGGACATTTCTGCACGTTCATTGTATCAGGTAAATATTACTTAGAAATGTTTTTCCTCTTGTAAATCTCTCTCTGAACAGTTATTTTTTCAATAGTCACTGTGGGGATAGCCATTAATGTTAAATATAGTAAAAAGCAAACATTCCCTCCCAAAAGAACATTGGTAGTCTTAGAATACACCTTAAAAAACATAAAATGGAATGTTCGTGCACAAAACCTCTGATGGTTGGATATTGTGAATATAAAAACTGATGCTTTTATGCATCAGCAATTCTTGGCTGAGGATCCCAGGCTAAGTTTGGACAACAGCTGCAGTTTCTTTCAACTCTGAAGCAGCATCACTCAGTGAAGTGCTGTGCTTTGCACTCCCTGAATATTACAAGAGAAAAGATTACTTCTTTGCAACTTACTGGTTGAGTTACTGCGAGTTCGTTGACATGCAGCTTTACTGTGCAGAAAACCATTTTGTATTTCCAGAGGCCGTTCCTTACAGTTTGGTGTTTCCTAAAAAAAATAAATAATCTATTGCTATGCAGGAAATTCTCAAGTGTGATCTAAACTTAAAAATAAAATTTCTCCTGATTTGGCTTTCACAAATTTTGGCCTGAATCAAAATATACGGAGCAAAATTAATTTTTAAAGTAAATAGAATGATAAAGTAGAATACAGCTCAAAAATTTGCTATAAGCATGATTATAACTTGCCAAAGTAATAAGATGAAAAACGATTCTGGTCTTTAGTCAAAGTGGATGGAAAATTAATTGGACAAACCTAGTTGCTTCAGACAGACTAGTATTTTGATGTAAGGGTAAACAAAATATGATCTGGGTGTTAAAAAAACCTTTGAGGACTAGGCTTTAATATTTTTGAAAAAATCAGGCCTTTCTTCTTGGAACAGTTTTAAAACAAATAGATGTTCATATCTGAATAACACTTGATGTTAAGAATAATTTCTGGATGCCTATGGTTCCTGAAAGTCCTGCTTCTGTCATGACATGGGGAATACCACTGATCCTGAGGGAATCACAGTTAAAGGAAGAACATTACTAAATGCAGATAGCATATGGAAACTGATTGAAATATAGTAAAACTCCAATATGAAAGGGGTTTGCTCAGCGATATTCTGTGGGGGCTAAGAAAGCCATGAGAGCAGCATTAGAGCAGAATCTATATGTTTTAATCTGTCTGGATCCAACTAAGACAAACGTTTTCTTCAAGAAGCACAATTTTAGTAGTGCTGCTTGGAGATACCTCAAGAACTAATGAATGATAATTTTTCTCTTCAACAGCAGGTGGAGGCATTGCCAAGTAGCAAAACCCTACTAGGGCTTTCCAGTCCCATTCCAGTAGGGAGCTCTTCAGAATAAGAAATACAGAGAAGATCCTTAAAGAGGCTTTTTGAAAATGATTTTGCAGTGTTTCTCTTACCAAGCTAGCTAGCTTGAAAAGACTTTACTATTAATCCTTAAGTAATTTGAGGCAGGCTTGTCTTCAAATGCACGGTTCATATGGCTGCCTCTCAGGTGGTACTATACTACAAAACTTTAATATAGTTCATCTCTGGCCACTTAAGTATTTAAGGGAGAGAAAATAAACACAAGTCTTGGCAGAATCCAGCAGACAGCTGGGTGAGACAATTCACTGCTGTCCTGGAAAGAGGCACCTGGAAAGAGGCACTCAGACCTGATAGCAGCTTCAGTCAGGGGTATTTTCTCAGTCTAGGATTATATCAGAGCTTTCTGTGTGACCTATTTGCAGATAACAAGCAGAAAGTGCCTTTTTTTCTTTAAATATCAAGATCTGAAGCCTGCAACAAATCTATGTCTGAGTGTGTGGCAGGGGGCTAAGCCTGTCCAGGCATCATCCTCTGGTTTTCTACACAATTTTCAAGTGAAAAGCCTTTGGTGCCATCTAGTTTGGGGTGGGGATGAGAGGACAAGAAGCCTGAAGTTAAATGTGTCTAATCCATTGAAATGTACTCTGTGAAAGATCAAAAGGGTTTTCCACTGAAAGACTTGGTGATAATCCGGGGTTGCTGACCTATTCATTTTGCCTCCTATTCCCGTATGTCTGTAGCAGACTCCAGTAACACTCACCATGGGAATTTCCTAGCTCTAGAACCTAGATTCACAAAACTACTTCAGTCTAAGGCCTGATCTCTGGCTTCTGGATTCATGGATCTTCCCTTAAATCCCCCTCTGCCTTTGCCCAACTTCCAAATGGAAAATTAACATTGCCAAGCTATGTATTTCTAAAAGGAGGGGTTGTACAGCCCTTGTTAGAATTTCCCAGGGCCTTGACCTCCCCAAAACCTCTGTTTATCTGGGAAAAAGCTGTGCTGAAAACCACCCGGTTCTGACCACAAGATGTTTGGGGTTTTGTCAGGAATATCAAAGCTATGTTCTTAAAATGTCTGATGCACAAATTCCCCTTCTTTCTCAAGTAAATGTTGTCAAATCACCCCACAGTTCTGAGAGGGGACTACAACTTTCATGCTTACTTTGCTAGCCATCATGATATTCACCAGCCGTGTTGTTGGGTGAATGAAAGATTCGCCTTCCTTGCTGGACAGATCCTTAAGTGATTGTCCATTTAGTGTTAACAGTTCATCTCTTGGGCTCAGATAACCATTCCTTAAAAAAAACAAAAAAGGAACACTCTTGCATATCATTTTACAAAGAGCAGCATGGTAGTATTGTGCTATGTGTCTCACTAACTGAGGAGTCAGCTGCAATCCTCCCTTTGCCTTGAACAAAGCTGTAATGAGATGTCTTGATGTGTGATGTGTCCCATCCCCTGTTAGGATATTTTCCTGTTGCTGTTCTCTTCTGCTCAGTCCTGGTGATCAGTGTCTGCCTTTCATGTATAGCTTACAGCCAGTCTAAGATGCCAGCATAGAATAGCCTGAGCCAGGCAAAATATCCCTCCCCTCTCATCTGGCATTTGCAAGTTGATCAGAGACTATACACTTAAGTCCCTTTCAGGAACTTTGACTCACGTTGCTTTCCAGTGGCCTTGCTAGCCTGGTGGCATCCAACATTGCCCTTTAATAAGGCAACTAGGAAAGCACCATTTGAAAACTTGATGGTATGTATAATATTTTGTTCTTCCAGGTTTTCTTTCTTAGTGTAATTGAGAAGCATTAGATCCCTGAATGGTCAGAATTTTGTTTTTCTAGAATCTTGACCTGTATCTCCAACTGGAAGCATTGTAAGAAATGATTCCCAAACATTATTGCCTTTCTCTGAAACTGGGCTTTGAGGCATAGCTTGTCACAGAAAGCCGGTCGTGTAAATTCCATACAAATGGCTCCCTAATAAGCTTGTTAACTTCACATGTACTGTACCTGTTTGCTGAAATTCCAGAAGGCACCTGGCTGCCTATGAACCCTTTCCAGAGAGATCCACAGTTCGGACTCCTAGAGAACTTGATTCCCAAGCTGCTGCTCCCTGTGGTTGTACACAGCCTGCAGATGCAGCTGTCCTGATTCAGAAAAGGAAAGGTTGCATGAAAGAAAATGTTGAAACTTACTTACAGTTATCTTGAGCCTTTTTAAGAAATGCAGAAAATGTTCTTGTTCTTAGAACCAGATTGCCTTCAAGGACAACAGGAACAGACCTTTAACACTGTGCAGTTGTGAAAGAATTATTGTATTATAGAATCAGTGTTTAAAAGTTGTTTTCCTTAGTGACTTCAGTGACTTCTGAGTACAAAAGGGAAGTATTAGAATAGAGTGCCTGTTTGCATAGAGGAGATGAGGACAGAAATAAACTTTTCATAATAACTGGATAAATTTTTACCTGTGCTACCTATTATAAGAAAAGACATGGAGGAAAATAAACATATACTAGAAAAGAAAATACTCTGGAAAACTGAGGAGGTCTGAATGGAAAATAAGTGTATACCAAACACTAGAAGCTCCACCCCTGCTGCTGACTTGTTAAGTGGAGACAGGGGAGCAGAAAGGACTGCAACAGTGGAAGATTCTTTGTCCACTCCAGACTGGTTGAGGTTGCTGTAGTCTGTGTTGCATCTGGAGGACTAATTGCAAGCACATTTTTAACACAGTTATGAATCATTGACATATGGTCATACAAAAGGAGTGTCTTAAGTCACATTAGTAAGTAAAGCAAAGAATGGATTGACTAAGCACATGAAGACACCACATTTGTCTAGCAAATTGTTCCAGCAGCACAAATGTATGAACACTTCAAAATTCTAAAGAGATAAGGAAAGCTGGAAGAAGTTAGCACACAATCTTTTCTGTTTGCTTATTAAATCTCCTAATGCAAGTATTCACTTGTTCTGCTCCCATCTGAACCCACCTCCTCTGCCCTCGCCAGCCCCTCCATACTCCATATAGTGAAGAGGGCTCTCAGTGTATCCTGGATCCAGGCTTGTTCCCAAGAGATTTGTATGACTGAGGTATAGATTTCTGAAGGGGAGGCAAATTTCATATGTTAGGACAGGCCACAAAATATAGCAGTGGTCAACTGCCTGTATTTCTCCTGGGTCCCCTGGTCAGAGTGGCATGAACTATTTCCAGTAATCTGTAGTCCTCTGAAAGCACAAGGAAAGCTGTGTAACCAACTTCTTCACCACGAGTAGGGCTTCATTTCTACCCTAAGCAGAGTTCGTCCAGCCCTGAGGGTCAGAATAGTTATGCCCTTTCACCACAAATCAATAGGGATCACATCATACCTGACTTAGAGCAAACACAAACTTCAGATCTACAGCAATGTCAATACAAGTCATTGTCTCCTAGGCTGACTGCTGAAGCCTGGCTCCCATTCTGAGACCTGTCAGAGTAAATCTAAGCCTGTGAATGAAGTATTTAACTTTGAGCCCTAGGCTCACTGCAGGCTGAATTCAGTAGGCAGTTCTTAAGGGCTCTACTTGTATTGACTGACTTGTTAACTCTGTGGGTCTGCTTACACTCCAGATTGGCTGCCATTAATGAGCAGTGTCTGACTTTACGAAGCCTCTTTTGTTCATGAAGAATGCTTCTAGTGAGCAACAGGTAAATGTATAAGCATGGACAGAATTCTAATTTAAACCAGTTTGTTTGAGCTACAGTATTAGTTTTGGAGCCTCTATATTTACTTTTTACCCAGGGTAAGTACCTTGGAAAATACATACTTGAAATCAGGATTATGTTCTTTTTTATTTTATGGCAGTGCTTTGAAGTCTTTGGCATGGTAATGAAATAAAGACTAGAATTCTGATGTCTTAACATGTCAGATCTTGAGTAGCAAAAAACGTGAGCTACTTTTCCATTTATTTTCATTGGTGTTTTGTTTTAGGTATCCATGAGAAATTAAAGGCCAGATTCTGCATACATGAAGCTCAGTGTTTTCAATAAGGTGATGTACTTGTTCTAAAACATGAGAAGTGTAAGATAGATATTAAAGGCAGGAAATTATTCTGCTGGTTGGCTAAGTATTTTGAGACATCAGCTGATCATGGATTGGGGCTGTTGTGAAAGAATAATTGTATTATAGAGACAGTGTTTAAAAAAATGTTGTTTTCCTTTTTTTCTGTAGTCAGAATTCAAATTTGGACTTGCCAACTTCTCTTCCTAGGAGTCCTTACTCCCATGTACTGCTCGCTTGAAATATCTATACATCCTGTCACAAATACAGCATAGCTGTTCTCCATGCTTCATTTTGCTGTTTTAACTTAATGGTGAGCCTTTTCAGACTGTCCCTGACTCATCTCTGTTAAGAACACAGTCCTGCTTATGCCCTTCCTAGAACCTGGTCACAGCATACAGCTGCTGCATTCATGGTGTTTATAAAAATCTTCATAATTACTTGTTCAAAAGTAATTTAACTCTCATCAATTTCACAGGACTTCACACAGTACAGTGGGTTTGGCTCTGAGGTTTTTCATTGCAGCACCATGTAAGTCCTTTGGGGAAGACATTGTATTTTGTACAATGGGACACATGCCAGGCTGGAAATTCTGGGTCGTATTGGGACATACATGTGAAATTACAAGAAATAAAAACTTATATGAATATTCTTTCCAAGCGAAATAAATTGCATGCACTTAGTAGGAAAGTAGAGGTTAAATCTAAATTAGGAACAATTTTTGTTTAAATCTAGAGTCATCTTACCAAGTTGGGCTACATTTCAAAGAAGCTCTGTGTGTCAATTGTTTCTGCAATTAATTTAGGTGAATTAAAAAAAAAAAGCACCAGTTTTTATTGGACAGTAGGGACATGTGGCAAATATCTGTATGTTGTCATCATCTGCACTTTTTTTGGGTACTGGATATAGATCACTATATTCACATCCAACTTATTGCAACATCACAGAAAATTAATAAAAGCTGTTCTTTAGAAAAATAAACATTTGACCAATTCATTTGCCAGCAGTCAATTTGCTTTGGGTTTTGTTCTTTAATATGCTTTATTTCCTGTCTCACTTATTATTTTATACATGGAAATACTGCTGATGGTTCCAAGAGTAAAGACAGTATATATTTTGCATCCTTCTCTTTTTTAGCATGTTCTGCTCATTTTGAAAGGTGATTTATAGCCCTGAATGTAGTGAATGCTGAAAATATGCTAAAATAATATTGACAGGTTTGGTGTGCACACAGGTGGATTCTAGGTCAATCTTGCTTACTTATTATTTAGCACATATGTTTAAACACGTATTTACTGTCAGTGAATAAAATGTCTTTCCTTATAAGGGGCTTTGCAACCAAGCACTTCAGGACTCTGGGCAAACTTGTATTGGCATCATAATACCCACTCATTGCTGTGAAAATAAAATAGAGGAAAGTCTGTGGGAGCGTAAGCAAAATTTGTCTTTAAACTGAATCTGCTTGGCTGAATGGTAAATTCAAGAGTGGACTTCAAGAGTCTTCTTGAATGCATTTTTGTTACAGGTGAGAGTAGATTAATTTTTCATATGTTTAGTTCTGGAAAAGTAATTTGTATGTCCAGGCCAACTGTCTCCTCCTGCCCTCCTTTTTCTGTCATGTGAAATGTAAAGTTTCTGAGGATGCTTTTCTATTTGCCATTTAAAAGATTTCTTTTTCCTTCATGCTCTCATTAGACATTTCTAGCCCAGAGTGCCGTCTCAAAACATCTAATTCCAGATGTTGTTTAGAAATAAGGGTAACCATGGCATCTGTGGAAAACTGAAAAACTTTTGTGCACTCTTAACATGAGACACAGTAGTTAGATTGTCTGAAATGAAGTGTTATACAAGGCTAGTTCAAGTAAGGTCTTGACAATGAGCTGATTGACTGTTCTTTTTTAAAAAGAAAAAAAAAAATCTTACAACAATGACTTTAAATATTTAGCTTTTCTGGCCTCCTGACTGTGAAATGGCTGGGATTTTGAAGTGGAAGATTAGGGGAATACAGTCCTTGGGGATTTTTTCAAGAAGTATTTTTTTCTGTATCAGTTCTAACAAAGCAAGGGCCAGAGTCTCTCTGGCATAAACTGATGTGACTCCACTGATTCTGACATATCATAGCCAATGCCTTGGTCTTTTCAAAATATTTATAGTAGAAGTAATTCATTTTCCCAACAAAATATTCCCTTTGCAATTAATAAAATTGGCTGCTGCAAGAAGCAGGGCATGGGATTCAGGTTCTGCCCTGGATAGACAGTTCAGCACATCAGATCTGACAGACAGACCTTTCCACCCATCATCTGGCCTTCGGTATGTTTTTCTGGGAACCTTTGCCCTGGTCCACATTTTGCAGCACACACTGCCTTAATATAACAACCACTTTCCCAACTTGCTCTGGGGATAACATGGCCCTGATGTCACAAAAGCTAGAAGGCTGGAAAGACAGAAAAAGGGAACAAATAGGAAAAGGGAGGAGACCACATAAATGTCTAAATAAATGCAGTCTCTTCTCCTGGTTTTGTTTTTCCATCCTGCCCATAGGCTCATGTTTGAGACATTACAATGTGTTGCTGTAACACTTGTCCTGGTACCAAAGGGCCAGCTAACTGGTGTTTGCATAAAGGCCAGTTAATAAAAACATATTCTAGTGATTACCAAGGGAGAAAAATGACCTTTTGTTTTTTTCCTTCTTCAAGCAATGTCAAGGATCAAAGGAAGCAAGGATAGAGAAGTTTCTAGAACTGAGTGGAGCCATCCAGTCAGATCAGCTTGGATCCAATGTTTACGTAAGGAGTCAGCCCTTCCCTCTTACAGTTTATTCTAAATGCTATTTCAACCCTGCTACCAGCCCCTCTGGCTGGTAACTCTCAGTGCTTCCCAGGGTGTTGATGGTGCAGGGAAGAGATAATGGAATGCTTCTTGAAGTAGTTCTCAAACCCAGCAGATACTGCTGTTCTCTGAAGAAAGGAGCTGATATTATCTAGTCCTGTCCATTCTCCCTACAACTGGCATAGTTTCAGGAATTGTAGTGACATGAGCAGGCACAGCCATCTTCCATAGTGTTTGCTGTGTCAGTGCACCAGGTATCAGACACTTTGTATATTTTTTGTTTTCTTTTCCTTTCAGGCCACCTGAAAATTGCTGATTTTGTGAGAAGCAAATTATAAAGGAGATCTGCTCATTTATACACTGACAAGCTGAGAGATGCCCTCTCTTCAAAAATCTTCCTTTTACCTCTCATTTCATTGTTGTAGGTAACACCTGATTTCTCAGTCTGCTAGTAATGGGACATAGGATTATTTGGGATTCTAAAGATTTTGGAATCAGCAAAACATGCTTCTATAACATATGCAGAAATCCTGAAACACACTCTGATTCTCTCATGGTTTATGCAGTAGTAAATCCCATGCAATTGGCAGAGTATGACTCAGAGTGATACTAAAGTTCTCGAACAGAAGAGGGGAACTACTATTTGGAATACTGATGGTCCAGGTTCCCTCTTATTTCTGGAGAAAAAATGCACAGGGAGTATTAAATCATGCAGGACTTTTAAACAACCTTCTCTCCTTCCAAAGTGACAGCAAAAATTAAGTTGTTCAGTTCTGTGGGATTCATTAGCACCTTCAGAGTCATGCCTAGGGCTGTAGGCACTGGAAAGCAGAAGAATAGTGGAGTATCCTCAGCAACAACACCACAGAACGAATGGAATCAATTTTCTTGAACAAAGACAAGGATCCTTCAGCTCTGAGTCACACATCATGAATTTCTGAAGTGTCACATGGAGATGGAGAGAGTGAGTGTTACTCTGGGACTTGAAAAATGCTTGTTGACCCCTTAAAGAGAGAGGTTTTAAGCTGAAGGTCTCAAAGACACGTGGAACAGGAAGATTGTTCTGACAAGCTTGTGCCATGTGGAAGAGATCACCGTTTTCATAATATAGGTCAAAGCCTCAACAACAATAGTACAGGATAAGGTCAGTGTACCTGTTACCAAAGTTCATCCTATTTAACATGCTGAGATAAGACTTTTTAGGATCACTCACAGATCCATGACTTTGAAAGGTATGGAAGATTAGCAAGTAGCATCTGAAGAGGTTTATATTGCTATGAGAGCTCTAGAGAGGGGATTTAATGTACCCATTGTCTACCATGGCACTAAGCAACCCAAACACTGCTGTAATGAACTGGGTTGCTGACTAATTTATGTCACCATCCATCCAGGCTCCTGACCCATCCTGCTCAGTGACACTAACACTGTAGCATAATAGTGGATTTATACCCTTAGCAGTTGTATTTTATCTATGCAATGGCATTAGTTGTGAGAGTTACTCTGTTCCCCGGATCCCTATTTGAGCTGCTTGACAGCTGTAAGAGCAAATGATCTAAACTTACAGTCTGTAATCAGATACTGAATAGTTTCATATGGGTATGGAACACAACAGTTATTTGAGCCCTGCATATATTGGAGGTGTACAAGCAAGTAGACTGTGGTAGCTGATGCACACCTAAGTGCTTCAGCTTTGTTAAAAGAGAAGAGGGGGGAGAGTCCAGAGAGACCGGCTCCTGATTCACTCACAGAAGGAAATCAGCAGAGCGCATATGGACTGTTTCCAAAAAGGAAGAGGTGGTATGGTTTTACAGGTGACTGAGTGTACTTTGGGACTTGGGTCAGTGTCACCTATTTATTTTTTCTGTCAGACTGTAATAGAAAGTTGTCTTGTTTTTGTCCTCATGCTGGGACTTTGCCAGGTGCTGAAACATCTCGCATCCAGAACTCTGTCCTGCTGCAGTCGTTGTATTATTGTTCTGCATGCTGTGATCATTAGCAAAAGACTCAAGGAGTAAGTGGAGATTCTGATTTTCAGTACCATGGTGCCACTTTGTGTTTAGATATAGACATCTAGTTTTAGTCAATTTCTGTTGAAGGTATGTAAAATAAAATATATAGAATATATAAGAAAGAAATATTTTAGGTGAAAGAATCAGTTCTTTCACATAAGCCACTATTTATATTGGTAAAAGGCATATAAGGGAGGGGCCAGGAGGACACAAACTGTATTTAAAACTCATGTCATACTTGAAGTCAGGTCTCTTTTATACATCACACCAACAGGTAGAGAGAAAGTGGAAAAATTAGGATATATCACTGAAGAGGAAATTTCTAAAGGCATCTAAAATACATTGCTCAGACTGAAAAAATGTTCAGATTGTTAGGGTTAACATAGTTACTTCTAGATTAAAGGATAATGTTTTAATATGAGACTGTTAAGACTTTTACATCCCTAGGAAAAAGTGACATCTCTGGTGGTTTTAGAGCCATCACCGCCTCCTTCCTAAATCAGAGAGAAACATCTGCCTGCTGAATCTCTTGTGTCTTTCATAGTATTAATATAATTCATACTTGCATAGCTTGTGAGACCTCATGGTATCACACTTTACAAATGCACTTTACTGTAGTGACAGTTTTATCTTTTGACCTCAATACTATATTGCAGGTAGAAAGCACCGGCTGTGCTAGTCTGAGAACACAGAGAGTGGTCTAGCAGTCAGTGATTTCAGCAGAATGTCAGTCAGCACAGCAGGGAAGCTAATACATTTTCATGCTGTTTATACAGAGCAGGAACACTGCAGACTCATAGGCTCTGTAAAAGCCAAGTAGAATCCTGTGTTCCTGAGAAATATGAATTAATCCATTTAGGAACTGCAACAGGAAACATTACAATATACTGCACTGAGTTGCCTACCTTGGTGAGTAACTTTCTTCTCCTGTTGTTGCAGTTATTGTTTGCTGCAGCTTTGGACTGGGCCATGCTGGTGATCACATGCGGAGGATCAGGTGGGCTGTCTTCTGTCTCTGATGTGCATGGCAGTTGTGTTCTAGGACAGCAGTCAAAATCCTCTTGGCCCCAACTGGTAGAGATCTCAAAGGGATCAGGGTATTTCTCATCAGGACTTGACCCATCGTCACTGTTTTTGGCATTGCAAAGTATAAGTGATCTTGAAATGGAGCGAAACTTTCTTGACTTCCTGTTCCCAGCATTGCTCTTTCGATCCATCTTCAGAGAGCTGGTGGTGCTGCTTTTTTTCCTATCGTTCTCCCATTTATGTGGCATGATACTTTCAATAACTCCCTCCTCTCCTCTGGTGCTAAATATCCTCCAGGAAAGGAAATATAAAAAGTAAGTTGTAATATACCTCACTTTCTCCCACTTAATATCCTACACTACTGAAAAGCCCTAATGAATAAATCGAATCAACAGAGCCTTTCAGCCTGCTAACAGCCACGTGATATCTCATGACTTGCTAATTCTGTTTCTGTGCAGTGCTCTACTAAGTTCTCCTTCACCTTTTCGTTCTCTTCCCATGATCCCCAAGCACAATGGAGTGCTTTTAATAAATGTTTTTGATGCTTCCGTTGTGCTGCTTCCTTTGGACTTCTGCTGAATTTGCATGTTGAAATCCCACATTGAAAAGGAAGATACTTTAAATGCATTATTCTACCCTCCCAGTGTTACTTGGAAGGAGGAAGCTCCTTCTGGTTTGATTCTGAAACCACTATCATTCAAAGAAGATTAATCACATTGTCGAGGTTAAGTTCTCCATCTGGCACATCTGATTTGTAAGTGGTTTAGCAAAAGTAGATCTTAGCCATGAGAGAGTAAGGAACGTCAGGCTGCTATAAAACTCTTACCTTTGCAGACCAGAACTCACTTAAGACAATGCATTTGAAAGTAACAGAGAGATCCAGTGAAGCACTTAAGATGTGAATATCTGATTAGAGATTGAACTCTATACAGCCCCTATACATCAATCAAAAAGTGTCCATTACAGAAATGGTTTGTTTCAGCATATGATTCAGCATAGAAAATTAAGAGGAGAATGGAAGAAATTCTATACAATCAAAATGTGGCAAAAGTTGGACCTTTTGTAAAATGGGCAAAGTAATGAGCATGTTATGACAACAAAGAGGAGTTTTGTTAAACTGTTTCCTTTTTCTCTCAGAAAAAGTTTTCTAGAAATATTTTGGTAGGTTTATGTCAGTGCTGAAAATTCAAGAGGAGGAAGTCTAATTACTTTGACTTTCTCACTTAAGTTTTAATATATTTATTACACAAACTTTTCTACCCTTTTCACAGTACCTAATCAATACTGCCATTCTAGCGAAAATACATATTGAAACTAAAGGATTTGCATAAATCGATGTTGTAGGTGTTACACACAAAATTACAAATCAATGTAATTTGAAAAGCACTTCTCAAGTATACTATTGAGAGAAAAAGAAATGTACATTGTGCTCTAAGCTAGGTGGTTGTGTTTGTTTGGGTTCTTTTGCCCTGCTTCTATGCAGAATTAGGTAGATATGTATGCACTTCATACCTGAAAAGCCACTGATGATATAGAAGTAGGTGACAGATTTTTCTAAAGGCTCCTTACAGCCACAACAATAGAGTTGTAGACCTGTTTTGGTTGGAAAAGACCTTTAAGTCCAACTGTTAAGCACAGGCCTGCAATTCTGACCAAGCCAGATTCAAATACAAAACTTAAAATCATAACCTATTTTCCATTATATGAGTCCTAATGTTCTTCTGCTCCCTGATGTCTCTTTTCTAAAACAAAACCCCCAATGCTTCCGAAACTCATGCCCTGAGTATTGGAACTCACCAGATTTCCTAGCAGGACACTATTTCAGGGCAAAGTTTAAATTTGAAAGTATCCAGAGATCATGACAAGTTCCACAACACTGGTGTGTTTTCTGCCTCTCTTCTGTGTGTCTTTGGGATCCACTCTGCTCCTGTGGGAGAGTCTGACCCCACTGGACAGGAACACTGGAACCAGACACTGGGTTCCCAGGCTCCCCCACACTGGCATGAGGGAAGCTTTCAGGGTCAACCTGAACTAGCATCTTCTCCATTCCCTTCAGTATGCAAAACATTCTATTTTTTTCTTTCTTCAGATACACCTCTCTTCTTATGAATAACAAGATTTGCAGCCACAGCTGAATGCAGCCACAGTGTGGATGGAGGACTGCTCAACAACACAGCCATGCTCCCTTCCTGTGGCACACTGATTTAAAGGACATCTAAAGCCTATGTGTAAGGTCACAGGTGCCAGAGGGGACGGAGAAAGGTATGATAAAGATGGAGCTCAGCTTAAACACATAGACTTCATGGTTGACATGGGGTCTGATTCCTCTAGGATGAATCTCCCTTTCTGCACTACTGAGAGAAGCTACTTTTCATAACTTCCATGTGGTAATTTATCTTGAAGTACAGAGATAAAATGTTCTATAAATTATATTAGTACAATAATTTTAAGAACTAAGTAGATGGTGGTGTAATTCAGCATCACAAGTTTGCAATTATTTGTATGCTTTTTTGTTGATTACATTAGTTAAAAGCTGACTGTTCCTTATGCCTACTAATGCATAAACAGTTTCAAGGTTTGGAGATTTTACTTGTTTTGTTTTAAAACAGACACGTTTTAGTGTTTTCTTAAGCCTAAATCTTTAGTCTACTGAAATATGTATGTACCTAGTTGCATTTTTGAGTTGGAAATCCCTGTTAGTGTCCCCATTGTATTAGGAAATTAATCTTGCAAAGCTTGATGTTGCTTTTTCTGTATGTCTGAAGGTAGGTAAAAATGCAAACTGTCCCATTAGACCAGAATATGGACTTGAAAAAGCAGTAGGATGGCTAGGATGAAGGGAAATTCTGCAAGCACCTCCCCTCAGCACCTGGTTAGGAAGCAACAGAGCTAACTTGTTGAAGGTGTGAGGAGTGCACATCACTTAAAAATCTGTAACAAGGATTGTTGCTGATGTGATTCTGGCAATTGCTATTAGACACTAGCAATAGGAATGTCAGAAATGAGCCTGAGGTGCACATTCAGACCTGAACAATCCTGTCTATGGGGGGGAAATTAGAAGAAATAGCACTTTTGTTTCAAGGATTTCAGTGTTGTAAAAACATTAACTGCACTCTTGTTTCCCCAAAGAGAGAGAATTTTAAAAGAGCTATTGAGCACATAAGTAAGTAAAGGACTCTATAGCTTAACGGCCAAAATACAGCTCTCTGAAGAGTGGTATGCTAGAAGGAAGGTTGGAGAGATGCAGGAGCCCTTTCTCACTCTGCCTGAAGCTGCTGAACTTAAGAGGGAGCACTGCCATCAGTATTAAATGCTCCAAGAGCTGCCTCTCTGACTATTCTAAGCATCTGGGATGCAGAGAACACACAGAAGCACCTGTTGAAGCAGTGAATGAAACGTTTTTAAGTGCATTCTGTCATCCCACCCCCCTGCAATGCTCCTGAGGAATTTTACCTTATGCAAAGTGAACATCTTTTGCCCTAGTGCATCAGCTATTTCCTCCTCCCCCATCAGAGCTCCATCAGCTCAAAGACAAAGTTTAACCCTGAATGACTTACCTGTATCTCAAAGCAAGCCAGTGGCCGAGGTGAAAATAAACCCAGAAGACCTGAAGACTTCCAGTTAAATACTTGCTCTTGCTCTAAGTATTAGGTCACAGCCCAAGTCTTAACTAAGGCAACATCCTTTCCAGAGCTGCTGATTCAGAGTTGCATAAGTAAGAAATACAGGAGGTACCAAAAACATAGTCTATAAGTTTTCCAATAAAAATATCCAGAAATGTTATTTTACACAGAAAACAATATCACAAATGCCAGAGAAGCTTTATGATTCATTGCTATCTTCCACCAAATTTAATTCAAGGTATTGGTGGCATGGACAATTACTTCAAAGTCCATTACTCCAAACCATTCATCTTTTGCTCCAGTGCACTCACTGCTTGTCATTTTCTCTTGCCATTCTTATACCTCCAGCATGCCTGATGAAAGTTGTCTGTGGTTTGTAATGCAAACCAAATGTTCCTTCTGTTTCTTTTTTTTTTTCCTCCAAGCTCTATTTTTCCAGCTTAAAGTCTAAAAAAGCCCTAATTCAGTCTGTCTTCTGCAAACAAAATACATTATTTGAGCTGTGCCCATTTGGTTCAGATTTTTTGGTTGGATATTAAACCAAGCATTTACAAGATGCAAATAATTTGGTGTAGCTCCCAGATTGAATATGAATGCTCTGCTGTTAACCAGACAGTAGGAAAAACGGAACTTTTCTTTACTAGCAAGAACAAGATGAGTTTACATTACCAAGTGCAAACAGCATGATATCTTGCATCCCATTTTAATCTAGATTTTGTGATCTTTGTCAGATTCATTACTGAGCAGTACCATTAGCACTGAACTATTGCAGATGTCTAGGATTTCCAGGCAGTAGGAAGAGCTATAGATCTGAAAGCTTTCTAATAAAGAGTAAGAAACTCTTGGAAAGTTGAATTTACTATTAAAAAAATAAAAAATAAAAAATTAGCTAACTGCAAAATAAAAATTCAAAAGGAGGAACTTACAACAGCGAGGCAGACAAACCTGACTCCTGCAGAAGGCTGTTCCTCTTCATAGGCCTGGCAAAAAAAGACAGTGAATAATTGAAAACACACTCTCATTGTGTCACGTGACTCGGTTTCAGCAATTTTGCTCAGTACATTGGAACGGAGCTATTGTTTCCTAATTGAAGAAAATGTCAGCAAGGATAGATAAACAAAAGCAATGGGATGCAGTATTGGGGAAACTGTTTTCAGCAGGCTCCCAGCTACCCAGAGAAGGCAAGACCATTTAAGGAGTTTGCCTCATTTGTTTTTACCTACCGTTCTCTGGTCCTAGGATTGATGGGGTTCAGGCATGTTAAACCTACTTGGGGGGAGGTGAAGGGGGCCAGCCAGAATCTGTGCTAATCAAGTGCAGGATTTCCTGCAGGAGACTGAGATGGCAAGTATGCTTCTTGTAATTTTTAGCAGATATTTTAAACATTAAGCTAGTAAGAATTTCATAGGTCACTTCTGCTCCAGGAGCAAAATGTAATAGGAGCTGCTTTTGGATGCCAAGCCTTTGTATTGTGCACAGTGAAATGATACGGTCCCTTTAACCTACCAGTTCTTAAATACTCTCCCCTTTACCAGCTAGATTGTGACTTTGTGGTCCAACCCGATCAAGGGCTCAGAAAATTGTTGCTTTTTCCATAAAGCATCCAGGAAATGGGAACTATGTCATGGATTCAGAATTGCCTCAATTACACCTTTCATTTGCTGTGGAGTATTGTGGCAGCTACCCCCACAAAATACTGCTTCGGTTCCATCTACCACCAATTGTGAGAGTAGGCAGCCACCTTTCTGCCATGTCCCTAGGCACACTTAGCTTTTTGTCATCAATCACACAGATCAATCCTCAGTTCTGCTCACACTGACAAATAACAATCTTGCTACTGAAACCTAAGTTTCTCTCAATGAATTTGTGTGACAAGATACACAGGGAGCCTGTAAATTAAAAAAAATAAAAAGATGAAAAGTCCCATACAGAATAATCTCTGAAACAGTTAATGTTAGTTTATTGAAATAGGAAGGTCTCTTTGGAAAGTTCTCACAAACTATAAATCCTATACTTTTCAGAAAAATGTAAACAGAAACCTGAACTTCACCCCTGGCCCTATCTGATCATGGAGGTGGTCAACAAGAGAGTGCTTAGACACCTGCTGCCCTCTGTGTTCTGTGGCTTGAAGGTCCTGATTTTATTGGTCTGTCACTAAACTTACAAAAGAGAGAGAGAATTTATAAAACAGGTTTAAAATACTGCATTGATATGGTCCCATGTTTAGTGGTCCTGTGTCTTCTAGATAAAACATGGACTGTGAAGACAAGCCTCTGCCCCATGAGAATGATGTATGTACTGAAAGAAAAAGTGAAGATTAAATCTGTGCTCTGTACATCCTCAAAACCCTCCGTCCCTAATAATACAATTGTGGCTAATTTATATTTTAAGTTTATATTGTGGCTAATACTATATTTTAAGTGGCTAATTATATGTTTTCATATGTATTCTCTTTTTACAAAAAGAAAATAATTTGACATTATTTTCCCAACAATTCAGTTATCAGGATATTAGTTCCCTGAAGAAATCTGTTGTAAAGGAAATGGTTTTAACCTGGATCACTGGGTGCCAATAAACACAGAACATTACCCAACTCCTTTAAATTCTAATCTTGTAGAAGAACCATGATTTGACACTGAGTGGTGAACAGCAGTTATCAAGTAGCTTTCCTGGAAAGGAGGAGAAACAGGGAACTGATTTTGTTTTGGAAAACTGTTCCTGACTCTACTTGAATAGAGAGGATAGTGTCTTGTACATAAAATGGGGTTTTATAGTGCAAGTACTGTAAAAAATGAAATATCAGTGAGGATGCAAAGCCACGTACTGTTTGCCACTTAACTGTCTTACACTGTAACACACACGTTTTTGTTTAGCAATAGAGAACTCATTCACACAAAATCTCAACAGCCCCTGAGCTTTGATCCAAACTGATCGAGCTGGAAGGTCAAAAGCATTGGAAAGCTTTCTTTTATTTCTTCCCATTGTCACATGCTGTTGCATTTCCTGACTATGGACTGAATACTGTAGTCCCTTAAACCACTGGGAGTTTTGTTTACTCAGTATCTGGACTTCTGCCAGGGCCAGCAGCAGAAACATAAATATCACAAGGAGGGGCTGTTTTTTCATGTTGTTTCACTCTAACCTTTTGCAGTTTTTTCCATCTTCTCTGTACAGTAATTGTTCAGTGGCCAGTGGTGAACAGAAGAGCACGTTTTTAGAAGCCATAAGAAAAAAGAGTCAGAGAGAACCTCTGCTGCGCCTGCCATGTTGCACTAATGGTATGCTTTGATATTAGATACTGTGGTCAATCTTCATTACTTAGCTCAAAGGTATTGTACCAGAAAGAGGGCAATGAACACTGATCAGAGGCTGGAATTTTCTATTAAGAGACTGAAATTATGTGGACTCTCCTTTGCAGAAAGGCGCTGCATTGATAAAGGTTTATGAGATAGGTACTATAAGGAAAATCAGCTGAGTTTCTTTATTGACTTCTCGTGTGAAGGACAGGAAAAGAAGAATGCAGTAAAATGAAGAGAGTTCAAACAAATGAAAAGCAATACTTGAAACCTAAAGCATAATTAAGGTGTGGAGCAAGAAGATAGCAGAAATCATGAGCACTTTGAACTTAACCTTTGATTTCAGTGGGGCAGAGATTTCACCCCAAGAGGCAAGTTGATGAAAATATCTGTAATTCAAGGAAGTAGCATGCAAAAGGGGAAGCAACTCTTGCTTCAGAATTAAAGTTAAACAGTACCGTTCATGGGCAGAGTGATACTTCTGCCCTAGGATAGGGTCCTACTTATCATAAAATGGAAGAACTTTTATGACGTCTAGAGTTAGTGTCTATTGGAGGTGGGGAAAGGAAATAGGGGAGCCATTGAAATTATTTTTATGACAGCAGTTCTCTTTTGCCTGACTAAAATCAGGATGTGTATGGAACCATAGCAGATACAGGAGCTGATCCCTTTTTTCCCCAAATTATTTTCTGTATCCAAAGGTTTGGATTCTAGAGGACAAATAGGCAGACTATTCAGTACTAAATATTTTGCCTGTTGCTACTGGTGATAACCTTTTCCAAAAAGGAGCATATAAATTTAAAGAGAACATTAGTACTGGGCAAAGCAAATCTAAGTAATGATGGAACTTAGCCTCAGTCCTGATCTCCACCCAATTCCAAATACTGCTTGTGTTAATAGGAAAGAAAGCCAGTAGCTTGGAGAGTTTTAGCTTCTGTCTTGTCCTTATGTTGCTCAGTAAACTGATGAATTACTTTTGCTTAAACGCAGTCACAATTTTCACATTTTGTCGTATTTCAGACAACAGTTATGTTGCACAAAACAATCCATACCCTCATTGCTTCTAAGCCAGGACTGGATTAGTCATCTCAGTCTTGGGTTTCGCAACTTTCACTCTGCCCTTCCATCCATCAAAACATAGCAACATGGCACATTGAGTCACCCTATAAACACAGTTAATCCAGTATCCTTCTCCAGCAATGGCTAATGCCAATTGCTTCAAACAGATTACCTTGGGGAAAAAAAAAAATCAAGAGAGAGCTTGCTTTCAGAAGAGTTTCTTCTGAGTAACGTATTGGTAAGAGCAGGCTGGCACTCTGAGGTTTTGTATGTATTCCAAAATTGTTGAAGTTTTTTACATTGTGATTGGATAGTTTTCTTTTAGTAGAAGCTACAGCTACCCCATAATGGATAAGTATTGCATTATGTCAAATTAGGTAAATGTCTTTCTAAATCCTTTCATCACTTAGTACCTAACTCTTGCCAGGAAGGACAAATAATTTTTTTTTCTTCTGCAGATGAAATGAATCCTCTGTAATGTAACTGTAATTTATCCATTTCTGGCTCCCATTAAGCTTTTGATTTCAAGAGTATCCAGAGGCAATGAGTTTCATGTGTTGCATAAAAGTGTACTTCCTTGTAATTGTTTTACATTTGCTGTCTCTAAGGTTTGTTTGGTTCTTGTACTAGGAAAAATATTCTGATCTTCAAGTCTCCATAGAATCCTTTTCTCACTGATCTCTGTAGTGTCATCCTTTATCTTTTACATACTTTTATGTTTTCTTCTTCTGTCCCTCCTTTCTCTCAGCTTCATGCTGCTTTCATATGTTTGGATCTTCTCCATTTCCTTCAGATCTTTTTTAAAAAAATCCAATTCCTTTGGTGAACTTTATTACCTGACTCTTTCATACTGGTATCCAGCTCTGCAGCCTTCTAGACTGTTTCCCAGGAAATTGCCTTCCAGTGAGTTAACAAAAGATCCTAGACTTTGTCTTCCCAAATACTTTTATGTTGCATGACAAGCACTCACACTCTGCATGACGATTAACTTTATTCTGTTGTCCTTACTTCTTGCAGTGCCTTAGAGGTAAGCTGTAAAATACTTAGTGTATTTTTACCTCATCTTGAGAACATATCCTGGAATTCTATGTAGAATGTTACTGTATACATACAATACTTTGTTTACAGAAAATGTAACCCATGTGATCTATATAAGTATTGTATTAAGAGTGTGTGATTGAAAAATTACAGCACTGTCAGTGTAAAGAGCATTGACTGTAGCTATGCTGTGGTGTATGAGGCACAGCAAGAATGGTACCCTTTTAACCAAGTGTTGTGGATTGTGTTTGTTATTTTAATAATTTTGCACTGAGTATATAGACTATGTGTAAGCAATTATGCTGGGCTTAGAGAAACACTACAGAATATGTCAGCTATTTTTAAAAAAATGTTTTATTTTTTTTAAAGCCATTGACCAATACACAGTTTATAACTTACTACAGTGCCAGAGTAGTAAAAACACTATGTGAGCTTCTCTGTGTGGTGTCATTCTAATTTAAAACAAATATTTTTAAAAGTTATGACTTTACCTCTTCTTTCCACATTTCCAGTCACATAATGTTCCTTTTTCATCTGACTTTGCATTCCTTTTGATTTATATTTCCCTAAACTGCAGGCTGACATAAGGGGCCCTTTAGGTTGAATGAAAGGAGAATTATCAATTGCCAGAACTGTGATTTATCAGGAAAAGAAGTAAAGGGTAACAGAAAAATGAACTTACTCTACATATGAAAATCTTGTGAAATTTTCTCTGTATTTTTCATGAGTTCAGTATAAAAGGTGTATTTAGACCTGTCTGGTTTTACATTTTATTGTGAGTCCATGTTGCATTCTGTCATATTCATTGCTACTGCCTTCTCCTTTACTCTTTGAACAGCCAGATATGGATGAATAGAAGTACTGAAAAGGTGAATACATTTAGTCCATCTGAGTACCAGTGGCAGAATTTGCTCCATACCTGATCTCAGTCTCACTGAAGTGAGGAGCCTGTTGTCCTTTAGCATTTCACAGATAGCATGCATGGTCCTGTCTTGGTTTCTGGGGTTGTTGGTTTGGATGTTTTGTTTTGTTGTTATTTGGGGCTTTTTTTGAGGGGAGGTGTTGTGGAGTTTTTTTGTGTTTGTTTTTTTTTTTAGGGGGGGTTGTTTATTTTTTATTAGCATTGTAAGTGATTGATGAGGAATTATGCAATCTCTTCTCTTGGGTATCTATGCCTGAGTCAGATGACTTTACCACATTTATAAGTACAGTTGTCATTTCAACTGCAAGGTTTTAGGAGTAGCTACTTCTGAGTATTCATCAATCCTAGTGCCTGACAGAGGCAAAGCTACTTAGTACAGGCCGCTGCTTAACTCTGCACTAAGCAAGTCTTGAGGACCCTTCACATTTCTGCTGCTTCACTTTATCTCTAAGGCTGTGACAATCAGAATGAAGCTGAGTGGTTAGTTTTTATTTGTGGTGTTGAAGTACAAAGCCCCAGTGGCAGCCCTCTTGCTCTTCTACAACGCTGTAGCTTTTAACACTAACTTTAGTTGGAATGCACACAATATGTGTTACTCATTAGCATTATTGTTGACAGTGAGATGAGACTAGATTATTTTACAGGTTTCTCATGGGTGAAAGAGTACAATCTGTCACACAAATAGCTCTCTGGTAAGACACAAAACACAGTTTCACGAGATCTGTGCTTCAGCTCTGCGCTTTGTGAGATCTGATGGCACCTGCTCATAGGTGTTATAGGTGGTGCTGGAGTCAGCCATAGCATCCTAAGCAGTCTAGGATCTAGTGCCTTTGGGAGATGACTTTTCTTCCACATTTTGAATCAGGTGTGGGTGGGGATTTCCCTGATATAATGGTTTATAAGATAATTAAATTTGGGGTTTTTTTCATGGGGCAAAAATCAAAATTATTAAAAACTACTCTTAGAAAAAATAAAAATTTGCAGATGTCAAGTAATGATATCCTACACCAACCCATCTTGTGTTATGCAGAATCTATCTCAAAGTTTATTCCGTATAATAAAACATGTAAGTTATTTTATGGTGTACAGGATGTGTCATACTGTAATATAGACAGCATAAATATTGTAACAGTAATAGGCAAATAAAAGCAGCAGATCACATCAGTGATGCTCTCTAATAGCAAAGAGCTGTAAATGTGATGAAGAGGCCATTGTCTGTTGGGTAAATCCTTCAGCATAAATTGAAGTAATATGACAGCCCCACAGCTTTTTGTCATCATTCGCAGCCGCAGGCTGGCACAGTGTGGGATGAGGGGAGTGTTTTGGCCCCACCTCCACCCTGACAGCGATCCCCCTGCAGAGGAGCAGCAAGGGGTGCCCTAGAACCCCCTGTGCTTACTGCATCTCCCAAGGGGCTGCTCATCAGGAGGTGCACACTCAGCTCAGAGCACACCAGCTCCACAACAAATGAGGTTACACTGGCAGTATGGATAATAAATCATCGATATGTGTGTGCTACACTAGCCTGAATGTTTTATTCTGTAAGTTCATACTGTATGAATCTGTTACTAATGAGGTTCATAATAAAGGGTACTATTAAGTGAACACTGCATTAATAATGCTGGCAAGGTTTCAAGTCTAAAGATGGTATTTATAGTACATGACTAAACAAACAAATCCCCTTTGAGGCTGAGGCTCTGGAGCAATTTACTTATTTCCTGTATAGGCTAGTTCATACAGAGATTCAAGTAAATAGAGCATTTGGATGTCTTGCTTGGAACTGTGCTCTGAAACTGTAGTAGATAATCGTATTAATGTTTTATTTTAAAATCACTTGGAAATGTGTATGTGTTTCCAACGGATTAGATATTACCCCTATGGAACTGTCAAGGAGAAATGCCTTTTTCTGCATAACTTCTTTAAAGAAAAATAAAATATTTAAAGAGTATATCCTGCAGTTACACCACAAAGTTGAAATGAGTAAAAAGGTTAGAAACAATTCTGAGGAAAATGGACTTAACAAAAGCTTAAAAAAAATAAATCCTATATCCTCTCTTTTTCATCTGGTTTTGAAATGAATTCATTTTTCTTATTTATGATGATTTCCAGTGAGAGAAATTTTGTAGATTTAAAATGCTTTTGAGTAATGAATAGTAATGAATCATTTGTTATGTGATTTTGTTTCTTTTCTGCCTTTTATAATATTGCAGGTTTAGAGGAGCCTTCAAAACTGAAAGAAGCTATGAACTCACAGAAGTCTCTAGTCCACTCTGCTGGCTTTTATATGGGTCAGGAGAAATAGGAGGAATATTATACAGCAAACTAAAAGTGTCCTAAATTAAGGTACTTCCATGTAGAGCATCTCTGTTTTAAGTCATAATGC
Organism: Aegotheles bennettii; assembly: GCA_013398125.1. Taxonomy (NCBI): domain Eukaryota; kingdom Metazoa; phylum Chordata; class Aves; order Caprimulgiformes; family Aegothelidae; genus Aegotheles; species Aegotheles bennettii. The sequence goes on from VZRW01012057.1 coordinate 1,556,645, forward strand.
TGACAATTGAACAACAATAATTTTCTTCAAATTCTAAACATAATTTAAAAACAAAATAACAACGACAGTGAATAGACAAAAAGATAATTTGTGAAACACTTCTGGTTTTACAACTTAACTGTTTGCTCTTCTCAAATTCTCAAATGAAAACAGTTGAAAATTATACATACTGACATATAAAAACAGCTGACTGTATGATGGCTAAATAATTTGCTATAAAAATATCACTTACCATTGCCAAGTATCTTCTTATTTAAGCCCACTATTATCATGACTTCTTGGATATGAAATATGCAGCAGAGCCAGTTCCCAGTGTGTCAAATACTTGACAAAATAATAAATGCAGTGTAACTCCACAGTGTTTGGATATTTGACTGTAACTCCCAAGCATTCAAAGTGACTGTTCAGTATAACAACTTTTCCTCTGCAGAAAATGCCTTGCTATTTGCCAGCAAAGCTTTAATGCTTTAGATTGGGTATTTCCAACTACCGCCCTACTTGCTAGGCAGATGTGTATAAAAGAGATGTTATTTCACTGAATCAACCACTGTGATCGTAACCCTTTTCCTGTACCACAAACAGAAATGTAAAACCTCAGACTTTCCTTTTGGACTTTTACTGACTTGTGTCTGTTGTAAGAAAGCAAAACACAACTAGTCCGAGGGCTAATATATGGAAAATGTGTTAAAATGTTTTAGATCATCCCATTGCCTCTTATTCCTGCAATTCATTGGTTAACTGCCTCATTCTGTGTTTATCTAGTTGCATGGTACAAATACAACACCTAAACTTCTTGCCCAAAGCTGAAATGATTCATTTATTACTTCTTACTCCCCCCGCAAAGAAAAAAAAAAAGAAAACACACAGTGCTCATTTAACCCAAGTGAGTGAAAATGCCTTTCATAAGGTCTGCAAGGGCTTTGGGAGGTTGTTCTTTGGTGAATAAAGTCTGTGTAGTGGAGGGAAGAGTTTTGTCTGAGGATGGCAGAAACCAAGCTAAAACAAACAGACACAAACTAGGATCCTTTTGCTGTGTGAAAAGAAGATGATAATAAAGGAGGTGCAAACGTTATTTCTATCAGTTCACTTGAGAGGGATTCATTGTTTTGGGGAAGTGAGTGGTGGCAGGAGTAGGGGGCGGGGTATTTTTGCAAGGGTTTATAAGACTTTGGTAGTGTTTTGCTCTCTGAAATTACATCATTGGTCAATGTTTATTTATGTTTCTTTGTGAGGTAATTACTCACCCTAAATAGGTGATATGTAGGCTTTCCATCTTCTAGGTACTTATAAATATTAATTAAATGTTATAGCCGCAATGGAGAAAGCACAAGAGAAATCATGAGTGCCATATTAAGAAGTGGAAAACAGGGCTAAGTAAACACATTTCCTCTGCTCTTTTTTCTGTGGTGGACAGACCAGGACTACGCGATAAGTCAATATTCCATAGGATGCACCACCCTGATTTTTGATATGGGCTGTGGATCCAGTCACTGGCGGAAAGATGGGATTACAATGGGCAACCCTTGTTCTCCTGCCTGAGTCCCAGCCATAAGTACCTCTAGCACAACTTTGACCAGACAGTGTTATTCTGCCTTCATTCATCATCCTCTCCAGATGAGTATTAGACTTAATCAAATTCTAGCCCTAACAGCTTGTTTCAGGACCACAGCTGGAATCAGCATGTCTAGACTAGCACTGATTTATTCCTGGCTCTCAGACCTATGTGCATGCTACTATTCCATATGCTTCCTGTTAGAGAGGTAATAATGCTATTTCACAGCGTAACTTTAATTTTTCTTTTTTCTTCCCCTTCTTATTGTAATTAGAATTTATTTTGCTTATTTAGGAAAATGTCATGCCCTTGCTCTGGACAAGACTATTGCCAGTTCTGCTGGAACAGGGCAAACTTCCAGACAAACAAAATAAAGTTCACTGAGGAAACAGTTAAATTTTCTGACTGCCTTCACTGTCACAGAAAATGCTAAACACATTTGTAAGTTATATAAAACTGCATCAGTTCATATTTTCCCCTCCTGGTTTCACAGCCCAGAACTGCAAAAGAACCTTGTGACATCTCTAGGCTCTCAAGAGTTCAGTAATAAAAATAAAAATCCTCAGCAGAAAACAACACTCCACACCCTTCCACTGTTGGGCAAATGAGTTTCCCATTTTCTTCACTTATCCACAGACTAAACAACGTTAAATTTACAAATCTGGCATCTATTTATAGCAAGCACTCTTCCCTAGGAACCACAGAGGTTGGTGTATATAATTGTCCGTAATCTACGGGACAGCTTTCAGCCTGACATGTCAAGTAATTGGAGAGTAAATTGGAATAAAAGGAGAGAAACTTCCTGCCTTAATAAACATCTAAGCAATATATTCACTGAGGCATGTTATAGCCCTAAGTTGGGTGGTGGGTGGGCGGGTGAGTGTTACTCTGCTGTAAATTAACCTCTGATTTTATTTTTTTTTTGTTTCCCATGAATAGTGATAGTGTCAACAGCATCATGAGCTTCTATCAGTAGCCTGCAGAACATGAGGAAATGGCCTGCTGTGTAGGTACTGCAGGGGAGGCAAATCAATGGACGTCCAACAGCACTGTTAATTCTGACAGCAGGCGCTGAAGGAACTAAACTGGTGAGCCATGCCTGCCGTGAGGGGAAAGTGGGCTAAAAAGCCATGTGGAAAGCATTAGGGTAACTGGTGTGAGACTGGAAGCAGCAGAAGGGTAGTTCAGATACGCAAGTAGAGGGCATAAGGGGAAGGAAGGGATTAAAGGATGAAAGGTCTCAAGTTAGGCTGCCAGACTGGACTTGAGGAAGTGGATGAAGATTGAATAGAAGGTGCTGGATATAGGCATCAGCTGAGCTGGTCTGCAGAAGAGGCTCAGGGGAGAGCAGAGATCTGGTTCAGTGAGGAACTGATCTTTTTCCCTTTTTCTCTTGAGCAGCAGAGAAATGACGTTCAGGCCTTGTGCTTGAAAGATGCTTATCCACAGTCTGTATGCCACTTTTCATCTTAGTAGATATGACAAGGGTCAGTGGCTTCTGCTATCCTTGTTTACAAACAATGAGCTGAGGAGCAAAGTTTAGAGAAAAAAATACTTAATTTGAAAGATGTCACAATTCTGACACCCTTTAAAAAATCTCACTTTATAGAAGTTTATCTATGTCATTAAATCCCTTTTAATTCCCTTTTCCAGGGGATTCCTGTTTCTTTTCAGATAATGAAAGCAAAAGAAAATAAAATTAAGAATACCTTATTAATGTATTTTATGGTATTGTTATTATTTTCATTATTACTCTCTAATCCATCTTTAATACAGCCTAACGTATTGTTTGCGCTTTTGAACACTGCTGTGCGCTGAGTGGAAGTTTCCATTAAGCTGTCCACAGGAACGCCTAGATCTTTTTCTTGAGTGATTTTGCAAACCATCAGTGTATATGAATAGTTCAAATTGTTCCTTTCAATACACATTACCTCACACTTACCTACACTACATTTCAGCTGCCATCTTGTCTGGTCCCTTCCTTCACGGTGGTTTTTTCTTTTGTAAAAGAGATGGCTTTTCTAAAATATCATGTATAATTTCCCAATTATGCTGTCTCTGCTATTGCACGCTTGCTTTTCAAATGAGTAGTAAATATATTAACCCCAGTTTTGGTGTAGATCTTGAGATCTCCCCTTGTTAATATCATTCACAGCTGCAAATAACCATTAACTGGTAATTTTTTTTATTTGGTTTTCACTACTTTCTGAGTCATAATATCACAGAATCACAGAATTCTAGGGGTTGGAAGGGACCTTGAAGGATCATCTAGTCCAACCCCCCTGCCAGAGCAGGGTCACCTAGAGTACATCACACAGGAACGCATCCAGGCGGGTTTTGAATGTCTCCAGTGAAGGAGACTCCACAACCTCTCTGGGCAGCCTGTTCCAGTGCTCTGGCACTCTCACAGTGAAAAAGTTTTTCCTGATATTCACATGGAACCTCCTATGCTCCAGTTTGCATCCATTGCCCCTTGTCCTATCATTGAACGTCAATATGTTTCTTAGTCCTCAGCTATTCTTTACTCTTAAACACCTCATGCCATTTAAATATACAGCTAGGTTATACTTCTAAAACTATACTTTTATCCAGTATTTTAATGTCTTTATTAAAGAATTTAATGGCAATTTGCTGTTAAAACTCTGTATTGATAAGTACAGCCAGAGTAGCTATAGGCAAAGCTAACATTTACCTTGAGCAACAGAATGGTGGGAGAAAGAAAATCATAATCACAATGCACAAGAATTCCTTCCAGTCTCCCAAGAGCAGTGTGGAGTTCACTAACAGCTGATTTCAGTAAAGCAGCTCCCAGATGTTCTCAGCCTAACTACGGAGCCCAAGCATGTTCTTTTGTGCATCCAATCACTTCTCCATCTTCCCCTCCCTGCTTCCCTGACTCTGGGGGAACAGCTTATGCTGGTCTCAGACTGCTCAAGCAAAGAGAAGTGAGAACAGGGGGGAATTGGAGGATGCAACTCTTCTCCAGCTAGCCTCAGGTCACCCACCCTCGCTGTGCCCTTGGATGCAGCCTTGAAAGTGGATGTATGTGCCAAAAAGTGTCAAGGAGGGACAGCATCCTTACTACTGAATAAAGCCTTAAACAAGCCACTCTGTTCAATTCAGGCATCCACTCTTTTGAGCACAGATGTTAACAAGGTGGGAAGAGTTCAGAAAACAATTGTAAGAAGTCAGAGGAGCATGCTTTGCAGTAAGAGACGAAAGAATTTGTTTTATTTTCTTCCAGCAGACTGTTGCAATGTGATTTATTTGCTGTCTGTGCACATACCTTCATGAGACAGAGTTCAGACGACTGGAATGTGAAGGCATTTGAATCAGAAATATGGTTAAATGAAAGTTCATCATTAAGGTAATTAGAAATTCCTGGAGTGTTTATTCTGCTCTATGCAATTTACCACAGCAGTGAAGTACTGCTCTGGGCATAGTGGCTAATCTCATTTCAACAATTTACACTTTCATAAGCAATTTTGAGAGCCACCTTTCTGTTTAGTTCTTTTTACTAAAGACTGCCTGGCCATTCATATTTTGCATTAATGTTCTTCTGGATTGAAAGAATGTAATGTAGTAATTGGCAAAAATCAGGTAAAATAGATTCTTTTCACTAATGGTTTGTTTTCTTTACCTTAGTGAAGCTATTAATTAAAACCTATTAGGTGTTGCCCTTATTGTACTCAACATGCAAACGTTACATAGATTGAGTTTTGAGATGTAAACTAAATACACTTTTTATTCTGTAACCAGTGGCTTTACCATAACAGATTCTTTTGCAGTAACAGGAACTATATGAGGTAAACTGTCTTTAACTGTGGCAAAGATTTTTTTTATCTCTAAAGCACTTTTTCAAGCAAACTTTTTAAACTTTGATCAACAAGGGAGAAAAGATATCAACAGGAAACTTCAAATATTATCGAAGAAAATAACTATGGCAGTATTTGACTACTAAATTGTAAAGATGATCATTTATTTCTGTGGAGAAAATAACCTATGTTCACTTGAAGAAGCTTAATATCATATTGGATTCTCCCCAGGGACAGATTGCTCTGCAAGTTTGAATGTTATGTTTCAGGCACAAGAACTCTAGGTGATTAATACTCTTTTCTTGCCAGTTACACAGGAGGATTGTGCTCACATAATAACACCATTCATTTAGAAAAATTGCTGTCCAACTCATGTTGTTGCCCAGCATGTTTATATGTTCTCTTTTGTGGAATAGCTTCAAATACATTTGAAAAATCATTACTGTGCATTTGTACCAATTCTGACAACATCTTTCTTTACAATATGAACTTTGTGTTATTGCAGAAAACCTAAAATTGCTATAGGTTACACGAGCTGACCAAAAAACCTTCACCACTTGTTGACTTACATGTAACACTTCAACTTCTAAAACCAAACAGCTAATGGTTATGTCATGTAACAGGCCAAATATGTGGTATAAAATAACTTTGCCTCAATTCTTTCTGTGATGAATGAACGTTCTGTTCTCAGAAATAATTGCTTAGATGAAAAGGTTGTACACATCAACCCTATAATGCAAATGGTTGCTCCCCAAATCCTTGTTAAGCTAATTTCATAGGAAGCAGGAATTTGTGTTGGTGTTTTTGAATGTTGTATAAAGCCTTGTGTTCAGTAGAAACCATTCACCAGTCCCAAAGTGTGATACTGTTTAAAATCAGTTAGCACTTGAGGACAAAATTCCACAACCGCTTAGCATGGCACAATCAGTTGATATATAGTTATCCTGCTTGGCTTCCACTTTCTAAGCAGTCAGTCATGAAGCACTCTTTAGTTACCTTGCAAGCTGCCCATTTTGTTAAAGAGTTTGTGTTCAACTCTGCCTGTCTGGGACTCTAAAAAAAGGCATTACCATTACCGCAGCAACCTGCTCAAATTATTAACAATTTTTCAAATTAAGGTCTAAAAATATTTTACTGGTCATACGTATTTCTGTACAATATGATGACTTCTGCCAGAATTTCTGGTTTGATCCAAGGCTGGTGTTTCAACAAGGAAGTTTTGAAGAGCAAATTTCAACTGCCCTTTTGACAGCAAATTCAGAAAACATGGTAAAATAAATTAGGACCCTATCACAGAACTTATGTGACCAAGGTTAAAGGTTGCTTTTGTTGTAATTAGGAATTATAGACCACACTGTAAAGTGACCTAGGTCCTCTACTCGACATGTTCTAGAAAGGATTATCACACTGACTGGTTTAGGAGAAACAAAGAGCTTGTAAATTCACTCATCACTAGGCAACTTTTTTGTTTTTGTGAGACTGTGAGTAGAGCTTGAGGCCAGCTAGATATTGGAGGACACAATTGTGCAGCAAGCAGAAAAGAGAGTGGTGATAAATAAGAAAAAAGGGGGCATGGAGAAGTGGTAAGTGTAGCTAGAATGTTATTCTGGATTAGTATGTGTTGCCTTGGAGCCATTTATAATCGGACCTGAATATGTCCCCAGTCACTGAAGATTTCACTGAAAGAACTAATTAGTTCAGATAGTTTCAAAAGAAACCAACTAATATTTTTAGATGAGGAAAGATTGTCCTCCTGCATATGCTGAACTATGTTTTTTCTGTGTCAGCATTGAAGTACCAAGTCTGTGTATATAGTGCCAATTCATTTTTATTTCTCTATATATGTATATACATACATATATATATGTATATTTATATGGGAAAATATGCCTCTTTTCATGGTCAGTTAAATTCATTGCTTATTTGCAAGACTATAATACATCTTGGGTGTTCTAGCTAAACTAATGCTGCCAAAATTGTCAGCAAAAAGACCGGAAAAGCTGATGAACCTTAAACTTTTCCCCAAACAACTGCTTGGTTGTTTCTTCAGGATATAGAAGAGGCAGAAAGCCCGAGCAAGAGGAGTGGTAGGAAACCAGGGAGTAAGGATGGAAACTGCTGTCTGATGTGGATTTCACAAATTGCTGTGTTTAATCTTTTAGAGAACCTATAACAATAATCCATGTTAATTAGCAATTTAGCAGTTTTAAGACATTTTGCCCATAAAGGAAAGATAACTCATACTTTAATTCAGTTCTTTGCTTATTCACTAGTTTCTTGCTTTCATTTTACTTAGGGATTTAATGTTTTCATAAATTCTACAGGTAACATTTTCAGAAGCAGCTAGATGTCATTTTGAAAGTGATTTTCTTAGAGTAAGATCTTGAAAGGTATGTACAACCTAATTCCTAACAGCTTTAACATGAAAAAGATGCAGAACCAGTGCTTCAGTTTCTCAAGACCGGTGTCACTTTTGCAAATGGAACTTAAGCCAACAGTTGGTTAGGTATTTTTAACTAGTATGCCATATAATTAAATAACTAAGTATAAATATAAAAATAAATACTGCTGTCTATAATTCTTATTCCCCTCTGTGGGTTTTTCAGACCTACAGGGACAGCACTGTGGTTTGTGGGCTCTTCTCCTAGCAACTCCTATTAACGTCAGAATTACTTGGGCAGCTGCATCTTTATACCCCACACTAAGAGTTTACTATTTGGTGCTGGTTTATGTGTAGATTTCATATGCCTGTATCTCTGCTTATTTGCACCAGTTCTTCTTCAATTTCTTGCCATCTTAATACCACTTTTAATAACAGTATTATGCTATTGCTTACTGAACTTCTCTGCTGTAGTTGTTCGTATTTGGGGAAAAAAGATGAAGATATGGTCCCTGCCTCAAGGAGCCTCTAATTAAAACAAGACCAGAATTACAGAAACTTACATACTAACCAGCCTGTAACTGGATGGTCTGTTTAGTTTTGTTTTGACGTACTGTAAGAAGCAGCATTTAACAGATGTTGGGAAATTAGCTCTCTGAGCTTCTCATATAAACATATAGCAGAGATTCATGTGTATGAATTAATTTCACCATTGAATGTGGGTATTAATGTCATCAGGCATTTTTTAATGTTTGTGCCTATTCTACTGCACTTTGAGTCCTACTTGCCAAAAAATAGAGAAACTTCTTGAGAGAAAGTGGCTCTCTTGTAGCAATGGTTTCTAGGGCAGTACTGGTGATTCTATTCTCTTGCTTAAAAATACATTGACTTATACAAGCCCACCAGTGAAAAACATGAAGAGAAGTCTTAATTGTTTCATTACATACCCCCCATACAACATTGACAAAAAAACCTAACACCAAACAAACCAAACTGGGCGGGTGTCCCTTGGTCTGTGCGGCAGTTGTCCCCCTCTTTATAAGTAACATTAACATATCATGCAAATCATGTAGTTGACATTATTATGGCTGTTCATATCCATGCTGAAATAGCACACATCCAGCAAGGTGACAGGTCTTTCCACTCCTTCTCTTACCCAGGGGAATGCAGTATTGAGGATTAGATTCCCTTTTACGGCTTCCAGGATGGAGTCAAACCAGCATGAAGAGGGGAGCCGGCCAACGGTGGCTTGCACCTCTCTATACTGTATACAGGCAGTGAAGTGAGGCAGGTCAGGCAGAAAGTGGAGGCAAGACCTGGGACAAAGCCTAAATCAGAGCAGAATTAGAAGAGAGGTGTAGCTGACAAAATGATGTAGAGATTTCTTAATTTCCACTTGCTTTTAATGTATTTTGCATTTCACATCTGTATTTTTATTTTGTGGCCCCCGTAGTTTAGTTTTCATGTATTAAGAAGTCTGAAGTGTTTCTAAAGCAACAACTATGGATCTAAAAGAACACTCTCCCTCTCAAATTACAACAGATGTGTGATATTAATTTAAGGTGCATGGACACAGATGTTATCAAAATCACCATCTTACCTGCCAAATCCACCAAATTTTCCAGTGCTTGGATATTTTCTTCCACTGCTCCGTGGAATTTCTTATTGTAATGTTCTCTGTGCTTTTTTTTTCCTTTTCTCAGATGTTTTATCCACTTGCTAAACCTGTGTATGGCTTCCTCTGATTGGCTGTCTGAGCTACAACAATCACCGAAAAGAAAAGCAGTCTCTGAAGATACTGATGTGATTAGGGTGAGGAGCCAGGACTTGTGCTGAGTGCTAGAAGAGCACTTTATAACCATGGCAAATCAGTAAGTTTGAGCGAGATGACATGGCAGAGGGGAAGTGGTGAGATGTGAAATACGAGTTGGAGAAGCGTGCAGAAGAGAGGGAAAGTGAAAAGGCAGATTTAAAACTGGATTTTCATTTTCCAGTGTTATCAATGCGTGAGTTTACTAGGAGGATTATGCTTTGCTGACTCTTTTTGAATTCTCTGTACCTCTTCTTTACTTCAATATTGTGCTAACATATCTGCACATCAGAACATGTGCAAATGCGAGTTCTCTCTGTGTCTTAGGCCTGTGAAAAGCTGTATTAGCATAGCACTAAATCTGAACTAATGCACCCTGTCCCTCAGCAAGGACTAATAGCTGAGGATCAGCTTATGCTAACAGCTTTTGAGCTGCCTGGAATGGAGGCAAAGTGAGTTTTATCTTCCCACAATGTACTTTGTAGAGCTATCCATATTGAGTCTAATTTGGAAGAAGCATTAGAAGCTTTCTTAATACATGGTTTTGCCTTTCCTAGATACATGTCAAAGTGCTTTGCAAATGAGGCAAACATCACTGTCCATATTTCATGGTATATATTGCATGACAAAATACAGTGCCTGCCCTTAGCTATACAATGGTCAGGTCTGGAGCATGGTGCAGATCTCCATTACCCCATCCACTGGACCATAATGTGTCTCTAACTAGCAGTTGCAGGATTGTTTAGATTCTACACTGGTATTCAATCCCATAATTCTTTATATTAAATCCTGTGTTTGTCAGTAAAGGTCCACAATGGCCAAATTAGAAACATTGTAGTGCATTCTATGCAATCTATTTTTTTCTAGTTTAATACCTACAAAATCAAAGCAGAATTATGTCAGTCTATTGTGAAAATGTGCAGAATTTTAATCTCTATAAACTGGAGTAAGTAATAACAGTGCCCCTATAAAAATATGTATCATTTATTACATGCCAGGTTTCGTATCTTTACATAGAAAGTAAAAGAAAAAGCTCTTGCAGGAAATTTCCTCTAAGTATGTCTTGTTTACAAATTAATTAATATTCCAATTAGCTTTAAGAACTTGATTGTATGCAATACACAATATTCTACGTGTTTCCATCTACTTCTGGTGCTTAACTTCATTTTCCAAAAACATAATAAAACGTTAATGACATCCCCCAGCCCAAAATTCAGCCTGATTTAGCTTGGTTAGCTCTTGTGGCATTGTACCAGGGACTCATTTGGATTTTATTTCAGGTTGTTTTACACATGCAGCAATAATTGTGTTACATTGAAAATTGTGGTGCCATCATGTGGACAATACTAAGAAGAGTAAAATATGGTTTTTAAAAGAAAAACTAGTTAACAGATAAATATTTGTATTTGATACCGTGAACCAGCTGAATTATAAATATGTATTATATAAGACGTGATGCACAAATCCATGGTTTTAAAACTGTATTACGTAAGAAGAAAAACTGATAATGGAATCAGGAATTGTTGGTTAAATCCTGTTTATTTTTCAACAGTTCAGGAAGTCCTTTCCCATGAGCACAAACTGACACACAAGTCTCCAAGTCACTTTTAATCAGCGTCTAATCCCAACATTACCTACTTCTGTACTCATTTCTGTATCTGCTTATCTCTTCGGTTTTCCTCTAAGACTTTGCAAAACTTGTTTTTGTGCAGCCTGCATTGCTTCTCCCCCACACGAATGCACACACGCTCACACAAACACGTAACATTAGCTGGCCAAGGCACACTGCCCACACAGTTCTCATTCCTGCATGAGTTCACACGAAGCTTTGTTTCAGCAATGGTTTTGGTTTAAGGCCTCTTCTTGTTTCTTACATTTAACCAAGAGGAAGGAGACTGCCAGATTCTAAATAACTATCCTTAATACCAATAAATGTCTGCAATGGTCAAATTAGAAACACTGCAGTGCACTCACACAGCCTAAGTTTTTGTACTTTAATACCTACAAAATCAAAGCAGAATTATTTGTTGTATAAGAAAATGTGAACTCCAGCTGAAATTTTTTACTATTCTTGGGCCGTTTTTTTCATATGGATTCTCTGGTGTCTAATTATGTATGAACATAGACTACAACCTTATCTTGTTGGATAAACTGACAGTGTCTCTTGTTCTTTTTCTATTTTGGCATTTATTTTCATGAAACTTGTGAAGGCTTAATTTTCTTTAACAATTTTACCTTGCTGTTAAATTTGGTAGAAACTATTATGGATTGAAAAATTCTGAGTGTGGGAGACAAATGCAACATGGTGATGCATGGATAAGGCTGTGGGAAGTCTCTAGTCTGTATCACTGTGCTCAAGTTCTTGTTTACTTGCCATTTAAACGTTTAGAATACATGAACAAAGATTAAAAACCTCAATTATACCTTTTTTTTTTTTATTAATTCCCATAAATCTGAAGCCAATCTCAAGATAAAGAGACCTCAGTTTTCATTTTTTAATAATTGGCAACATTGCGGTAGATAGAGCATGGAACAAGCTCAACAACCAACTTCCTTTCAGATGAACTTTAAATATCAGAGTATCCCATGATAGCTTGCATGATTTCGGCTCTCAGTATTTTGGAAACTGTACACTCATCCTTTTAAAAAGTGAGACACCAGATTGATTTTGGAAAAATTGGTTAAATACACTTTGAAGGCCAGCAAAGTGGTGAAAATACATTAGATTTCCTGGATTCTGACATCTTTTGACATCAGTGAATGTGAAAATAAGAAAATTAACCCTTCCTGATTCATGAATTTTTGATGTTGTGCATGGTTCATCAAATTTTATTAGTTTTTGCCCACTGTATAACCTTGATGAGTTAATGAGATCATGCAATATTACTAGCGGTGGACTTTCATTTCCATTTTTAAAACAGACATCTCTAAAATCTGACCAGAAAAAAAAATAATCATAATCTCATCAACTTCTGTCAGCTGTAGTCTGTGCTTTTTATATTCTACATCTCTTTTAGAAACTCCTCCTTTCTGATCCCACTTGGGTGAGGATTGGGTCTATCAATCATTGTACTGTTCTTGTCACTGGGATTTCCTGTAACCATTACCCAGTAATTCTTATCTTCTTCAGCTTTATGGGAGTCCAGATAAGTGTGACAAATTACTTCATATTCTTTTCCAAAGTAAGACCTGCGAAGTCAAAGAAAAGGGGATGGGCAGGAGGAATTAATGTATACACAAACTCAGCAAACTTGCATTATCTGTAAATTGTTCAAGGTTTTCCCATGTTTTTCTTGGCTTATTCACAAATATCACCATGTGCTTTCAAATATCAGACCCTTACAAGAAACACAATAACCTGCTTTGTTTCCTATGAATAATTTAGGAATTTGAAATCGGAGGGAAATGTCACCTTTCTATCTTCAGAGCTAAAGCAGCCCTGCCAGTGTAAGGCACTGATACACCCACTCAGACTGCACATGCTGGTTAGGTTCTCATCACCATTCACATCACCATTTCTTTCTGACTGAGGAAGACTCTGGCTACTTAATAGTTGTTTCAGCCTCAAAGTTTCAGGCCTTGTTTCACCCTCAAAAATCTGACACAAGTCCTTAGTCAGATCTTGCTTAGACTCTAATGGAAAAAAAATGGTATACTCCTTAACAATGTTTAATATTAATTTGGTGCATGCATATTAACTTGAATTGTTGGATTAATTTCAATTTATTGAGAGATGGATTCATCTGGGCATAAGCAATATAGTTTTATGCCATGTGTTTTTATTCAGTTCTCTTAGTCCTTACACTTAGTATACAATTTCTTTCTTCAAAAAACCCCAGACAGCTGTAATTGCTCAAGATACTCAAAGGAAGAATCACCAAGAAACTAGAGAAGGCTTGCAGCATGATATGATATGAATTAAAAAGAATAAAAAACCCAAACCTGTAAGACTGAGCTGGCTGTGTGCAGCGTCACAGTTGCACACGCTACAGCCCAGAAATAAAGTAAAGGAAAGGAGAATGTGCATTCTGTGTTATTTTCCATTTGCATTCCTAAAGCAACTATCTTGCTTCTTACAGTAATTCTTGTTGCTGGCACATCATTATGCACCTGCCTGACAGTTATAAATTATTCTTACCTTGTCCAAAAGTTCCTTGGAACCGCTAAGTTCCGATTAGTATGGCAATGAGTAATAATAATTTCAGAGTTTGCCTGGGGAAAAAAAAACACAAACAAAACAACAGGCAAGACACTTGACAGATATTTTTCACTAATTCTAACTATTATTATTGAAATTAAATGCTTTTATTTACTACTTAGTGTAAGCCTGCATTTCTCTGTATCACTCCGAGATGGCTGTACATTGATAGTGAGATATTTTATACCCTATCAGTTCTCAACACAACTGTCTTAACACCTCAGAGCAGCCAGGTGCTTAGCCCTCAGACACATTGTCCTGTTCAATATGTTCCATTGCGCTCCCTGTGCTGGGCACTTTATAAAAGTCAAGCAAGTAGCAGAGAATCATTCCAGTGGTCTGTGCCATCAGGGTAGTTCTGCTTGCAATTGCTATTTGCCATAAGAGACATCCAGATGGTTTGGGGATGCAGTCTAGAAACGGACATTTATATTTTAACAATCTGCAATTTTTTATGTATAACAGAATTTTTAGTCACCCCCATTTACCAATACCATGACTAAAGAATGTTATCTTTGACAATTCCATAACTTTGACTGTGTTTATTAATGATCTGATTCATGCAAATGAGTCACAGTCCAAGGCTGTAGAGGAATAGTTATATTTGTGATATTTTGCTATACACTCAGCACTTCAGGAAGTCTTGCAGTTATGTGGAACAGGAAAATACTACATCAGTTTAATGTATTTACAAAAGGTTAAAAACCACACTTGGAAAAGCATCCAGTTGTTCAAATGTCTGGAGGTGGGGTTCTTTAATAGTTTTTAAATTTAGTGTACAGGAGCTCATAATTAATCACAGATCCTAATACTGGAATTTAGTGCTCAGAAGTCCCGAAAAGCAGATTCCAAGTACTGCACCCTTACAACATGATAATGTTAACCTTTAAATAAATCTATGAGAAAAACTGAGCAAGTCAACCTCTAAATCAACACCAGAACCTAATAGTTATATACGCAGATTCCACAGTTAAAAAACATTGTTCTTTCCCTTTCCCCCTTCCTAAAATTACAGGTCAGAATTTACCTACGGAAAATATGTGAATAAAACGGACAGAACTTTTTCCTAAGTACTCCACCTACTGTTTCAATTAAATATTCATAACATTTTCTACAGTTTTAATTTCTTACAGGAACCGGAAATCCTTCATATTCAAGACGCAGCTGTGGATCCAAGAAGGCAGCTTGCCAGCAACTCAAATAGGAAAGCTCATCTGTCAAAAATACTTGCTGAAGGTAAGATTTTTTAGCAGATCTTAGAAATGATTTATGGTCACTTGCTAGATATAACTGTAAAAAAAAACAAAACAAAACAAAAAACAACTTATATAAAGGACAGTATAAATGTAACAGAAACGAGATATGTAAATTCAAAAACATTTTTCAACACAAAAAATTTTCACTTAGCTTCTGAAAAATCAGTCTGCCAGGCTAAAGCTACACATGCAAAATCCATAACATAGATTCTATATTGTTGATAAAGTCATTAAGTAGTTATTCTATATGCAGAGTGGTGAATACCAATTTAAAATTGAATTTACATTCCAAAGATTCTCTCAGCAAAGTAGCTGTTGAGATGGAAAATTTTTTTAAAGATGTGGTGATTTATTTTGAATACATGTGGAACATGTAAGGTCTTACTTGCTTCTAACTTGCAGAGGAAAACAACATTAACATTTAATAGAAATCTGCTCCCTCAGAATGATAGAACAGTATGTTACTTCACACACCTACTATAGATCTATCTTCACAAGAAATGAAGTCTTCTCATTTTGGATTTATTTAAAGAAAAAATAAAAAAAAAATAAATATCCCTCTAATGATGAGTTCTTTCATGATTCACAAGCTAATTTTAATTTCCTTTTCTTTTTAAAAATCTCCTTCTTCCAGTTATTCTGGCTGACAGCCCCCTTGGCCTGCACACCTGATCTCAGGCAAGTAGCACAAACTTTCTAAATAGGTATTGCTTATCTTGATCTATGCATGATTCTGAATCTGTTCTATAAAGCTAAGATGTTGAACCACTGAACAGCTTTATATATATGTATATATAGTAATTAAATGCACATTATCAGTATGTGCTACCATTGCCATTTGCAACTTTATTGCCTTACCATTTGGTCAGAAAACCCTCCTGTTGTCCCAAGACCAAAGTTTTGCCCAAATCTAACTGGTTCACCCTCTGCACCTCCATCAACACTGTTAAAATTGAAAAAAAGGAAGAAAGAGACATTCAAGTAATCAGCTTTACTATTATTTTGTTTGTTTGTTTTGGTCTATGGTTAGGTCTGGTGGCAACACTTTGTATTAAGTTTACCTTCAAAAATATGTAAAATAACTGAAAAGACATTTCATACTTGACTTACTGGTTAAAATATTTAACAGAATAGAAACAGACTATATTGATTAGTTTTTATGATGTATTCATTAACATGCAGAGTGGAAAGATAACATCCAATGAAAAATGAATGAGAACTCGGCACTGAGGCCTCCTTTGAAATATACTTAATATCAGCAACTGGAAAATCACAGACTAAAAGCAGAACGGTGTGTGTTTGTGTTTATCTGTAACTTAACATATGTTAAAGGCTCTTTCTTGAATACTCTTACTCAAATTAATTTGCATTTTAGTGAACTTCATTGCTTATTTCTCAAAACAAGATACTGAAAGCTAACATAGTAATTGAAAACAACTCAGAATAAAGTATCAAACCTTAAAATGCAGAATGTATTTCGACCCCGAGGGTCCACACTCTCGACTGCGCTGACTCCACAAGGGACTGGCAGTGATTTGGCCGAATACAGGGATATTTCATCCATATTAACTGCCAAAGTCAGGCGGCCATGCACTCCAGGGTAATTCTCCACTGAGGATTTGCTGGCTGGGTTCAAAAGCATCACAGTGTCTCCAAAATGAACAAATCCATCCTTAGATACTGACAGCTGGGTCTAAATTAAAATATACATAATCTTTAATATTTTTTAATATCAGAATTATTTTAGCATATAAAATGCTAATCCGTAGCATTCTTAATGCAGAAAGAACACCAGTAACAGCTGTGCCATAGTAGGTGGAGTCATAAAGGATTGACTTAACCTTCTCAAAAAATTACCTTTTTTAAAACATTCTCTTCAAGTTTGTTTATTTTCTGTATTAAAAGTTCTCCTCGTTCTCTTTTACGCACAAAATCTCTCAGGAGTTCCTGTTTACAAAGGAGAGAGGGGGCAGACATGTTATCCAGCACTCACAATCTCAGGTTAAAACGGAATTTAAAGAAAACTTAGGGGAAAACACCGGGAGGTGAAGAGGCAGGCGAGGCTCCCCGGGAGCCGGAGCGGAGGGCCCGGCTTCTCCCTACCTCCTCCAAGCGCTCGCCCTCCACCCAGTTGCCGATGAGCACCCCGGGTCTGTAGGCGGCCATGGCCGGTGCCGGGCTGCGCGGCGTCCGCCGTTGCCATGGCGATCGGTCTGGGTGGTGATTGGGCGCTGGAGGGGCAGAGCCCGCCAATGAGCGCAGGGAGGGGGCGGGCTCGCTCTGCCAAGCGGCGGCGCGGCCNTATACCAAAGGTTATTACACCAAAAGTTACCCAGCGCATCCCAAACCTTTCCGGCTGCAATAAAATCCATTTTTGTTCAAACAGCACCACCCCGTGGCCACTTCTGGTAAGTGACGCTTTCCTATACCTAGCTGGGTCATGAAGCAATGCTGAAATTGTTTAGTAGAAATAGGGGCGAATCTCTATTCATCTTGGCCGAATATAAAGTACTTTTGGAAGCATCAGACGTGATTTGAAATCTGAGGTGTCTTCAGAAAAAGAGATTTAATTAATTTCCTGTGCTGCTAGTAATTTCTACTTAGCACTTAAAATTATGTTAATGTTTTTCACAGAGCTAAGATTTTAATTGGGGTGACTGGTTAATGATACTGATATGCAAATGATAAAGTCACACGTTTATTCGAAGCTGCATAGTAAATTGAACTTAAATTATTTACTTTTACTTATCTCAATGTGCAACATCTAAGATTTCAAGGTTTTGGGTTTTTTTTGTTTCAGAATTAAGCCATTTTAAAATCAATATTCAGTAATAAGTCATTATTTTTATAATTTATTATTTTTCTTTTTTTTAATGAAAGAGAACTAGGTGGTTGAGAGACCAAAAGTAGCATATCAAGCTGCCTAAGCCATGAGTTTACATAAAAGGCTGGGCTGGTTAGACTTCTATTTGCCTTGAGATTGTCAGTACCGTGTGAGATAGAGCATGTTTTAGATACTTGAGTATATAAATTCATTGATACATATCAGTAGGACAAATTGTCATCGTTGAGTCAAATATGGCAGGAAGGGCAAGGTCTGAATGGATATGAACATAAATTAAGTCCAAGAAAGATGTATCCCATCTATATTTAGAGGTGACAAAGCATTAAGTTTTTTTGTGAGCTCTTCCACTCATATACCTCCTTATTTCATGGTAGAAAATGTGATTTTTTACTTGTATCTGCTGTTCAGCAAATTATTAAATTTGATTCATACTGAAAAAATTGTTTAATCATATGCAGGTTGGATGAGAATACTTTTAATACCTGTCTACTGCCTCGGGAGAGTACCTATGTTTTTTTCTGTTTTCCTTTTTTTTTTCCTGTTGAGAATTAAGAATATGCCAAATTTGATTAGCAATACAGACTAAATAATCCTGCACAGCAATAAAACATGTTCTTCCGGACAAAATGTCTCCATTTTATTATTTCACACTAGCTTTATTCTGACACATGCTATGAATCAGAGCATAGCTATCATTTTTCTTTGCTGTTATTAGGATTCTGACTATTAAAATGATTAATCTGATTGTTAATAATAGAACTTCAGTTTCTGATTCTAACCTATTCCCCAAACACTCATCTGTCCACAGCACAAAAAAGAAATAAGTAGTTTATGTGATAAGATTCAAGGATTGTTGTTTTGCCAGGTGCTTGTACTGATGTCTCCCATTTTGGCTGTGAATTTCGGTGTAGTTTTCCTGTAATGCTTGTTGCTGAGGAGCAATCTACCTGTTTGTGGTATAATTTCTGAAATGTAATCCATTAAACAGGTCTCTCAGTATGCCTTTTACAAAAAAGGGGAGCAGGATGCTTGTGTGTTGTATTGCCAGTAAGTTTGCTGATATAGGTGCACAAGTGGAAAGTTTCTCAATATTAGATCTGGTTGAAGATACCCAAAATTGCTATGATAGCTCACTTGTTTTATAACCAAAAGGTTCTGCTAGAGAGAGAGGGAAGGAGGAGGGAATCATTTGCAATGCATCTAAGACCTCCGAACACTTGCCAATTAAAGTTTGGATTAAGGTATCCACATCTCCATGGTATTTTCATTCTACTGGTCTCTAATTTAGATTTTAGACTGATCCTGCCCTTTTGAGAAATTGTTGTATAATGGAATATTTTCTTTTCACATTGAGCTGTTTCATCATGACTGATCACGCTGGCTATTTGAAGATTTTCTCTGGCCTGGCTAAATCTTATTCAGGAGGTGAACTTGAAAAACCACCAGAGCTCTGAATCTCTCAGAAAAATGTTGTTATTTCAGGAGTGGTAACTTATAAAAAGAATATAGAAATACTAAAGTATGTCTCCAGGAATAACATTGTATTTTGCAAAGAGATCTGTATTTACTCTGAAGAAGCTAGAATACTTAAATTGACAAGAAATAGCTCAGCTGAGAACCACTGTGCTTGTTCGGGTGAGCAGAAACACCATTAACAAAGTGATATTGCTTCTTATGTTTATCTCTTCACAGGACTGTGCACTGTCTACACTTAGACAATTTAAAAATTCTTATTTTTTAGCCTACGGAGTATTTGTCCAAGGTATTGTGACCAGAACAATGTGACTGGCCATTTCATTGGCTAGGTGAAATGTTTACGTTGAATTTGCAGTATTTAACATAAGTGATATGATCTCAGCTGACTTCTAAGTATGACTTGCCGGGGACCTACTTGAAGAGACTTTTGTTAAGTGATGTTCCACCCTACTTCCAATATATTGGGTGCATTGCATTTACTGAACTGCACAAGTTCTGTCATCACCCACAGGCACTGACACAAAATCGTTGTGGTTGAGGCGTGGTCCTTTTTATAATGGGTGGAAATCAGGTCATTGTCTCTCTTGTTTACTGATCTGTTTAAACTTTGGTTTCCATGAATACTCATGGAAATTTGCTTTTTGTTAGCAGTTTTTGTGTATAAAAAGTAGTATGGTTGTCTGTAGGGAAAAAAAAAGCACTCTCGGACTTTGACTGTGGAGGTCATTCAAGAATGCAGTCCTGCCAATGTGAACACACTGCTCCTGAAACGCAACATTTTTGCATGACCTCTTGTGAACCCAGATCATCTGTTTCTTCCCACTTTAGAGCTAACTATAGAGACTGTTCAGGGTTGCCTTTGCTTCCCTGTTTAGCCTTGCCTGCAGCATGGTCCTTATCTTCCAGTGTGAATTGCTATGTGCATCAATCATGGCCCGGTTATGCCCCTTCTTTCCTTTTGGGTTTTACTTCCCTGTGATGATAGTGTTAAGATAGAAAACAGTCTGTTCCCTTAGTTTTCCTTAGCGGAAATATCTGCTTCAGTCTCTTGAAGCAAAGCAATTACATTTACAAATAACACTAGAGCTGCATGTCCATCCACCTTCAAACCTTTGCTAAATTTGCTTATTAGAAGCTGTATCCCACTGGGCCAACATCAGAAGTTTATTTGTGGTCGTCAAGGTTTAGAGATAAAGAAATGTTAGAGATCAGATTACTTTACTTTGGTTCAAAGGAATCTGTGTGTTACATAAAATGAGCTGTTAAGAAACAGGAACAGAAACTGACTTATGTATTTATACCACAAAACACGAATCAGTTCAATATTTCTGGCATAACAAAAAGGAACATGATGAGAATCTTTTGTCCTAAGGGGAAAAGAGTGTGTATTGTAATTGTTTTTAACATTTTCTACCACTATTCCACTATTTATGGTTTTGATTTGGATGACCTTACTCTGGCAGGGTAGTTATGTCAGATATCATGGACTACAGAAAATATTTTATACGTCTGAATACCCTGGCAACTGTTCTAATTTGAGACTCTGAACATTTTGGTATTTCTTTGTCACTATTGGTTAGTAAATTAGCACTTCTTAGTTGATAGCTTTTCTCTGAGCTGTGGCAGAGAAACGGTATTTCAACATAATACTGAGGACTCAAGGAACAGACAAGAGCACAAATAATGTAGTAAATAAGATAATTACTAAAATGATCATTGTAATGTACAGTGTGTTTGTGAGTCCAAAATGATAAGCTAGACCATTTGTTCTTGGAACACCTCTTCTGGGCAGAAATAGCTTGCTGAAATAACTTCTAAATATTGATAAGCATCCTGTTTGCTCTTTTCAGTGGAATGGAATGATATGGAATTGGCTATTTTTCTCCAAGTTTTACCTGAATCCCCCTGATAAAAGGGGGATCTGTGTAAAAGCAAGGTTTAGGGCTCTTTAAAAAGAGGCAGAATATCTGTCTGCAGCGATAGTGTTTTGTGCTCCGAGCTGAGAGTGCTGCTCTGTTGGTTTCTGTACTGCTCACATAGGACACTGGGCAGCTTCCACAAGGGGGTGTCTGTATTCCCTCCTTAGCAAAGGGAGCCCCTGAAACACCACTGAACTGCCTTTCTGTCTCATTAGATATAGGGAACTCTTGACTATGATTCACTTCAGAATAAAAGGCGTTTAAAATGTTTTATGGTCACTGAGAAAATGGAAGTGCAGCTTTCCTGCCTCCTTCAACAATGTCTCTCATAGCAGAAAGCTATTTTCAATAATATATGCAGAACTCGTTAGAAGGTAAAGGATGCATTATGAAGATCACCAGGCCATCTGCACTGCCGTTATTCAAACTTTGGGGAATCCGTCTAGGAGAGAGGAAACAAATATACAAAAGAATGCACAAAGTCATCCTAATCTGTTCAATCTACTCATATCTTGCGCAGTCTCTAAGAAAATCTGTTTAATCTAGGTAGGAATTACTGGCGAATAAGTAATATCAAAGAAATGAAGAAGTTTCAAGGCTATTTAGCTTTTTAACTAGTGCTTTCACATGGAAAGTAAAATCCTGATTATCTTTGAGCAACCTTAAGCAGTAGCAGCTATAGGAAACAAGAAATGAAAGAACAAAAGTAGTGATACAAAACTAATAGGCTGTGTTCAGTAAGGGGAAAAGCTGGTGGATTTTTGTTCTTGTTGCAAGGTACGCCACTGAAGTAAATGGACTTATATTTGCATAAAATGATAATCAATGAGGGAATTCATTTTCATTTAGCTCTATTTTATATAGTCTTTTGACATTAAAAACTATTCTGTCTCTTTCTCTTACAGAAGTCATGTGGGGATGGAGTTCTCTATGGAGAATAATCCCTGAATCCACAAAGCACTTTTTAATCTCTGTTGATCCTGGCAGCAGTCTTTGGCAAAACTTAAAGCAGCAATGGTGTTTTACAGAAGACTGGAATTATTTCCCATGATGTAACAGGGTATGTAAATGATTCAATTGAGTCAACTTTGAGATAAAAAAATTCTGAGTAGAGATGGTCATGCAGGAATGCAAATTCCAGGGCTTAAGAGTACAAGTATGCAATTAGGGAGACGGCGCAGACTTTTATGTCAAATTACTAGTGAACGAGCAAAATAAGAAACATCAAAGAACTAGTTAAGTAAACAAATAAGTTTCCTGTGGTAATCTAGGCCACTTGCATATCATAAACCTTTGGGAAGCCAAGAATAAATTCAGAGAGGAGAAAGGTGAATTAACCTTGGGAGACCAGCTGGATCTGAACACTGGCAGTAAGGAGAGAGAAAAGTTTGCCTCTTAGTGGCTGGATGGAGGAATAAGTAGCATTCTTCTGATTCTTTCAGACTCAGGGCATGAAGAAAAAAATCAAATCTGACCATGTGGTTCTGCTTGATAAGGAATGCAGTAGTGTTATGACAGAGAAGGAAGCTTTAGAATAAACATTTCCTCCTCCTCTCCATTCTCTTTTCTTCCATTGTTCTTCTCTCAAATTCCATTTTGTTTATTTTTGCCACCTCTCAAGTTGTGTTCTTCATCATTTTGTTTCTTTTTCCTAATCCCCAATTTCACAGAATCTATCAAGGCTGCTTAGTCCCTTGAGAGTTCACAGGCACTTCAGATGAGACTCTACTGTTACAGATGAGACTCTACTGTTACAGGTATTTTTGCTGATATGAATTCCTGCAGGTATCTACTGAGTATCATACATATTCTCAGTATTTTATCCATTATTTTTTTGTAATCACTACTCTGTTTTCCTCTCCTCTTGCACTTATTTGTCATACCCTGTCTAAAATGTAGACCACAATAAAATTGAAGGGCAGTGCCTTGATCTGTTCTGAAAGGTATATTGAAAATCTTGTGGTTTCTTGTGTATATTTTATAACTATATCCCATTCAGGAGTGTATTTATAATATTATTTCTGTAGCAAGTGTCTTCTGCTGGCTGCACCTTACATATTGTGAATCATGAAAGTGACTAAAAGTGACAATTAGTTGTGGAAATTAGGTGGCCTTTCACAAGTTGCAGGTACACCCAATGGTTGAGTGAAGTTTGGCTAGTTTTTCTCATAACAGGATTACACATACTCGTCTACTTTTAGTGAAGGTTTTTCTTATGTACAGTCTACACTGACTTATAATAATGATTTTTAAATGTTTCTCTTCCCCAAAAATGCTTGTGAAGTCTTGCCAAGAAAAAAAAAAAAAAAGAAAGCAAAGTGAATAAACATGTATCTGAAAAAAAATTTTTGCAACATAGAATGTGTCTGATTCTTCTTTCTGTGTATACCTAGGAAATGCAAGACTTGCAAACGAAGTTGTTAGGAATGGCCCTGGGCCTCGTGAACTTCTAGCAGAGCTGATCAAAGCAATAAGTTTCAGTCTGTAAAATCATGAGGGATGATTCTGTTCCCATCAGCAGGAAAATATTCTGGAAGCCTGGCGGCATCTGTTACTTCTTAATTATTTTTGCATGTCGTATTTTGTGTTACTAGGAATCCTGTACAATTCTAGTTAAATTTGGAAAACTAGGGGACAGCTTTGTTGCTTTAATGATTTCTGCTGCTCCTGTAAAATGTTTATATTTACACACCAACTTAGCATGCTTAATTTACTACTAAGGTTCACTGTTGTCATTGTTTCACGTATCCTGGCATGGACCAGTCACTCATTTAATTTATTCCTTTGTTAGCCTATGTCCAGCTGGTGAAATGGTAATCCTAGTAAAGCCTATCAAATGTGCCAAAAATTAAACTAGATTTTTCTTCAAGAAGTAGTAAAGAAGATAGTTAACTACTCTATGACATTCTTCTCACTTTAGTGGCAGATAAATCTAATAATAATCTGCTTATAGTGCATAGCTGTGTTTACTTCAAAGCATGCTCAAATTTAGCTGGAGGGAATTCAGCAGCTCAGGCAGGCAGCTTTTTGTTTGTTTTTTACAGGCAGAGAAATTGAAATAGGGTGTCTGTGCTTTACAGGTAGAGAAATTGAGCTAGGGTGAACAAATACCTGATACAAGTTGATAATGAACTTTGAGTTTCTGTGCTCACAAAGTCCCAACAGGGTTTGAAGGCTCTCCAACTACGAGAGATCCTCTGCCTTCTCAGTATGTTAAGTGGTACAAGCAGTCAATAATAACTCTCCAGCAATGCCTCACATCACTCTTATACTTAAGTGCAATTATAAACAAATTTTCAATTGTCTATGGAAATATAAATATGTAAATAATATTTTAATAATTCCCTCAGTTTTTCCTTTCTCATTTGTAAATACTCCACTTTAGTTCTGTGCTCAGTGTTCTTTTCCCTTTGCATCTCTCCGCAACCCTTTCCCCTATGTATTTTATAACATGCCCTCCTTTATTGTGTCTTCCTCTAACAATAACATACCAGTGAGATGTGTAATCTTTCAGAGCAGGGAAAGTTTTTATAACCCCAAAATTACAGCTTGGAAAATAGGGAGGAAATGTTATGCATATTGAAAACTCCAGGAGTTTGGGGACCACAGACCAAGCTACCAAACTCCAATGAGTGTTCTCTTAGCATTCAGCCATTTTGATGTTTTCAAACTGAGGTTGGGCAGCCTAGAGGACCAGCTCTGGGTTGTCATCTTTACGTTATTAGGTCAGCTCTTATAGCTGGAAAAACTTCCAGCAGGAGTTCCAGCCTTCCTCACCTCTGAGACAAAAACACAGTATTGGGTACACTGGATAATATAGATTATCCCCAGGAGGCACATGAAAACACAGACTTTGCTGATTTAGTTGGCAATTATTACAATTACTGTTGTGACAGGCTGATGAATTTTGCATCTTTTGATCAGGTATGACACGTATTCCTGTGTTGTCTTATTCCCCAAGATTTGACATGGTAGTATCCCGAATAATATATTTGTATATTTTCTGAGAAAAATGCAGAGATGCATTTTTTTACCTCAGCTGCCTGGACAGCACCGAGGTCTAGAGACAAAGCACCCACTGGAGGCGGTGACAGAGATGTTGTTTGGACATTAAGGGTAAAGACAGGAAGTTTGGAAAGGGAGGTTGAAACCTGTAAACGAGATTCAAAGAGGAGATGAAGTATGATGAGTGTCAGGCAAGGCGAATGATAATTCCAGCAACCTTGTGGCTATACTGGAGTACAAGGCAAGCATTTCAGGAAGGAAGAGGAGGCAGTGAGACAGAATGATTTTTCTCAGTGTGGTCAAGGGCAAATAATGCCTTGGTGCTTTTTTGCAACAGTAGATATTCTAAAGCACTCTGGTCCTTGGAAATTGATTTGTGCTGCAGGTTACACTGATTATTTCTAGAGATTTGCCAAAGGTAGGAGTAGGAAAATGCCTTTTAGTGGCAGTCAGTCCTGCAAATAAGTGTTCCAGCACCACTATGTAATTCATGCCAAATGTGTCATCATGCCTTAGTCACTGAAAGGAATTTAGGATGGATGCCTATTTTCTCAGTGAATAAAATACCATTTCACCCTAATTAGACTCATTTTTACTGAGGACAGTGGTTAAATTATATTAACAATACCTCCCCCTTCAATATTGTGACAAAGAGAACAGAACATATAATAAATTCTACACAAAAAAGAAGTAGCATCCATCTGCAGTGATTTTGATCCTTTGTTGTATGATAAAGTGGGAAAAAAAGTTCTGTTGAGTAGCTAGCAATGCAGATATTCAATGTGCCATTGTCTTCAATGGATAACTGGTAGTTTTGTTTGGTGATCGTTATGGGCAAATGTTTCCCATCATTGTTAATACCAGGGCAGTTCCTGGTAGGAGGTCCACTGTAGATGAATCTTTTCTGCCTGTGAATATTTTTACTCTTTCAGACCCTCAGTAAGCTAGTGAAGCATGTGCAGTTGTGCAGTCTCTTTTCAGTTTGCACCAGCTTTGGCTTCATTGAGGTTGGCAAGGTGGGTAATTAACAAGGTCTGAGGTATGTGGAAGCTTTTTTCATATCTCACATCAGTCTGATGTGGTAACACTAGCTTTAGAATAAAAAAGTAAACTTCTTTATTAATCCTGCATCCTTCCAACTTTTCCTTCATCAAAGGTGTTAACTCATTCATTGCATGCAATGATTCTTAGAAATTTGGGCTATGGGTAATCAACATGTTATGTTTTCTGTGTTGTTTGTATTGCTTTAAATTTGATGTTTTATTTTGTGAAAACACCTGGAGTCTTAGGCTGTATTGAAGCAATACGAGCTCATGAGCAGTGAAGGAATACTAGCCAAATAGGAAGTGAGCATAATTATTGTTAAAGCTTTGAGCTTTGCAAATTTATGGAAAAAACATTTGTTTCAAGCCTCCAAAATGTAGAACTGAGCTACTTCATGCAATTTCTATGTGTACTTTTCAGTTCATTAATTTATCTTCATATCTGCTGACAGTGAATTCATATATTGTTGTTAAATTAAGTAATTTTTTGTGTAGTGTTCGGTTTCTTGTACTCATGAGTACAGCATCTTCAGCTTTTTTTTTTTTTGCTGTGGAAAAAGGTTTCATTCTTAAGGTATCCTTTTGTGAGACCAGAGTAGACCTGAGAAAAGTAAGAACAAAACCAGAAGACTCACAGACTCTGAATTGTATTTTGCCTTTCTGGTTTTCTATTTAAATTTTCACTTGTAATGTCAAAATCATACTTTCTCAAAGTTGCAGAGGAAAGGAATACAAATAATTTCATTTGCTTGTTTTTTAAGTTAGTTTGAAAATGCTGGTGTCAGGGACCCTTTGATAAGCATGGGCACTGAACAAACTAAGAGTTTTAAAACTTATGATCTTGTTAAGTTTTGGTAAAACTTCTGTAAGCTGCTGAGCTTTCCCTGGAGTAATTCACTAACAGGCCTCTTCATTTTACAGATCACTTTACTCTAGGATTGTTGGGCTGTTTTCAGTGATAATAAAATAAGTTTAGTGCAAGCAATATCTTCTATTAAATCCTCCATGTACATTACTGTAGATCTTTAGCCCATTGCTTTTTTCTTTTAGGGCATGAAGTATAGTTCTTTCACTAGTTGTATATCTATCAATCTGTTCCAGTCCTACACTTACCTTCTGCATTTTTCTTCCAGCTTTCGGAGTAAGGTTGCTGTAGATTAACTAATTTATGAGCTAGAATAGTAGGCTTATTATCCTGCTAGTGTTTGTAATTACCCAAAATCCAGTTGAAACAGGTGTAAAAATGAGAGTAGGGCCAGCAAACTGTACTATGCAGCCATATCTAAAAGCAAAGCAGTTCATGGGATTGACAGCAGACTACGTGGTTCAAATATCAATTCCATGTGCCCTTCAATTCTTTGTGATTGTTTCATAGTCTTTATATGGTCAATAGTTTAGATTTGGGTTCAGTTCAAAGACAGAATTCAGACTGATATCATGTTAATTTGTGGGTTTTGTAAGATGAGTTGCTGTGAATAGTTCACTTCCTGGAGAGGAACATTGCAACAAACACTATCAGTTCCTGCATTCTTGATTATAATCTCAATGAAGAGGGAGGAAATGGATTGGGAGGTACAATCCCATCAGGCCAGGACTGAAGTGTCACGGAACTATGTTGTAGAAGAACTTTCATTGCCTTTTCTACTTGTGTTAAAAGTGGACTTGGCTTCTAATGTTGTGTGGCCATGAACTTAAAGCAGCTTCTAATTAGGTTGGAAAGGTGAAACCACAGTTCTAAATAAACCAATTTAAAGAAATTTCTGTTTACCTTCCATTTTCCATCATATTATAAGGGCACAGATTTGATAAAGCTACACAACAATTTACTTTTTTATATTAAAAACATGAATTACAGTTTAGATTGTAAAAGTACAACCAGGTGCTCATCCTTCGACTTGGAACCCTTGAAGGGAGCCCCTTGCACGGATTGGCAAGGTCTAGCCAATTTATAACAAGAGATCTGTCAACAAGAATCTCCATTCCTTAGGTTTTCTACTGCCCAGGAAGAGGGTTACTGAAGAAGATGGAGGTGCCAGCTGTGAGAGCACCTTGTGGGAGAGGACATAAGAGATGAACTGATACATGTTTTTGAATAAAAATCAAATGGCTGGAAACTGCCATTAGGTGATGATATAGTATGTGAGAACAAAGGGGTCCAAGAAGAGAGCTATCTGCATTAGCATTTTGGTTAGAAGACATAACATTGCTTTGAGGCAAATCCCAGTGTATTGGATAGGTTTGCAGAACATTTTTGGCACACGTGAGCTAGACAGTTCTTGGAGAAAACTAAACAAGAAACTTCACTCTAAGTTTGCACCTCATTTCCTCCAAGTCCTGATGGGGACACTGCAGTCTGTATAAATGACTGATCCTTTGGCTGACGTAAAATCACACATGTGGGAGACGTTTAATCTGGGGACCAGACTAAATCTAGTCCAAAGTGAAACCCTAGAAAATAGATTGTGTAAGCATAAAGGCCTGAGAACAAATTGTTTTGGTGTACCGACCCATTCCAAATGTGTCCAAATCACTTGCTAATATAAATGCATTACATGTTGACAATCTGCAATTGCTCAATTCAGGTTTTATCATTTATTCTGAGAATTACTCCAAACCTCTGGTGAAAGATTTCTGAGTCTTCCACCCAACCATAGAATCAGGAAAGGACATGCCAAACCTGCCCTAAAATCCTGGACTTAAGCATTTTGTAATTTTACGACTGGAAAGATTAACACAGCAAAGACACAATGGAACTGTGTCATCCTCAAGATTCCCATACATATCACTCATTCTCCTACTCATCATTCAATTTTCCCTCACATTTTATGGTGCAGAGGTGATTCATTTAAATAGACAAGCAGAGAACAAAATACCACTAGGCAGAAATCAATCTGTCTGCACAGAAGCTATTTTAAAAGCTGTTTAGAATAGCACACACTTTTTCCTGAAATGTGTTCAAAGATCATCATTCATATGACAGAATAGTGTGTGTGCTCATGTAATTTCTGTTGCATATATTGGATTTCAGAGAAAACAGGAGCTGCCTGAGAGCTAAGAATTGCTGAAATGACCAACATGCTATCGCTTGAACTCTTGAAACTGCCCATAAAAATTACAGGTCAGTAGTGGATTAACATTAAAAACTTTGGTATATAACAGGAAATTATGCTTTAATCTGGGAAAAACAATAGGCAGTAAGAGCTTTTGTATTTGGCAGTGATTTCCTTTTTATATATGTGCTTGTAAACATGGCATGAATTCTACTGAAACTGTCATCTTTGTAAAAAAGAAAATTGAACATTTTAACTTTTCAGAATTCATGTTTTGTTACCCAGTGGTATGAATACTTCTGGCCTTTTAAACCTGCTTTGTGGTTTAAACTAGGTTTTGACAAGGAACTGATTTATTTATTAATGATTGAAGACATTTAATAATGCAGAATTTCTTTGAGTTTTGTCAGCTTGGTTGATCCTATCACCTCATATATCAAGATATCATATCATCTGAAAAATAATGCTTGCAACAAGTAGTGGAAGTGAATTAGTAATTTGAATTTCAAGGTCAGAAGTATTTTTTGTGCTTGAACACCTGTTGGTGCTTGGCACTTCTGGTCTTTGCAGGTTTTAAAAAGACAGCAAGGTAAGAAACCTAACCATTATTTAATGATATACACATGGTGACTGAAGACATGGTGCTATTGGGAAATTAAGTCTTTTAGTCCTCTCATAATTAGGTTTGCAGCCTTGAGAGAAGAGCTATGGTTAGGAAGATAGAGAACAAGTGCTTGTAGAAGGAGGAAAAAAAACCTCAACCTTGAAACTCTTTCAAAAATATGGCTAAGAAAAAACAGCCATTAATTTATGACCTTAATTAATATCTAAATATAAACGCCAACCTAGCTTCTCTCTTCAGTCTAAATACTCACTTTGCTGTATTTTATCTGCAGATAAGAACTGGAGGCCTTTGAGTCAGCTGCTAGACAGGTATTTTTATGCCACTATTTTGTAGTGAGTGCTAGTTTGCTTAATGGAACCTGAAAGCTCCCAAAAATGCTACGTCCACTTACATGCTATGCTTTCACATATAAGTGAAAAAACATCTCAGAACAAAAATCACAACAGAAAGTCCAATTTATATGCCTACAGCTGGAGACAGAATGATGGGAAGACATGGTGGATGTGTTACACAGGTTCCTCTTCACACAGAGGATTTCAAAGGATTTGTGCAAACTAAGGAAAGACTGATGAGCTCAGGATGCAGTGCACAGCAGTGTGATTTGTGTTGTTCCAGCAGACCAGGGTCAGCAGCTTTGCAAGCTTGCCAGACAGTATTTTCTTTTCCAAAATTAGAAGTTGAATGTGCCAATAGTAAGTTTCCTGGTTAATTCTGAACTGTAAATTGAGGGAGAGCCAGAAGCCCTGGCCTCATCCAGAGTCAAGATAGAGCTAATCAGTGAGCCCGTAGTATCTCACTGCCATCAAATTCAGTAGGAGATCAGAACCCCTCGTTGCCATACAAGTGATATGTTGGCCAGTCATTGGTGAGAGCACCCTAGAAGTCAACCCCTCTATTACAGCATCCAGGTTTAAAAAGAAAGCTTTGCCTTTCAAAAATCTAACTGATTAAAAAAAAAAAAAAAAAAAAAAAAAAAAAAAAAAAAAGGAGGAAAATAAAAACAATAAAAGAAGAAGAAAAAACAAACAGCAGTGTGGGCGTGTGCAATATCAAGAAGGGAAAAAAATGTATGCCATAGTTATAAGTACTTTCTGATTTTGAGACCTCCTACAGTTATGAAAAAAGAAGCAAATTACTTCTGATATTCCTCTACTGTTGAACTGAAACAACAGCAAAGTTTCTTTTTCAGTTCTTGATAGTCCCTCAGTACTCCTGTGACATATCCTCAGCCCACTTGCTATCAGAGACTCATTCGTTTTGTATGTGCATAAACAGATGTCTCACAACGTTTGGGGGTATGGAATGAATGTTAAATGTTGCATTGCTGTAGTCTGCTGCTAATATTACAACAGAATGAACAGCTCACTTCCCAGAGGCATGAACAAGCTTTATTTGCAATTTTTTTCCTGTGGTATCAGACGTGCGGAATAAATTATCATAAATTACTTGTGATTAAATGTAAAGTACCTGGAAGGTTTGCAATAGTTAATCCCTATATTTCTGGGGTATGTGAGGAGGAAACTAAACTGAAAAATGATACGTAACTGGTTTTTATGAAAACTAATACTCATAGTATTGTTTTGTTTAATTATGGAACATAAATTTAGAAATTATATGCTTTAGGAATAAAGCAGTTAGCAATGTGTACTGACCTCTAACTGCTGTTATTCTGTGTAAACTACAAGTAGCAAAAGTGATATTATAAACCTTAAGACTTGCTCCAACATTTCATAATATACTAAATCTTACTTTGTACTAACATATTACATGGCTATGGCCAAAAGTAGAATTTCTCCCCAAACTCTACTGAAAGGTAATCTTCTATTTCCATCTATTTTTATATTGATTGGTTTCTCCTTTCTTTCTCCTTCTTCTCCTTTTAAGTATCTACCAAAGGGTAGCATGTAAATGCAGCCATGTCTCAAAATCTGGACCAGAGGTGCTATCAAGATGGTGTTCTCCTCCTTCGGTGGCAGAGAAGGGAGCTCTGAATTGCTAGCGGGTTCTCTGGGTCCATACAGCAGTCTGATCCACTTGGCTAAGCACGTTCTTTCCCCATAGTCTCTGTAAAGACCCTGAACTAAGTGGATGTTTTACATGGCTACAGAAGCTTAGAGGTAAACCTTTAAACCTGCGGTTCCCTGAGTCAAGGTGAGCTGATCTAGTAGTTTACCACAGCTGAAAGGGTAACCTTATTCCTTTGCTCCCAGATGACCAGACCCAGCACTTACTCTGTGTCTGGTCTAGCCCTTGACAGACTCCTCTGTGAGCCACTTCAACCTGCTCACCTAGCATGAAAAGGGCATGATTTTCTTAAATTAATAAACAGAATCATTTAATGCAAATATTTGATTTAGTGCCAGGGGTAAGGGTGGGACCACAGCATAGAATGGAGGAATGACATGAGAGAATAGAAACAGAATCTTTTCCTTTTTTGGGGGTTTTGCTCAGATTCTTGTGAAACTGCACTGTGAGATACAGCTCTTTGTTTTTTAATTGAAGAGGAAAATATACAGGTTAATCTAGATAACTGGAAAATACTCTTGTTAAAGGGGAAGTGAAAGGTAGTGGATGAGCATAGGAGGATGCTTTGGGTTGGGATGTGTGCTTCTTTTTTGCCCTGTTTATAAGAAACATTCTTTCTAAATAGGTGCCAAGCTAATTAGGTAAGGTCTTTTCTTCAACTCGGTGGCATTTCTGTGTGTTTAGCATGATACCTTTGAAATGCTGACTTCTGTATGGAAGGGTCAGAAGGCTGGCATAGAAACAAAGGTAGAATGTGTGTCCACCTTCTTCTTGACAAGGAAAAGCACTGGGATTGCAAGGAATCTCTGAATTAGGGTCTAATTGGTCTGATTTCCTTGTGTATGTCTTCTTTTTTCATCTGGAAATCTGTTTGCTGGAGACATTTGAGCCTTTTCTACATTTTTCCAGGATTTATGGATGTTCAGTAGATTAGGCAGAGACACTGTGCAACTTGGAGATTCCAGATATGTTCATGTTACAGAACAAACACAGAGCACATTTACAGTCAGACAGTTTTTGGGCAGCATCACAGAAGCCTGCTGTGGAACTAATATGAGTATTCTTGATAATTCCAAGATGATCCAGAAGCACTGGACTGAAGTATTTTATAATAAGCATGAGTTTTCTCTGTCTGTGAAATCGTACGAAACATGAAAGCCAAACCCTGCTGTAGAGAATTGTGGGAATGTGGCACACAGGAATAGGAAAGAGTAGAAACAAAACTTGTAGTATCAGTATGTGCAGTGAGCCTGACAGAAACAAAAAACATGCCACTTTTTTAAAATAGAGCTTGCCAGGGGTATGTTGAAGACTGTGAACATCAATTCAATGGAAAACAACTTTTCCTGGAAGGTAGGATTTTTTTCTGCTTTTCCACAAAGTTTGTCCAGTAGGCTGTCCCTTCTTTTCAGCAGGTGCACTACATTCTCAAGCACTCAAGCAGCAGAGAACAGTATTACTTAAAGTTGTTGCTGCACAGTTCCATGGCATTTCACACACCCTTCCCCTGGGACCCACTCTAACTCACTGTTGAAGGTGGTACATAATCAGTAGCAGTCTCCTTCAGTCAGATGGGTGTGCTAATAAGCTAAAGACAACAGGCAAAGGAAATACTATTCAGAGGCTTTGAGTCCCTAGGGCTATGACTCAGATTTGGGACAGGGTGCAAGGAATTGCTTTATTTGGTATCTGTTGCCTTCTCAAGTGCAGTGTCATTGTTAAAAGTGAAAGACTGATGTACTCAATCCTTTCCTCCTTGTTTTTAAGGCTGAGGTATGTGGATCATACTTCTGTTAAACAAACAGAGTCATGTAAGGTTTTCCATGTTCTAGATGTAACTTGGCAAAGGCTGAGGAATCCAAAGTTAAGGCTGCTGTTGCAGACATAATTAACTCCAGTGCCATTATGTGTAATACAGCTACACAGTTCCACATGGGCCTTCCAGTGCCCACCCAGTTCTGTGTAATGGGTTCAGAATACTAGTTTAAGAGTTGTAATTTAGCATGGGGCTGTATAAATGCCTCACATCAGCTGAAACATTTCTAAGAATGTGGTGTTTACAAGATAGCAAAGTAGAAATGGGTGCCCTAACTACAACTGTAGCAGAAATTACCAATGTGATGTGGCATGAGAATAATCATAGTAAAATTATAATCATAATCCTCTGACCTGGCACTGATTTATAGAAGTATTGTGGCTGTTGTTTCTGAATTCTTGGCAGAGAATTCTGTGCATCCTAAAACCATTCCTTCAAACAGATACCACATGCTTTAAGGTTATTTAAAAGACTTGTTTATTTGATTCAGTCTTGGGTTAATTTTATAATGAAGGAGAAAAGACCTCATTAACAAAAAAAAAGCAGGTTTTTTATATTCTGCGGGTCTCCAGCTAGTGGCTCTTAGGAGAGGTAAACCACTTACATGAATGCATTAATATCCACTGTAGAGCTTGTAACCCACAGCAAATTTTTGCAATGAATACTTCTTAGCTTTCTTCTGACTGCAGTCAGGACTGAAGTTTGCTGGTATCAGCATACCACATGTGTTGCTGTACTGTTACTAATTGTGATCAAGAGTTACTGTACAAACTCACGTTAGGGACTGTGCATTCAGTTTCTTACACTGCTCACATGCACTAATGGTCAAAATGGAATACTGGGAATGCTGCATTTAAACAGAGTCTGACAGGAAGGATTAACTGGGGCAAGCACTGAATTGCACGTGGCCTTCAATGTTTCTGAAATACACAAGTAAGAGAAGGTAAATACTGAGCATGAGGGACATCCTGATCCTTTTATCTGAGCCCACTATATAGTAGGAAGGGGGGGAAGTTACTTTTACTTTTTGTGAATGCCTAAGGATCTGAGCATGCTCTGTTGAGCAGGATACAGAGCAGACTGCAGCTCTGTTCTGTGTCTGTTAAGGAAATGAGCCCCACCTCAGCTAAAATGGGCAAAACATCCTTGGTAAACAGAGCATTGGGCAGAGTTTATACAATTAGCAATTACTCCATGAAACCCAGGCTGGCCACTGCCCAAGTTTAACTGAACTTTTATCCTTCCACAACATTTTGTTTAGAAACTATTTTTAAACAATAACTCACTAGCAACACCCATCCTGGAGGACATCAACGGCTCTGACAGCCATCCCAACTCCTGCTTTAATTGGGAACAGCAAAGGCCACGTCTTCTAACAGAAATGATGAAAAGTCAGCGACTAGTACTTAATGTCCTATACATCTTCATTAATGAAAGGGAAACAAATTGCTCCTACAATACTGCATTGTTAAACTCAGTCCTGCACAAAGGGTTCCTTACAGTCCTTGTGACAATGTGATCTTCATGATGAAAAGTGAATAAGTTGGAAAGCTGTCAATCAGGGAACAGGCTGAAGACCCTAAAATCATCTCTGTCCTCAGATTAGATTCAAACTGTGTGCTGAAGACAAAGAGTATTTTGCTGATTCCAGTTTGTGTGAGCAAGATTATGCCTTAGTTTTCTTTCAACAATCTAATTGTAATTTGACAAAAAAAAAAGAATCTTTAGTCCTCTGCTACTTTCAGTAATGGCTTAGAGCAGCTCCTGGGGGTGGCCAGCAAGTGTCAGCAAAACAACTGCTTGCTCTGTGACAGTTCTGGAGTTCAGAGTAACTGGGTACTTGCCCAGAGTTACTTGAAATGGTATTAAGCACTGATGATTCCCCAAATCAAGTACCTCCTACCTTTCCTGCCAGCAATTATCAGCTCTCCTAAATCCACAGGCTTCCAGAACTATTAACTGGCTACTTACACTGTAAGTGTAGTCATACTGCAGCCATAGCTGTCCTTTTTTGACAATAGAATTGAAAGCACCAAATATCGATAGGAAGTGATGTAAAGAAAACAGGAGAATATAATTTACTTTTGTTTCATAATCCAATTACTCTGGATACACTGAATCAATGGGGCTATTCCAGCTCTGAGAACAAGGCCTGCTCATGTGAATACGTGCTTGGAATCCCAAGCTCTGCCAATTCATGCTGGCATGACTGAAGAGATTCCTGCATCCAGCTCTCTGCCTGTTCTCTCTCTCAATGCGCTCAGGCCAGTGGGAGGGGTGGCTAGCTAGACAATATTTGTGCCTTGAGAATCTTCACAGTCTGGTGTAGCAGAGCAAACTGCCACCCAGTTCATGTTTTACTTTCCTGTGAGAAGCAGTGCTGTGGGCTCTGATTCACCGTCCTTGACAGATTTTGACTCCAGCAGCTGAAAAGGTTGCTATCCCACTATCACTCCAATGAAAATTGTAATCAGAGCCTCCAGTCTAATCACAGGGGGTTAAACTCTGTTCTGCAAAGCTGCGAGCAGTATGGATCTGTCAGAATCATTGCTTACTTCCAAGGTCAGTAAAGTCAACTAGCCAATGTGTATTTATATGCATATACACACATGCTTTTAAATACACTGCTGCCAGATAGCTGTGACCTCCCAGTGAGTGTTTGATTCCTTTACGGTTCTAAAATCAAGCTGGT
Organism: Aegotheles bennettii; assembly: GCA_013398125.1. Classification (NCBI taxonomy): domain Eukaryota; kingdom Metazoa; phylum Chordata; class Aves; order Caprimulgiformes; family Aegothelidae; genus Aegotheles; species Aegotheles bennettii. The sequence goes on from VZRW01012057.1 coordinate 1,593,152, forward strand.
TTTGTTAGCAGTTTGTCAAATCAAACTGACAGTTTTTCACACCAAGAGGAGTAGTAGCAGAGCATTTTGGAAAAAGTGATTTACTGCACACGTTATAAAGGAAGTTACTCTGAAGAGTATGTATATTTATGATTTAAATGAGATCATCTGGGGTTTTTTTCTCAAGAATGGAATAATAAGAAAATTTTGAATGGCTGCAGCTCTGTGGTTGTATGAGGAGCAATCTTGATATTTTGTGGAAATGTATCAAAAAATAAACTATTGGTCTGATTTAGAAAAATAATTTAAGAGCTATTTTGGGAGTATAGTCTCCAAATTCCTACCCTTTGGGTGTAAAGCAAGCAAATGTCTGGATTTGCTTAATAAAAATGATGCCAGTAGATAACTGTTTGGAACTATTTTGACTGCAGCCAGAAAATATATCTCATCACTATGGCTGCAAAAACAAACACCCACCAAAGAACTGTATCTGCCACAGAGAAAATAATTAAGGGAAATGGAACAATTTGCAGCCTGTATTGAATTCTTCACATTCCCTAACACAAACCAGTAGAGGAGTGAACTCTTATCTTGATGTGGGTATTCTGAGTTCTTGCCACTCTGACAGTAGCAAATAGGCCAAACATTACTTAAAAATAGAAAGAAACTTGAGCTGTATCTTCCTACTCAGAACCATTCCATCCCACATTTTTTATGATGGATGATATGAAGTTAGAATCACATCTCTAGATTTGAATTCAAGAGTATAGTTTTGCTTTAGAGTCCAAATTGAAAATAACTAGATCTTTACCTCTGGTTTGGATGTAGCTAAAGATAACAGAACTTCCCAAAAGTGCCTTACTCTTAAGGGTTCTGTCAGTTCAAGTTTAATGGAATCATTCCATAGTTAAGCAAGTAAGGCAGTTCTATACTACTAGCATAAGTAACTTCCTATAAATTGTATTCATACATTTTTAACCCAAATATTTGTAATTAAAGATAACAACAATAAAGGGAATAAAAGAAAGGATTCTATATCCAGGGTCAGATACCCATAAAAGGAATATAAAATCCAGCACAGATTTTAGTACAAGGAGCACAGCTCACATTGGAATGGCTGCTGTCCTTCCTTGTTGGTGTGTGGTGCAGCTGCTGAACCATCAGCATTTAGAGCCAGACTGAACGTGAAATTGATGCTACTTTTTCTGAGCATGGTTGGTTGTAAATAACCATTTAGCACCCTCCCCACAGGACCTGAGGTGACCCTTAGCAGGGCAATCTTGGAGAGAGGAGAATCTAGAGTAAGAAATAGTGAAGCTGTCCCAAAAAAAAAGGCACCAGCTTTCATAGAATCCAAGCTCTAAAACGGTGACAACCCTCCCCTCAAAAAAAAAAAATAATCCAACAAACAAAACAAAAACACCCCCAAAAACACCTGTGTGGATAAGAATCTTAATCCCCAAACTCTTATCTATAGTTTTCTGCTCAGGACTGAGCTCAGTGAACTGTTGTTCACTTTGACAGGCGTGATTCTCTGATGACAAACTATACCAGCAATTGTAATGTCCTTCCTCCTCTCCTTCTGGGAAGATTCTGTTTCTCTTAATAGTTTTGAAAGATGGTACACATCCATGGGACGCGCATCCATTCTCTCCTAAGAAGATGCAATGATGAAATAATATATATAAAACTTCAAAATACTGTATAAATTCTTCCTTCATAAAAATAAAGCTGAAATTAAATGATATGTGCATACAAAGGTAGTATAGAAGTAATACAATGATGGACATCCAAAATCTTTTTGGCACCAACATATTTAAAATTAAAGGTAGAGATCCATAATTAAACTGCAGTTCATGGCTAGCCACAAACTTTCAGCAAACATTTCCTAGCTGGGAAAGAAGTGAGGATGTCGTTCTACCTCACCTCTTCTAATGTATTTTGCACCAGAAAATATGTTGAAATATATTGAAATTAACAATTTTCAACTAGTTTCTGTACCTTGCCTATATATTTTATAAAAGTAAATAATATAAATGCATTTCCCCCACAGTCAGCAGTAAGAGTGACATCATATAAAGGGAATGTACACAATGTCAAAAGTGTCCTGCTGGTTTGTATTAGCTTCCCTGGTTAGGCACATCCTGTGTAGCACTAGTTAAGCTTTACCAGTTTGAAAATAGACAGATAATCTATTTGAACAAAGAGTTCACTGTGGAGAGAAGCTTCCCTGCACTTCCCTGCACCCAGCCAAGAGAGAGCAAAGCTGTTAGGAACATTTCAGAGCTGGATGCACAGTCATTCCTCTTAGGATGCAAATTGGCCAGTGCTCTTTTTGTACAAATTTAACCCCTCTTCCTCCTCCGAAATAGTAGCACAGTGAAAGCAAAATGAGAGATAAAAGAGATGAAAGTTATTATAAATAGTCTTTCTAAATGAACCTGCTTCATCCAGACAAATGTTGACATACTTCCCAAAACAGATAGAGAAAGAGACCTGGGAACTAAGGAGAAGGTGGGTCCTTCAGCAACAAGAGGAAAGTAAATGCTATTGTGTGTTTAGAACAAATGGTGGGCCATGTTCAGGCCTGATAATGGAGACTTCTTACAAGATTTGTTTCTGTGGAACTTTGCTAGGTGTTCTCTGCAGCTGCTGTTACACTAATGTGAGCAATAAAAACAACTATTTCTTGTTATTCAATGGAAAGAGTTCATTTGTGAGGGTGGATTTGAAACGTCGCGTGCTGAGAAGGGAGTGTAGGGTGACATTTCTGCCCTGGATATAAATTCAGCTGCTGATATTGTTAGTAACAGCTGCATGTGTAATTGTGGAGGTGCTATAGATAAAATGAAAGGCAACTTCAATATGTTTTCTTTTTCTTTCCTTAAGTCCAGCAGCTATACAATTCCTTCTGAAATATAAGTATGCTACAGTAGTAGCTAACCTACTTTTATTTTCATTTCATGGGGTACTGTTTGACTTAATGCTGGACACAGCCAAAAGAGCTTTCTATTGTGTCCTTGCAGAATCCCTTCTTGAATCCTTTGAAAGATTAACTTTTAGAAAACATAACCTTATCCTGTATTTCTAATTCTTTTGGCAAAAGTTTGAGCAACACAGTGTTTGTGTGTCTATGGGTGATGAAGGTGACAGCAGTTTAATGGTAGCTCGTTTAGTGTGTGTGTGTTACTTACATCTCTACAGTAACCTATTAAAATTGAGCTGATGTCCAGCCACTGGTAGTGGTAATAAAGGTAGTAGTATCATTGTAGTTAATCAATGGGTGCTTTGAAAATTAAGGTCCTGAGGAAGATCTGAGAAAAGGAAAAGAAAAAAAAAAACCCAACCTTGTATTTGAACTGTGTGTTTACCAAAAGATCTCAGCCCACTAGTAGGAGGTATATTGAGCAGATGGGTTGGCAGAGACACATAGACAGCTGGTTTTGTCTGGCATACAGGTGTTTAACTTGGCTGCCTGAATATTAGCTACTAGTTGCCAGGTTTTCTGAGGGGATCACCTTGTTTAAGAAAAAGTGGCTCTTGTCCATTCGTATAGCAAGTTCAGTGAATGAGCCAGGGCGGCTATTTTCGCTTCCTCCCTACTCACCTCTTCGACACAGTCCAAAAACCCCATTCACCTTCTGCCAGAGCTGGATTTAAATGGGAGAGAGAGCAGTCTTTGCAGCTATGGTAGTGTGGTTTTGCCTTTTCTTGTGGTAGAAACAGAAGATGGAGAAAAAACAGATGTTGCTGGTGTTCAATATTCAAATTATTGTTAATGTTTTGTTATTCTTCAGACAATTCTGTTAGGTTTGTTTATGATAGACAGACAAGTGTTAGCTGAGCTCCGTGTGCCTGTATTTGAAAGAATGTTCAAGCTAGGTTTACCTAGTTAGCTTATTTAAGTCCAGTAGTTTAGGGATGGGCTTAGGAGTTTGTCAGGCTAATTTACTGAATTTCCACAGCAAATCACAGCTTTGACTAGACCTGGACCAACCCTTAGCAAGCCAATTTGGTTTGAGGTATGTCTACATTAGGCTATGAATATATACTTATATAGATTTTCTGTAGCTCTTTGAAAGTCTGGCCGCTCTTTTATAGAGTTTGCATTATTTTTTCAGTTGTGAAAACATAAGAAAATGATCTAGTGTTTACCTTGCTGCTTCACATGGAATATTGAAATAATTTCTGTATTGTAGTGACTCATTCAGTCAGAGAAGCTTAATGTACTTAACTCACATGAGTGTTTTAACTATCATACTTTTGCGAACTAGTTAAGTTTCATTAACCCCATTTTACAGCTGAAAATCACAGTGATAAAAGAGACTAGAAACCACACTTTCAGAAATTACCTTTAAAAATGTAAGCACAAAAATTCAGGAGCCACTTTTTGAATTTGGATGTTAGTAATTTTTCCAGAGTCACCTAGGAAATTTAACAATTTTGGCAACACATCTTCTGAATCTTGCTTTTCAATTTTATTTGCACTTTAAATATATTGTTTCAAGATGAAAATAAATGTATACTTCACTAACAGTCAGATCTACCAAGAATAAACAATACAATACTGACTTCATCATGCTAGTAAGTGCTATGCTCCAGCCATTTATTTAATAGTGATGTTATTTATAGAAAGCTCCTTCATGTGATGTTGTTGCCAGTAACACAGATGTCCCTTGAATGCACTCTATTTTAAATAAAGGTGAAAGGCTAAGGAAAATATAAGAGAACCCACCTTTAATATTTGAATTCAACAATAACAAGAAGGGTGTGGCCACTCTGAAACTGTGACTTGTCAGATGCTTGGGAGGAGGGAAGGGTGGGAAAGCTCTCTGCTTACCAGTTCCACAGTGTCGTTAGTGAAAACACATCTGACACCAGCGATTATGGCCTGAAAGATACAGTGAGAATGGGTGGTGCTTTCGGTTATTACATTGAATAAAGTGTCTTGCTAGTACTGGGAATGTAGCCATGGAATAAGCAGTTTTAGGGGCATTAATGTACTTGATGTTTGAGCAGTTGTGAATGAAAACTCAAGAATTGTCACCTGCGTGTTTAATAAAAAAAAGGGGTTACCTTCCTTAGGCTGCTTTTTTCTCACAAGGACACTGTGAGGCTCTTCACATAAAGCTTATCTTGAAAGCTTTTTCTTCATGCTCAATTTGCTGTACTTAAACCAGACACTGATATTTTCAGTGTTTAAAATGAGACTTACAGGCTGCTATTCACTGAAAATGCTGTCTTTCCCATTTGACAGTGGTTTGATAGTAAATGAAATTCACAGGAATGTGGGTAGGTCAGAGACAGAAAAATGCACATTTTACACATGGATAATCCTCCCTGGGATAACGTGATGTTTTTATTTTTGGGGGTTTTTTTTTTGTTTGGTTTTGTTGGGTTTTTAAATTAGAAAGTAACAATCTGAAGTTTCTGTGAACTGAAACTTTTAGGCTTAAATAATATGTATTTACCTGAAATCAACTTAGTAGAAGCTAGAAGGATCCTAGTCCTGGAAAAAAAATCACATATACTTCCACCCAGACTAGACTTCCAGTAACCCACAATCACTCAGAACTTGCTCTCCAACTTATGAGGTCACCTGGAACACACACTTGATTTTTTGAATTCTCCTTTTATTGAGGTTTATGCACTTAGTTCTGATTGAAGAACAGTTAGAACCTAAGGAAAAAATACTAGTGCTGTATAAAATCACAGCCAATGTGCTGTGCTATTCTAGAAGACTCTACCAAAAAACTTCCACTATGTCTTATCTAGCTATGAAGAATTTTATTCTGAGAAAAAAGAGTATTTTTCATAGTGTGTAGCGTGGTTGAGTGTCTGCCATGAAACAGACTGCTCACTCCTCCAAAAATGATACAAGCAGGTTGTAGTGAGGCTAGTATCTAGACAGATTTTGTCTCAGCTCATTCAGCATATGGAAAAAATATTTCATCTCATTTCTTCCCAAGCAGACACCACAAAGCCATTTTGTTTATTTTTCCTCATGTGTCGTTGTGGTGTTTGATACTGCATGTAGTCTCCCCTGACATTGGAACAAGCTGGTAGGATTGAGCAAAACTCTCACAGTTACAAGGAAAAATGAAATTATAAAAGAGAAGGTTAACTACCAAATAATGATTGGGCTCTTCCTGTACAGCAAATCAAATACACCTGAAGTAAATGACTTTGTTAAGGCTTGCTAGCCAGATACTATGCAGCTATTTCTGTTGCTTTCTATAACTTGCACAGGTACAACAAAAAAACCAAAAAAGCCTCTTACAATAAGTTTTCACCTAGTCTTGGGCTGTCAACTTGAGAAACTTAGCAATGCTGCTAATGGCACAAATAACACTACTTTCCTATCCGTGTTGTCTTCTAATCGAAGCAGGAAAAGATCAAACCAGAGATAAGCAGCAGTAAGAAACTTGCAGGGAAACTAAATTTTACAGCTTTTTGTTCCTGTAGCTCCCAATAGGGAAAAAGAAAAGGATCTGCAGCCAGCTTAGAGACGTTTATAGTGACTCTGGACTGAATGGTAAGTGCAGAGGTATAAAACCTATGGAGCACATTGTCATCTTAGACTGGAGCCAGGCTGTACTTGAACAAGAAGAGACCTGTTTCAGAGTTTGGTATTAGTTGAACTATGAAGGTGAAAAAAGAACAAGTTGCATTTAAAAAATCTTCAAAAGGCACAAAAATCTTGATTTACCACTATTTTTTTCTCTCTCTGGTTGTCTTCAATCAGGCACCCATGTTAGCATCTAGGAATAAAGCAAATCTTTTTTTACACGGATCCAGCAAGTGTTTGCTTATCAGTTTGTTCAAATTGATGCATAAGCAGCACCTGGGAAAAGAAATAGAGATACATCAAACCAAAAAAGTAAATAAATTATAGGAAAGCTTGAGAAATGCAATGGTGACAGAGGATCCTGATAAAACGAGAACAGAAAACCTGCAAGCAGAAGAAAGTCCATCATAAATGTGGGACCACCGGGGTTCCCCCTTCTAATGGAGTCTGATTTGAAGATGTTAGCAAATAATTTAAGACTTATAGCTCTTATTCTTGTCAAGGACTAACTGCAAAGTGATCACAATTCCCCCAAACTTACAGCTAGAAAAATAAAGGTCTTTTCAAATGTATCTGGTCAGAACTGGGACTGCTGCTTGCCTGTGACTGACTCAGATGAGTGGCACGGAATTACAGATCTTCTCTTATGTCTTTTACCATCTTTTGTGAACCAAGTTGTCTCCATATACTTAGGTATCTAATTAAGTAAATTAATTTCTACAAACAAGAGTGCCAAAAGCTGGGTAAGTAATTTAATCACTTTTGGCCATCTCAGACATAGGGTTGATAATCTTTGACCTTTTGCCTCTGTTATCTTTCCAGACTAAAGGCTCCTAAAAGGTGGCAGTCTATTACTACTTTGCCTAAGATCCATACAGCCTGATTAGACATGGGACTTCTTGTACACTGTCATCTGGCAAAGGCTATAACACCGTTCGTAAATAATTAGGTTTTACAATAGTCCTTTTCTTCAGTTCCCAAGGAGAGGACATAACATATTGTGGTAAAAGAACAATTCTCACCTGGTAATATTAAAAATGTTCTGAACTCCTCTCTAGTCACCCCAGAAGTCAAATTAAGTTGTAAAATCCCTTCCAGCAAGTTGGTGCGATTCTAACATGAGTTCAGGTCTGAGCTTGGAAATGCTTCTTCTGAAAAGAGCTCCTTTGAACAACTGTGGTGTGAAATGATCTTCTCAAAATGACTGTGGGTCTTTCAGCGTTTCAGGTTTTGTTCCAGTATTCATCAATGCCTCTTGGCTTGCTAAAGCCTTTTTAACTTGAATTCATAATTTAAGAGGGGAGGAAAAATTTGGCTATTGCAAGTACATAAATGCAAGGTGATTTATTGCTCGTGCACTGTAAAATGACAGCAATGACTCTCCAAACTGTCCAAGCACAGGGAGCTGTTTCTGTCAAATACTTATGGTATGACTGGACACATGCTCAAACTAAGATCTTTGTTTAGTAAATATTGAATATTCCCTAGTCTTTTATATCCTGTCGTCATTTCCTTTGTACAGCTTGCAGCTGTAGTTTCAAGCCAATGTACAAAGGTTGTTGGTTAGGCAGAATTTCGTAAGTGTGTTTAGCTATGTAACAGACATCTTTTTTGGTGATTTTTCCTCTCACCAAAGTTGTTGGAGTTCTGCAGCCTGCATCCAAACTAGCCTACACTGACATCTTCTATGTATAGGTTTTAATCAGTAGATTCATTAATTATCCATTTAAGAAATATGAATCATAGAATCACTTTGGTTGGAAAAGAACTTTAAGATCATCAATTCCATATACTGTAACACACATAAATATATACATATATGTATAAATATATATAAAAAAGTAGAGAACTTGGCTGCCATGTAGTCAGTCTGTGGTTTTGGAAAACCACAGGCTCCAGGGTGGAGATAGCCATTGCATTACATTAGCTATTTTCTCACAGTTTAAGAAGCAACAGCTCAAAACACTGTGGTTCAGACAGTAAAACACCAAACAGTAAAGCAGTTCCTCCGTGTAGGCCCATGTGCTTCACCAAACCTCTGAAAAGAGGTGGGTGGAAGATGTTGGCTGGTTCGTGAGTGGTCACAGGGGCTTGTGTGTTGGGCAGAAATGGGAACAGAAAAAGGGGGAAATTGTATAGTGGTGAAGCCTTATGATAAGGGAGACACACTGCTGAGCTGTGTAAAACTAGTGGGGAGGGTAGGAGGATGGAGGACTGTTTACCCTGGGTCTTCACAGGACTTGCTTCACAGTAATGCCTATGTATGTGCTGGTTTTCAGTGGAAAGAGAGAAATCAGCAATACTGCAGAGTGGTTTTGTCAGTTTTAAGTTGTGGGGAGAGCACAGAGGTTTTGGATTGAAATTTTTCTTTTTTTCCCCTTCCCAGTTCATATTGAAATTGATTTTTTTTCAGTGGACCCTTTTCTGTTATATTGTCATCCTCCTGTTTCTGCTTTCTGAGTTGAATGTGCAAGTGATTAACACCAAGCCAGAGTTAATTAACTGAACAGTAAACATCTGTGTTAGGGCTGCAGCCCCTCTCAGTTCTCTCTCTTTTAAGCTCTGCCAGAGGGCTCTGGCTGTGTAGTGCTAGACAGGACAGGAGTTTGGATGTTAACATCTCTAGGTTAGGAAACGTCTTGAAACTGTGAACACTACTCAAGTATGCCACTGAACAACTCTTACAAGGTAGCATGATTCAGCTCAGTGGCCTAGAGGTGGAAGGCAAGCCATTATTTTCACTTTTTCTGCCTTGTAGAATTTATATGTGCTTCAAAGTCACAGGGTGAAACCTGTGAAGTTTAGAAATATTTAAACCTAGAACTTGCTGAGACTTGTTCTATAAATGATGCCAGAAAGGCCACAAAAAGCCCCAACAACAAACAAACAACAAACAAAAAACACTCAAAATGCCAACAAAACCCAAAAAAATTAGATGATGCTCAATTCTCTGGAAAGACTCCCAGCCTAAGCGTAGCAATTCTGAATAGGTAATGTTCAGAAGGTAGCATCCTATTTTCCACCCTTACCAACTCAGGCTCTTGTGATCCTTCCAGAGAAGACTAAGACAATGGAGCAGCACAAGCTTTCACAAAGATGGAAGTCTGAAATGGTTCTTTTGACAGGGTAGCAGAAGAAAGATGATAAATAACATTATCACACTAAGGGAAGCAACACATTTGCAGCTTCCAGGGTATCAAACAAATGACTAGCTCATTCAGTTTCAAATTAACCTCAATAGATTTTGTAAATGTAAAACCTTTTTTGAAAAATGACTTCAAAACTGAATATTACTCTAGTGAAATGGCTGGAATTTGACCTCTTTCTAATAGCTTTAATTTTTTCCCTTATACTTTAATTCATTATGATGTCACCAATAAATACAATAATCTATGTTTTCTGCCAAAATACCTTATAAAATGTTATCTATCTTCTAGGGAGAGTGGAGAAGGGGGTTCTGTTTGTTTAAAAATTAAGTGAATTAAAAAATAAAATAAAGATTATATAGAACATGTATTTTATGTTTAGACAATCTTAGAGACCATGTTAAGGATTAAGAATTGTTTTATTAGTCTTTCATGCAAAATGGTTCTTGCCAATTCATTTACACTGGTAATTATCTTGCAGAACTAAAACTGTTTCATGAAGGCTCAGATCCTGGATCACTGCCTGCAGCTTCACAGTCATATCTGCTCATGGGGATTTTAGCACAATATTCTCCCAGGTGCTACAATTGGGTCAGCAGCTCTCCTGGGAGCTCAAGTGTAGACGTGGCTCCGTGTGAGTTGGACAGCTTTAGCACTGCTCACAGCAGACACCATCCAGGGTACAGGAAAGGAATTTCTGTTTATTTTAGCCAGGCAGATTATGGGGTAGGAGCAGATCTGTATAATGGATTTTCTGCTCCATGGTCCCCCAAGGCTGTTGCTCAGCTGGAAGCAAGGGCGTGCGAGTCGGCAGTCTGTCTCTGTCCTTAAGGTGCCAGTATCCTGTACACTATTTGAGTAATAAAACTAAGATTTTTGCGTTCAGTTTCATGGTATGTGGTGGTGGACAGACATAATAAAATGTTGTCAGTGTAGCAAGAAGGGTAGCTCTAACAGCACAGATTTTGGGGAGTATTTTTTTCTTTCTTTTTTTAAGACACTGTATTGAGCTCCTTCTGTGTTATCTGGCTCTCCCACCTGTTCCAGCTGCACTAGCCAGGGCTGTATTTAGTTTGCAAGGTTCAAGGTTAGCCTGAGGTTGGGCTTAAACCATGGTCAAGAAATGTAAACATGTAAAACATATGTGATATGAACACACTTGGGATATGCCATATGGTGTTCTTTCTCCTCCCCATCCTTGCTAGTGAAAGCCCACTGATTTTTGCAATGAATCCTCTAGGAGAGAACAGATAATCACCGAGACAAAACTGCAGCATAGCAAGGCTCAAGCTCATACAAGAATTTATGCCTCATCTGAAAGCCAATTAAGGGCGAAGCTTACATAGGACTGGTGTTTGAAGACCTACTGATTCTGCTTGTCTTACCTGAGCCATGAAAAGAAACATCATCTCAGCTTGCTCTGAGGTGCATCCAGGCTGCTTTAACCTGTCTAAAGTGGCTCTTGGGGTATGTCTGCATTGCATAGTAGAGATACCTCTTCTGGCTCCAAGCATGCTTTCTCCAGAGCCAGAAGCAATACAGCTGTGTCAGGGGTGCTTTGCATGGGACTAATTATCCTGTGCTGATACATCTGTGTGGCCATGCTCTGGGCTTCACAGCCCTACTGCCTTGTTCAGGCACATGGGGGTAACTCTCAAACAGTTCTGCCTTGTGAGGCACAAAGCTTTGCTGACCTCATGCATTTTTTAGGATTTTTCCTAACTTTAGTTTCTGCAAATGCTTCAGCTAATTGTTGCCTTTCATTTCAACAGGAGACAAACTCACATCCTTCCTGCCAGAGAAATCAGCTCCCAGCTTTCCCCAGTCCATTTGTGTTATACCTCTTGCCACCCTGGTGCATGTGGGTAAGTCACAGAGATAACCCATAGCCACCTAAGTCAAAGTTAAAATTTCTGTTTGTAGTTAGTGTCTAAGGTAAAGCTCACCCATCTGTTTTCCTTCATTCCTCTCACTACTTCTTTTCTCTTCACACTTTCAGGTACAGCTGTATGAGAAGCTGGTTTCAGTGTTGTAGACTTAAACAGTTCATATTTGGTCTCGCTCCCACTCTGCATTTCTCTGTTCCCTTAGCTGCAATCCTACAACTGTGTGTAAGCTTGCTGAATCTGACATGATACAACACCTATACAGGTGGGGAAAGGAAAAGGGCAGAAACTTGTTAAATTAGCTTAACCCACATTCTTTTGGAGGATACACCTTTCTTCCCCCTATGCTTGGCGTCTTCTCCCTCTTTCTCTATCTTTGCCTACCTGAGAAGTCCCACTTGTCACTTGTAGATCATGTTTGTTGTAATCAGTTCTCCAACATCCTGTGTGTACAGCTGTGTCATTAATGGAGCAAAGTCTTCCGTTTTTATCCTGTACACCTTTACACTAGGGCCAAGAAAAGTGCACTTGTACTACTGGAGCATGCATGGCACATAAAATGAGCAGCACAGTAGGTTAAACTGATTACAGTTCTGAGTTGTAAGGATGATGTGTTAACGGGGCTTTTCAGGCAAGTCACTTGGCCTCTGACTGCTCGTGGGGTGGTATAATGATAGAATTTTCACATGGCCAGAGTTTCATTACATCATTTGTTAGTGTATAGAATATCACAAGGGAGTTCTACTTTATTTAACATGGTAACAATGAACAGCTGGCTGCATTACAGTCCTCTGTGTCAGCGAGCATACAGTCAAAATATATTAGTCTAGCTTAAAACATTCAAATTACATTTTTGTAGGTTGGCCAGTATGCACCGTGAATGAGCAAATCAAGGAAAAGACAATTCAGTAGTGGAAATAAAATGTCAAACATGAAAGCCTGAGCACTATGCAGATGAAATGTTGACATGAAAGGTGTTAGAGGGATTTAACCTGCTTAAAGGGCATAGGTTACAAAGGTATCTAGTTTCCAAGACTGCTCTGTGCCTAACAGGACCTTAAGCCAAGGGTTATATATGATACAATGTTTCTATCACTATTCTGATAAAATTATTATTTTACTTGCCTGAAAATTCCAGCGTTAAAAGTGTCAGCTATTAGCTCCTTTTGCGCCTCTGTGAGTTTAATAGGGGCATTTGATCATTCCCAGCTACTGGCATTGCCTGGTTTGCTAGGGTTGTTCTGTACCTCTCCTCTCTCCCCCTCCAGACATATCAGAGAGCAGCACTGCTGACGCGGTGAGGACACTAGAATTCTCTGACAATTTAGTATGTATAATATAGGCTAGAACCACCTGCACGCTAGCACTGGATCTGTCACAGAAGCTGGTACATGCAGCTACGGCCTCTGTAATAGCTAACAGACTAGGCTACATTAGCCTCTTCTTTCTCATTCATTCATGAAAACTAAGTGATAAATATCCTTACTGTATGGTTCTGTCTCTTAGCATTAACTTTTTCAAACCAACACTAAACTGTAATGCAAGTATATAGTAAGTGATTAGTATACACTGGTATGGTGAAAGGGGGAAGACCTTGTGAATTAGAGTAACCTAGACCTTTCCTTACCTCATGTTTCTGCTGTCTATCACTCAAAAACTGCTTGAAATACCAATCAAAATTTTCTTGTAGCAATTCTTGGGGTCCCAGAGCTGGTATTGCCAAAGCTTCATACAGTGCTAATGCACCTCCTTGTTCCAAAGCTAGGTGAATCTTTGATATGGCTGCATGTGCTAGCAACAGTAAAGCAGAGATTTGAGAGAAACATTCGATCAGGAAGTCCCATGGTTTATGTAACCCACTGCTCAGAAAGAAATACTCCTAGAACCTGATGAATAGCATGGTAGGTATGTAATTCACATGGAAGACTTCCAAAGTCAATTGCATAGTAGTACTTGAAAAAAGGGGCTGAAGGTTGGATATAAGCATGCATTGCTCAAGATGAAGAAGGGAGGGGGGGCAGGAGCATTTAGCATTGCCATTATGTTAAGGCTTTGGTGTAGCATATCACTTTAAAAAGTCAGTCGCTCTTCAGTATTTGCTTAAGTGAATGTTTTGCTATATAGGGAGGAAGTTAAGCATGTCCTTAATTGATGTGTTGGGTCAGTGCCTGAGTTTAGCTATCTGCAGTATTCCTGCAAAACACAGTGCCATGGTGGACATTTCAGTCTGGGGCATCCTGGTGCTCAGCAAGAGCTGATACCAGGTGGGCTCTCATATCTGATGGGAGGATATTCAGTAGTTCGAGCTGTAGTGCTAAATAACCTGCTAGTAAGACATTTAATAAACCAGGCTGTGTTTAGCCTTTGTGTTTTGATTGTAGTTACTTTCCAGACACCAAAAGTTTAGTTTATTTTTTTGAAAGAGACACTACAAGCATAAACAAGAACATAGCTTTTTGTAATTGTTTTATTATTTGTAAATGTTACGTGTTTCATTGCTGAAGAGCAGTATCAAAACTTTACACAGGATATCGAACTCAGTGCTGTTGCGGGAAAATGATCCATCTTCCCCATGCAGAAAGCATTACGTCACGGAGGGATGGAAACAAAGAGCTCTGAGGGACTGGGATAGGCAAACTTCCCTCCTTTCACAGGAAATGGGTGAAACCTTGCTTGAAATTATTATTCAGACGTTTTGTGCTGTGAAGGAAATGTCTCCTGATAGCACAAGCTATTGGTTTCCTGTTGTGAACTAACAGTTTTGGCATAACCAAGAATGGACAGGAAGGGCAAATGATTTGGGGTCATTTGAAGAACTTTTTTAATGAAAAGACCAGCCCAAGTCAGCAGGAAGAAATTTGCCCTGAAAAAAATTTGAAATGAAAAGGGGGAGTGGGGAAGAAAGGGGATCAGTTGCTGACTGCTTACAGTATCCTTGTGAAAATAAATAACAACAAAAAAAAAATCCCACATCGAATTCTAGCAGGGTTAGCAGAAGCGGGGGGAATGCTGTTGTTGAGCAGGAAGTATCGCGGGGGGAGAAAGCCTTTTGTATGCTACCTAATTAAGAGCCTGCTTCAACAAATATGTATCCGGCTTCTATACTGAGGAAAGCAATTTTTGGAAGTTTTCACAGATGCGGAATTGTTTTTTGTCCACCAGGATCTTCTAAGCGAGGCACTTTCAAGTGCTATTTTTCAACCACGGTGTATAAATAGCACTGCCAGCAGGTCCCTGAAACTGCCGTAGCATTGGGCCCTCTGACTGCTTGACTTGTATTCAAAGCAAAAGCAAGCAAAGAGAAAGGCACACAGGACATTTTCCTACCTCAGGCCTTCTTCCCAACCTATTGTGAGAGCAGAAAGGAGGTAGGTGGCTTCCCCTCATCTTTTCCTGAGGTCTCTTGGGATCTACGCCACCTTCACGGGCCTGCTAACACAGTGCCAGGACTGCCCTCGCATTTCCATCATTGCCTCAGTCACTTTGGCTCTTGCTCTTGAGCAGACTGTACAAAACTGACCAGTGCTTTACGCCCGATCACAGCTCCAGAGGTCATCTTAGATCCTTTCTCCTGAAACACATAATGATGGCTGCAGTGCAGGGGCCTGTGCCCTCCTTTGCTGGAGATTGGCAAGGCAAGGCAGGGAGCACTCACTGAACCAACTCTCCTGCTGCAATGCACAAGCAGTTTCTTACAAGATTTCATTTTCAGGAGAAAGAAAAAGAAAAGTAAATTTAAAAATCTTCAGTGGTGCTGTCGTCTTCTTTTTAAGATGGCGGTGTAGGTTTTATTTGAAGCATTCTAACTGTTTAAAGGCTATTTCTAAAAATAAATGAAACCTGCTTGGATTTTTTGCGTTATGTATTTTTGGCAGCAACTATTTTCACCCTCGCAAAGATTATTTTGATTGTATGGAAATTCAAGTTGTAGAAAATGGCTGCCTATTTCAGCAAACAAAACATGAAAGGAGTCACTTTGTGTTTGCAGATTCTTAAAAGGCCTTCCCTAAACTGCGTTTATGATGCCAAACCCACACCAGTTTGTAAAAACGTGACTGAATTTGTCTTTGGATTTAATTTAGATACAATTTTTAAAAAAATTAACAACATTTCTGCTTTCTACTCTTAACAAAATATAAACTTCAGTCACATTTGAATCACGCTTTTTTTTAACATCTCCTTTTAAATATTTTTGTTTCCATTTAGGACTGCCAACATTACCATGGAAACCCCCAAAAATAAAGACTTTCCCAGCCTTGTGAGAGCACACCTGCAAGAGCAAGAATTGCCTGTCGAAAGCAACTCTCCTTCATTATTGGTGTCACCTAAGGACATTTTTTGGGTCAGTATGATTTGTTATCTTGAAATTTATTGAAAGTATATTCTTAGAATTGATACAATTTGGAATCTTGCCATGGACCAGTAACAAATGTCTGTTGCTATCCAATAACACACTCTTCAATATACTATCTCAGATTCAAGAAAAAACACATCTCTTTACAGACTGTAAAGTTGAGATTGGAAGCCCTGAAATAACAAGATGAAATAAGCACTTATCTCAGTGAGACAAACACACGTAAAATGAAGTCCTAATAAGCTGTCTTAATATAAATCTTTCCACTGGCTTCAGAAGGACTTGGATCGGAATCACAAAGAGAATTGCAAGAATTCATCTGCTGCTTCCTAGTAGAGAGGTGGAGCATACTTACTAGTGAAAAACTGGCTACTATGAAAACTGATCTGTTTAAACTTTCAAACATTGCTAATTTTAGACATATATATTTTTAGTTAGAGAATTAAATTTTAAGCAGTTTGATCTGAAGTGTTATAATTGCAACTAAGTACAGTTTTCCAATTAAAAAAATAATTAGATAATTACAATGGTTTAACATGTATTTTTTCCAAGCAGAAGGCAGCAATGTGGTAGAACTGAATCTATATAATCTGTCAGTACACGCAAATAATATTTCAAAACAATGTTCTTAAATTTCTTAAATTATATTTAAAAAAACTCAAACTGACAAGATATTTCCATTTGTTTGGCGCCTAGTGTCTGTTCTCAGCCATACAAATTGTATATTCTGCTTGCTGAATTGTTAAATTTCAGTATATGAAGGCTTTTGTTTTGTATATTTGTCTGTGGTGTAGTGGAAATTTGACAGTGAGTCTGCATCAGTAATGAGCACCACTGGGAAAAGATTTTTGTTTGTTTCTCTTTACTAAGGAAAGACTTTTCATAGATTTCAAACCCAATGAAAAACTAAACTTTAAATAATGTTAGAAATACACCTTTGTGTCATTAACAACAGGAAAATCATCTATCATTTTATTTTATTTAAGCATACTGAAAAACAATTTAAATGCATTCAGTTTTCACCTGAATGGTTTTTCACCACTGTTTTAATGAGCAAATTCTTTAGCAGAATTGTTTGTCAGCACAGACAAACCTCAGAAAGGCTAACTGTAACATCTGTGTGGTATGTCTAATACCAAATGATCCTGTTCAAATCAATAGGACATTTGGGGAAATTAGATGCTATTCCACATGAATGAGAGTATCAGATCTCACCTCTCCAGGAATATTAAAGACCGAAAGGAAAGAACAAATTCAACACCTCAAAGTGTTTTCACTACAGAGCTGAGTCTACAGAGAGATTCATTCAGGCAGAACATAGAAACTGTATGTGATAAATTAGTGTCATGACTGTTGCACCATCTCAGACTACAATCTCATCAGCATATATATATAATTTGCAGGACTGGAGCTTCCTGTTGTACACGTGAAAAATTTTCACAGAGAAGACATCTGGTGTTTATGAGAAGAAATCTTCCTAGAAGTACACAGGTATTGTCAGCAGGAACAATGGTCATTCTCATGTGGCCAGCTCACTCTAGCTATTAACAAAATCTCTATTCTGATTGAAGTGCTGAAGTACTTTGTGCTGAATTTACCAGCTTTAAGTACAGTACTATTAAAACTCTGGATATTTGCAGTCAATACAGCTTCTATGTCACAAGAGAAATGTTTTCCCAACAAATGCTGATTCAAATGTTGCACATTCCCACTGCTTCAATTTTTGCTCTAGGCTAAGTAGATTATTATTTAGTGTTGCTACAAGCTGTTGTATTACTTATACTGCTCACCAAAGAGATGGTTGTGTTTCAGCATTAGGTGGGGAGTATTCCTATGCATCCATTTGTGCTCAAGATGACCATTTCAGGAGCTCTGTTGAGTATGTTCATTGACACCCTTTAAGGTTGATCGGTGTTGCAGATGGGAGTAAAAGTTGAATTTCCCGGTGCAGGTGGGTAGGAGCCCTAGTGTCAATCAGATTAAACTGGAAAAGGGTTATAAGTGTTTTGAGTTCTTCAGTGGCAAATACTGTGGAAACTGCAGATATATGAAATGCATGGGGGTTATCATGAGGTGTTTTTTCAGGAATGAAGTGGAGAAATGTAATTAATTGTAGTGAAAGTTGTAAATTGGCATAGATTTGAGGTAAGTCATCATAAAATTATTCCTATTTGTCTGGCTGAATGCTCTCTGCAAGCTGCAGTGTCAGTTCCCCCTTCNCACCTCTTCATTTGTACATGCTTTCTGGAACTGATGAGATTAAAACAGTACACTACCATTTCAACTCAGTAGGGAATGATTGCAACTGAAAAGCATTTATTTATTTGGTGTGAATCATTCTGTAGAAAGTTTCAGTTCCATACTGAAGGGGAGGTTTGTTTGTCTTTTAAAGGTTTACTTAAAACAGGAGAGGAAGTGAGAAGTAATCCCTGGCACCTTTACTTCACTAATGCAGCTGAGACATACCTCACTTTATAGTGCTGGCATATTGCAAAAGGACATCTAGGACATTTTCAACTGTTCATTTCAACTAGTCTTTGCCCTTGGTTATCAGGATTCTGGCCAGTGTAAACAAGAAATAATATTGCATATTAGTATCATAGGAAAGGTTACAAATGAAGAAAAATTGTGGGTTTTGCTGTAATGTCAGTGTCTATTGGTTCTACCTTGCTAGTAGTTTTTTTAATGAGCTAGACATTAAATAGCCACAGTTTTGTCTAAAAATAAAGCAGATGCTTTATGGAGAAAGTTGTCTCTTTAAGAGAACTGGCAAATTGTGGAGAAGATAACATTCTGATAACTACCTGCATCTGACTTTCTCTGGGTCTGAAAAGGAGTGGCAAAATCCAAGTTGGAGACAAAGTTAGGCCCAATTCCTCTTAGTTTAATCTAATTATGTTAGTCAGACCACTTGAGAGATAAGGGTACTTAGCATGTGTAGAGCAAAGCTCCCTTCCATATTACAGCAATCATATTCTGCTGGGAAAAGTTGCAAGGCGAGCTACACAAGCCTGTACACCAATTTTCAGAGACACCTCCTGGGGTCCTTAATTGCTAACAAGCATTTAGCCATACTGGCAGCAGACTCAGACAGCATTTCAGCCCAGCCACATGGAATACAGGATCTGCAGTGTTCAAAAATAATCACGTTTAACATCATGATGCACTGTTTGCACACAGGGCTCCACTGAACCTGTGGCTTGGTTGGTGGTTGTCTAATGCTGGGGAGGCTGAGTCCTTCTCAGAGGAGCTCAGTACCTGTGATTTTGGGAGCCCTTTTGGGACCACTCTAGAGTCTCCCTGAGCTGGTGGGTGGACAAGATTCCAATCAGACAAATGGATGGATTACCAATGAGTTTTGTTGTTTGGCCATCTGGATGTACTGCTGCTGCCAGGCTCATTTTTCAGCTTGATGACCGTAATGATTTTGGCAATGGTTGTGGCGGCTCCCATTCATTCTTTTAACAATTTCCATTACCCTGGCCAATTATTTTCGGGGTCTTGGCCTTTTCTTTCAGAGCTATGTGTTTTTATGTTTTAAGATCTATGAATAGTGATTTGTACAAGTATATCCCTTTGTGGCTGCTACTCATCGTCTTGGAGCAGTTTTACGTACAGCATATGCCTCTTGAACTAGCTTGTGACAAAGTGACTCAGACAATGCTGCTCTAAATAACCTTCCCCCAGACAGTGAATAAAAGAGACAAGCCTCAGCTCTCCATTTTGCTGGACAGGGCATGCACACTAAGGATACAGACAAAAAAAATGTGGGTTTAGTAGTGTTGTCAGTAGTAGATCCCAGCTGTTCCCCCTGATATAGCACACAGAGGGACTCCCCGTACAGGACTGTTTCAGCTCCATTTTGTTCTATAGTTTTGTCTATCTTTAGTATTTTGACAGCCCTAACAGGCTGAAACAGGCATCTCCTTGTGTATTTTAAGCTGAAAGAAAAGTCAGCGAACAAATACTGAGAGAGTCTATACAGGCACCCAGAAACAAAGCTAGCATTATAGGACAGGCAATCACTTTTTCTGAAGCGTTGTTAAGTCTTATTCTCTCAGACACATACACACTGTCCAGCTCACAGCCCATTGGGGAAAAAAAAAAGTTTCCAAACGTGCTTGAAATACTAAACTAGTCCCAGGAGGGAAAACCTAAACAAACACTATCCCCCTCACTGAACACACCCGATCCTTCACTAATCTAAACAGCCACTGACACTCTTTATCACTTTCTGCCAGCAACTGTTTTATTGCTAGGAAGGAAGGCTTCTACTGTTTGTATAGGTTGTTGCCACCTCTGTAGGTTGCATGCCTTGGATACTCAGCCAGCTGTGTGCTGCTGATTCTTAGAAGGGCTCTCACACACACAGAGGGATTCTGCATAAAAATGCTGCTGCAGTAAGACTAGGTGGTGACTCGTGGTGACTGGTCATTAGGTCACCACCTGTGACTTGTGGTGCCTGGTGCCACAAGGAACCAAACAGCAGACAGATCTTGGCAGAACGGCTTCTGAATTGCATGCTTCCTATTACGTAGCACAATTAAATGTGTATGTATGTATCACAATAAAATAGACCAGATATCTCTAATTACCATTGCTAACTCACAAAAGTAGGGTCAGCTAGTCTTAGACTCGATACAAGAAGTTAGAGTAATCAAAGCTGTATTTGGTGAAAATCATCAGTTACCACCAGAAATAAAAGCATTTCAGGTGCCATTTCTTTGAGTATATGCTTAACACTTTCAAATCTTTCAAAGCATGTACCAGCTCCTCCCCATCACACAGCTGCACTGACTCCACAGTCTATGGATTCAGTTCAAATCCTGTTTTCAGTGTGACTTTTGTCAATGTTATAGTTAACTTTTGACAATGTTATAAACAACAAGAAGAATGCCAGTAACTAGACAGACAAAGGAAGATACCTGAGCAAGTAGGTAAGGGTCTAAAGCCTCAGGAAAGGCTGGGTAAGTTTTCAGCACAAACAGGACCACAACTATAGCCCTGGAGGTTTGCTTAAATTGTACCTGAGATGGTTGCTCCTAGAAACAGGTTTTGAGACACAACTTCTCCTTTCCAGGTGGCCCTTGCAGACAACCTGAATCCAGACTGTCTGCAGGTACATTGTGTCCTTACATCATGTCACGTCAGCCCTTATCAGAAAGGCCACAGGACATCTTGTCTGTTTAGCCTCAAACATATGGTCCCATCACAAGGGCAGATGGGACATAGGGGGATGACAGGGACAGGCAATGCTCAGAGCCTGCTAGCACTGCAGGATAAGTGTCAGATGCTTGGAGTAAATTCTAGTTTTCTCTGAGTTATGCCACTTAGCTCATCAGTCCCAGATTTGATCCTGGGACCTGATTAGGAGTTTCATTCAATGCAGTCATGAAGCTATTCTCTAGGCTATACTCATCTCACTGAGCTTCCCTATCCGCTGGATCAAGGAAACTTCAAAAAATTACACATGAAGTATGCACAATTTCACAGCAAATGCTAATACACACTTTAAATGTCGAATGAATAAAGTGGACTGCATTCGTAGCATGCTGGCTGCCTACTCAAATATAGTATTTCTTTTCTTAAATGCATATGTGATTTATAATTTATAATGGAAGCTAACTTCATGAAGTTATTCATGCTCCAAGGCTGAAATACTTGTACATACATCACTACTACCCCCAAAGACTAATAACAAAAGAAAATAGGAAAATTCACTCCCTATAGAGATGACTCCTCTATGCATTAAGGACATATAACTTCCAATTAGAGCTTTACAAAAGGGCTGATACGTGGAATGTGACTAAGGCTCAATACTACCACAATATATGTCTGTCTGATGAGGTGCCTACGGCACTGCTGTAGCATTACAAACATGTATCAGTAAATCCACCTCTGAATGCAGTTCATCTGTCTTGGGAATGAAGTTCATCTTTCACAGTACAACATGAACTTCTAGACAGAAGGAGAAAAAAAACACTTATCATTCCTGTGCCAGGCAGAGTTCAACTTGAAAGAAAATGGGCGAAATGTGTATCATTCATCTAAGGAACAAATCCACAGTACAGATTGATCTGAGAGACAAGTGAATGCAATCCAAAAAAGCTATCCATTTCAGAATGGGAGGTTTGAATTCAGTCCAACCTGAAAATACATGCTGAGTAGCATCCATTTATTCAGAGTAGTAATGGCTCCTTTTAAAAGCATGTTGCCTTGATCACTCGTGTTAAACATGGCATATATATATATATATATACCAACAAAAATTCCCATCTTTGTGAATGCAGGCTATCTGCCAGCTCCACAAAGGGAATTTGTTTTGGGATTTATTTTTTTTCTAAATAGCTGCTGCACTCGGGCTGTTGTCTGCAGAGCAGGTTTCATATGTTCAGCCTACTGCAATCATCAGGTCTGAGTGCAGAGTAAATGGAATTCACAAGCCTTTCCAAGTCACCTCCTGTGTAAAGCCCTGAACAGACAGTCCCAGAAGTGAAGTAAGGAACAAGTTCTCTCTCCACCCCTTTGGAGAGCTATACACATGCTTTTAGCAGTACCTAAAACAAGAAAAACACCTAGATCCACTTCACTGGGATTGACAGAAACAGAACAGAAATGAGAAACTGATTAACTGGTGAGCCAGCTCCACATGCAGAGAAACTTCCAACTTTCTTTCCTAATGACTTTTTTTAAAGCACTTCGGTTTTGCTTGTATTCCATTTAAAAAAAAAAAATCTTGGCCCATGAGTTCTCAGTGCCTACACAGATGAAAGCTGTGAGAGGCCTTAAATGACTTCAGCAGGAAACTACTGGGAAGGGGAGTGGTCTGTTTTCTGACAGTCCCATTACACATTTCTAGGAAAAATCTTTTCAAGTTCTGCATATGAAAACGAAACAGGATTACAGCACTGCCTCTCTCTTGGAGACAATCGCAACAACACTTTTCCTGCTCCCATGCTGAAGTGTGGTGCAAAGCAATTCCCTTTTTTTTCCTCTCTCCTATCTAACTCAGGATCTTGTGCTCAGGAGTAGCCCTTTAGATTGAAGGAATTTTTAGAATCAAGGCATTTAAAGTCTGTTTAAATAGGACCTGTGTTTATTTTAGGCAACCTTGATGAATACTTTGTTCTGCAGTTGCATTCATAAATCCATGTGCCGTTGCCCAAACTCCTCACAAACTGTTTAGTGAGCTCAGGAGTTTTCCACTTACTAGCGATGACAAAGCACTAGACTACTGCAAAACCCATGACGGAGAAGCTGAGCAATAACAGACGCCAGCCAAATAGATCACTGAGGTGGAAGGTCATCCTTGAGCAGTATTTCCATTTTTCCCCTCTTGGTAAATTGCTCTGGGAACAATCCTCTTTCCTAGCGTAATGTAATCAAGAATTAGAAAGTCACCACCACTTACACAGAACTGCAATTCCTGGCCTGACTGGCCGTGTTGGGAATTTTAACTGATGTCTCCACCCAAGCAGCATGTGGAACCAATGTAATGGCTAACACAATTCAGAGCTTAAAATGGAGTGATGTTGCAGTTCCAGCTGTTTTTATAAGCCAGTGCAAGAGATTTTTGGAAGCATTAGAGGAGAAATAGAAACAGAGGTGAGGAATGGATCTTAGTCTGATGATGTACACTAAGGAATATGCGAGTGACAATGCAAAAAGCAAGACAAAAGTAAAGCATCACTAGACAGTATTACATAGCACCATGCTCAGGACCACAACAGCAACAAGAAGGTGATGACTGATAGGATATGCTTCATGGGAAAGAGGTACACTATTTTTTATCCCTTTCTTCAGAAAGGGTACAGCCCTCTACATATGGAAAGGTGAGGATATATAACAGCTTAGGTAAACAATAAAGCTTTCATTCTGATGAAGAAGAAAGGTTCACTGCAAGTACACTTGGCCCAAGTGTCCTTAACACAGGTACTGTGACTCACAAAGCTCTACAAATCCCTTAATTATCAGAGCTGCATCTCCCTGTGTATCAGCTTGAATTAAGCTAACTCTGGAGGGGCCTTTTTCATTCCTGAGAACTGTTCTATATGTTTCCACATTCTTCCTTAGTCCTAACACGCAGAGGCCCAAAATCACCAGCACGATGACAACCAGCATTTACCTTATTTCCAAATGCATATCCACATGAGCCCCTGCTTATAAGCAGAAGTTCTCAGCTAGCTGCTGGTTCTGATGCAGATTTTAAGCAATTTATTAAGTAACTTACTAAGTATTTAGTAGCAATTTGGTGGTTAACTGCCTTTCTAGCAGACTGTCTTCCCAACAGTACTTGTTATTCTTTGTAGGCAAGAAACATACTATTTTGTAGAGAAGTGTGTGGGGAAGAAAGGTTAAGTCTTAGGACTCTTCACATGTGTGTTTATCTGCATACCTCATACCTGCATCTACCACATCTGATTCTTATCATTCTGAAAGAATCCCTATGGCTACAACATTTATTGAGATCACGGCAAAGTTCATTGTTTTCAGAGTTCATCCATCAAGACTAACAGTACAGCTAGGATGCTAGAGACAAAGAATTTATCTAGTGAAGAGAATCATGATATAGACTATATCCCCACTGAAAACAGGAGATGACTTGTTACCAACATCAACTTATAAAAATAAAAATCTGTGTTTCTTTGAAAAATCCCTGATACCTCGGTCTCTGATAATGCAGTTCTTAACTAGCATTGCAACAATCCCCCCTCACAACGTGCTAAACCTGTACATCCTGGTTTCATATCTGCAGGTAGGACTCACCTTGCAAACTTGAGCTAACTTGGTTCATTTTTGGTAAGCATATTCTAAAAGGTTTTCATTCCCAAATAACCTGGTCTGGAAAAGATAATTCTGTACTCTCTGGAATGGTGATAAAACTAAACAGTTTGAAAATAATATGCTTCAGGCTTGCAAGAGTCCTCAAACACACTACTACAAATGCACCAGTCTTTAAAATTACTAGGTTGAACTTATAATCAATCTGATTTATGCAAAGTGCTAGATTTTCCCTTTAGAAATAAATTTAATATTGTTTCACTCAATCATTAACCAGGATTATTTAGGTCTGAGGAGGAATTTATACGCAGTCAATATGACTGAAGCACATAAACAAGCTGAGTGCTTTTTAAAAATAAAACTGTAGAATGTCAATGCAAATCAACAGTCAAAAGGTATTTTAGAGTGCAATAAGCAGTGGAGTAACTTAGTTACACAGCGTCTAATGTGCAAAAGGGATATTGATTCTTTTGCAGTCCACTTCTGAAAACCAAAACAGAGGTTTTCACTTTGTTTTCTCCCCACTGATTTAAGAAAAATGCTATTTTTTGGCACACAAATACATTTAAACTGTTATTTTTAGATAGCTAGACCATGAACAGAAGCAAAACATGAAGGAAGGTTTTCAAGCATCATGTAGGTTATCAATTTTTTTGGCAGCTGAAATCTTTAAATACTCTCATTAATTTTAAATTAATATTCTTGAGGAAGAGGGGCTAGTTCAGACAGAATCTTATTGAAAGAGTGTTTTCTATCTTACAAAATTTTCCTATAGACATGCTCTGAACACCTTTATACTTTATTCTCTTGACAGGAGTGATTTTCCCGGGAGACTAGTGATTCATGTGAACTCCAGATCACTTCAGTGAAACAGAGTCCTACAAGGAAGGACATACAACATCTCACAGATCAAAGCCTTAAAAAGGATCCAAAACCAGCCAGCGACCGTATCTTCCGTAAGTGAAACCAGTCCATCTTATGAAATCATCTCATAAGGGAGGAAACTTCTAACAGTAATATTAAATTAATGTAACAACACAATCAGGTTAAAGCTATAGCTAAAACAATACTTTGGGGGAAAGCTCTGAAAAAGTACTTTGTTTCTATCAGATGTATTTACTGGTTTTTAAAAGTCTGTTTTGCTCAAGCTTCTGAGCATCGTTGTACATTTGCAAAGCATATTTATCATCCAGGGAAAGTCTTCCACAGCCCATCATTATTTTCAAAGGAAAAGAGAAAAATACAGCAAAGGCTTCAAAGATGTGAGTGAATTATTTCATTCCCTGTAATTCCCCTTGTAAAGTGCAGCATGTGCTCTCTCTTCTGTAATGACATAGTACAGAAAACAAGATGTAATTAATGCAATTCCTTTGCCAAATGAGTGGGATCTTATAAAGGATTGGCACATAATTCTGATCTGAGCTTTCTTGTCTTAAACAAAACCAAACTTCATAAAGAACGTTATGATGTACTAACAGGGTCCTTCAACAGATTATTTTTTTTCCCAGTACAAGTGACTGCAAAGTGCTGGGCCTGCAATCAAAAGGATACTCAGTGTCCAAAACTGCAATACTCATGCAGCCAGGTATTTTTGTGTACTATGGTACAATCATGAAAGTGAACCAAAGAAGAACATTTGGCCTTTTGTTATTTTATGTACCAGGACAGAAAAGCATGCCTTTTCCTCTGTTATATTCTAATGAACAAATGTGGTTTTAATCACATACAAAACAAAATGCTCACAAGTTTGAGACTATGACTTTTACATTTAAGACTATTTTTCAAAGAAAGTAATTTTCATCTATTTATCTTGAAACTGTCTATAAAAGGCAGACAGGCAGGAAGCTGGATAAATACACTAAATAGGGTTTTGTTCAATTTTTTTTCTTCCATTTGAAGAGAAAATTAAGGTAATTTTCTAAAACAAAAAACCTGTGGCGAGAAGAAATTTTATAAGAAGCCTCAGAGTCCAACACAAAAGTTATAGGAGATTCATCAATAAATAAGAGTTTACAGAGCAGTGTAAATCCAGATGCTGCTTCTCTGCTATTGAATTCAAAGTTGCAGATTAACTCAATGCACAATGTTAGCAGAACAGTATAGTTAATTAAAAGAGAGACAGAAAATGCCACACAGAGCCCAGATACTACTCTGATGGGAAACTGGTACCCAGAGCTGCTACAACCTTAAGTTAGCCACTAATCTACATCTCATAGTATCCATCTTACCCGCCACCCCCCAACTTAAAAAAAAACACTTCATAAATACCTGAAGTCAGATTACCCTTTCTTCTGAGTAGCATTACAGCTCTTGGACAAACCGTGTGTGAAACACAGTTCCAGGGAATATGGATTACAGGCCTATTTGGAAAGGATGTATGTGGTACTGAGGTAGTTGGGATTTGCATACAGAGAAAACAGGTATGTTTCTAATGTGACCTGGACCTCAATTAGCATGAACTATCTTTATACGTACGTCCTGTATGAGGATAACATGCACTGAGTACAAAAGGATCTCTGTTCTGCATCTGAGTGGTGTACCAGGAGCACAGGGTGGAGGCAGGAAGGCGAAATCTGTGATTCTGATGTGAAGGTAAGATGCAAGATACTGGCATCTGGCAACTATAAGCAGCAAATGGGATAGAGTTGGGCCTCTGGCTGCTTGCCAGCCAGGGCATATGCGAGGATAACACGAGCTTTTAACCCATATGGAAAGGTCAGGATGGTAGGAACAGAATGTGCCCATGTTCATACTTCAACTGTGAATTTCCAAGTTTATAGAGTTGCAGTAAACCTCTACCACATCCTATAATTAATTTTAAAATCACATGCAATCAAACTTCATCACGAATGACCAGGTCCACAAAACATCTGGACATACAGCTCCTACTGAAAATCAATGGGAATTAAGCCCCTAAATACTCTTACAGTTCTGACCAAATATTTTAATTTTTTTTCCTCAAAAGCTGTAGATTGCGCCCTCATCTTGAAAAAACACCCTCTCCTGCTGGTAGCTTTTTTGAGTCCTGTATTTCACTGTAACTCTTCATAAATATTGCAAACTGCAGTGCCCTAACCCAGCACCGCCTATCTCTGAAGTTTCAAAGATAGTAGTCACGTCTCTGGAGCTTGTACCACTCACTTCAACAACTGCTCTTCAGCCTGTTCAGATGCTACCAACTCCATTTAGAGGCTGTTGGGACAAACTCCTCTGGTATGACAGTCACAAGAGAAAACAAGATTACAGATTCTGAATGAGTTCACACTAAAAGTCATTATTAAGGAAATTTCATGCAGATAGTTTTGCTCACAGATTTTCTTGCAATGCCTAGGACCACTATGAGTTTCTAAAAAAGCAAGTTTTTAATTATGAGCAGAGAAACAATAGTTCACTTCAACATGAAAACAAATACACCATTTTTCCATGCTTTGTAATTTAAAAATATATCAACCCGTTAACTTCAAAGCTTTCAACAATATTAAAACTGAAATACAGGGCTCTATTTCTTTTTTTGGTTTTTTTAAGCCAGGCCCAGAGATTAAAAAGTTTCAGACTAATGGCTACTTTAAGATAATAAAAGGGGCAAAAGTTTTTGAACTATGAATCTAACATTGCCAGAACAGATTGATTCCACAGTAAATTTTTAAACAGAAAGTAAATTTTTAAACATTGACTAAATTTGAAGCATTTAAATAAGACCAGAACATTAACTACATGCCAGTTCAGAAGTGCTACAGGGTCTGTAATTTGTCACACTGCACATATCTACCCGACTTTTCTCACTTTTTTCCATAGTGTGCACGTTCACAATGCAAACAGAGGCCAAAGTACAGCTAAACAGCATGCCCGCCAATTCAAGAGACTTCCTATATTTGATGTGAACCAGACAGAATCAATACATACTGACCAAATGGGCTGAAGAGTGAAGCACCGCAAAGGCCAGAGGAATAAAAGCTGTTTCAAATAACTCCATTATGAGTCTACCCTGGCATCTGTATGGGTTCCCAGTGCCAATGGTATGATCTTTAAACAACCTTAAGGCTCCGTGCTGGCGATGGAGAACCTGATGTCAAATCTCTACTCCTCACTGGCTCACCTAAATGTTCAGAACAGGGAGATGAGAGTCACAGGAACTACTGCGGAGACTCTTGGTCATCCGAAGGCTGGTTAAACTAACTCAGGGATACAGCAGCCTAGCATACCACTGAGCCACACCCTCCAAGCTATTTCCAGCAATCCTAACAGCCACTGCAGTCTAAGACCGTATTGGGGTTTCTATCCGAAACCCAGATCCTGCAAGAAACGCTACTGCAGGATAGGGGGCTGTGTTCTATGCTTTTCAGGATTCTCTATCCTTAGGCTAAAGATCAGGTTCCTGCTGCCCAAACTTGGAGAAAAGCTGTTGGTTTAAAATCCTGGTAGGTAAGTCAAGCCTCACCAAAACCCAATTGCTCTGAGGTATCTCATACTTGCAGTCCCTTCACCTCAACTAATTTGATTTTAAAACATAAGTTAAGCAACTTGTTAGTAATCACTTTTCAAGTATTTATTTTGTTGGGGGAGAGAAGATGGGAGGAGAGAAAAATCAAGCTATTTAGCTTTCCAAGTATTTAACATAAAACCCAAAAGAGCTCCATCTGGCAACCAGCAGGATTTTTAAATAATCTAAATAGTATCTACATAAGAACCAGGCTGTCTATGGAGTAAGACAACTCCAACTTTTACAGCCACAAGAAGCCTTTATTAACATAAAAGGAAATTATAAAAAATTAAGTTAGAACAGGAACAAGAGTCTGGCAAACTGACAAAAGACCCCAGGAATCTCTGCATTAATCTTGAAATGCTGCTTTTGACTTTGCTGGAATACAGCATTGTACATTGTGTGGTTTTAAGAAGAAAAAAATAAAACACAAAAACCCCTTAGGTTCAAAGGACTCTAGTACAATAAAAACAGTTCTAGGAAAAGATTCAGATTAATGAAAATCAATACATAATTCCTTGCTTTGCAACACAATATGGCCCTTAACTTTTTAACATAGTTTGTGGAAAATATTAATATATTCATTGAGTCATGGATGAGGCCCTTCATGTCCATAGATGTCCATCTTCATTAAGAAAGTTGTTCAGAATACTACTGCTAATTATGTTAATCAAACATACCTTTGAACCACTCTCATATTAAAATTTTGGTAATTTATAATTCCCAAGTAAACACCTCTGAGTACACAGTATTTAATTTTCCAAGTTATTCATATGAAGGATCCAGCCTTGAACTTCATACCTAGCCTGTATATTTTTTGGCCCATTTGTGAATGATCCAAACCTGGTGGTGGTTTGGTGTCCTGTGTGAAATATTTTAATGGTCTTGATGCCCTTATCAAGTTGCCACTGGGATTTTCTGTTAGTTGCTTGGCAAAAAGTCAAACAATTAAACCAGTGGGCCCAAAAAAAACATGTTATGGTGATCCTGTGAGGACAGGGCAGTGTTGAATCTCTGCATTTTTGCTATCCCTGGGCTACACAAAGAGAATTTCTGTCTTTATCATTGCCCATCTGGCACCTTTCACAGGCAGTAAGAACAAAGAAATAAAATGTACTGGTCCTTACCATCTGCTTCTGCTCGTAAAGTCTAAAAAGAGCCTGACAGGGAAGAAATAAAAAAATCTAAAACCCAACCTCTTTGTTTCCCACCAAACTGTTCTGGCAGGTACACGTTTTTGCCTGTACTTCTTACATATCTTAGGGCAACCCTAGAGGCCCTTGGTTCCCCACAGCGATACAGCTGCTCAATGCAGAGCATCCCAAATGCTCCTACCCCACATCTTCATTCACAAGCACCTAACAGCCTGTAAAGAAAGGTTGCACTGGTTGAGATTTGCTTTATTGGATCAGCCTCTGTTTTATCTAGAATAGAAAAATTCCTGTGGGTTTAATAGGAGCTATTTACCCTACAGATTTTCTTTGGTTCCACCTCTTTTCCCATCAGCCACATCCCCTCTTGCTGCAAGGCTGCATACACCATGTGTTGGCTCGACCCCTTCTGTCTCTGACAGAAGTTTGGCCAAAAAGAGCAGATTTTCTGCTACTTTGATCATTTCCTGTGGTAAAAAGTGAAGGGAATTATCTGACCCATGGTATTTCTTTTTCTTGGTTTTGAAAAATAACATGGATTTACATTTGCGAATGCCCTTAAATAGTGTACTTGCTTTTCAGTAACATTTTGCTGCTTGTTTACTGGTTGTCTGACTGAACTTATTTTTTCTAGAATCAGAAAACACGTTGCTCCGATCTGAAATTCCAAGACTCAGCTGCTGTATTAAATCAATATTGAACTTCATTGTGATGAAGCAGCAATCAAAAGGTACTATCAAATTCATAGACAATACAAAAGTGACAACTTCTTCCCTGTTAAAAAATCCTTACATTTAAAAAAATAAGCTTAATTCTGCTTTGGAGGGGATAGTGTTATTTTTGGCCACAAAAGTGCATTGCATAATGTGTTTAGAAATAAGTTAACCCTTTTACTAAATGCACTATTAGAGCAGGTTTATGACATATGTGATATAAGCACACTTAAAATATTTTCTTTTGTCAAAACCACCAAGGTTCCAGATCAAAAATTGCATCTCATGCTAGTCGAAGCCTCTGTTGAAATAGTGGCACTACCTGTTGACCTAAATGGTGTAAGCATTTGGGCTACAAGGGCCTAAAGTATTGGCACCAAGTGATAATCAGCGACCTTGATGTGGCCTGCAACTGCGTCCTGAAAACTACCCCATTATGTGGTTTTTCTGCCCCCAAAAACATGAAGTAAATGAACAACACAAATATACCTACTGCAATAATGCCTTATATCAGAAATAGTATTCTATAGGGATACATTCTAAATAAATTATCACAATATAAATTAAGTCTTTACAAATGTGGCACTACAGCATTTACAATTCATGCTTGGTAGTGGAACCAAACTCCTACAGCTCAGAAGATTCTGTAATATTCATATATATATATATACACACACACATACATATACACAAACACATACACTTTTTCCTGTTAATCCTTTACTCAGAGTGCATAAAAACAGTTGTACCTTTTTTTTTAATTTTGCTGTGCTAATTCTATGAATAGGACAAATTTTGACAGATTTTGTCTTGAGCTGGGGCTAGGGAGTGCACGGCTCTCTTTTTGTGAGTTCTACTCTGGTAAGAAATGGCTGAACATTTTGAAGTCTTTAAAATATTGTTACTTTAAAATGTTACAGTAAGTTACTTTAGTGAATTTAGTATTTGTGTGTGTATATATATATATTTAAATCAGCCTGCTGACTAAAATCATGGCGTGGCTACATTTCATGTTTTATTTTATAAAACCCACACATCTCAAATGCAAAGGGAGATCTAGAGCAGTTTGTTTTCCTTCAGTGTTAAAAAGAAGAAAAAATAACATACATACTTATTTATATATGTATGCATGTACGTCACTTCAAAATAAAATCATACAGGGCGGAAGAATCTGCAGTATCCTTGTTAAAATAAAAATTGCACTAAACCACTTAAAATCTTACCACAACAAAAATCGGTACTATCATCATTAATAATATATTGCCTGTCACATGCAGAGGTAATAAGGAGTCTGCACTGTGATCCATATAACCTCAACAATGCATAAATGAATCAAACCCAACCTAATTAGTTCAGCAGCACCAAAAATTATTAAGTAGAAACACCAAAAGAGCCAATGGGACGTTACTTTTGTTTGTCAGACATGCTGCAGAGCTGCCCTTCACAATCCCCTGGTTTATATCTGGAATCAGGCCTCCCAGATGTAGGTCACAGTAACGTGAAAGAACTGGAGCTAAAGGATGCCACCCTAGTACCTGCACCCTCCCCGAGCAGCACTGCCCTGCAGCCTCCTCAGCACCATCTCCACACGTCCCACACGAAGTTCTGCACCATCTAGGATCTATGCAAAGGAAGGGTGGGGCCAGTTCCTCACCTCCTGTCCGCAGCCACAGTAGATAGCACATCCTGAAAGCATTACGTTTGCTACAGTCCCTTTTTCCTCCTTCCCCTCAGTGCAACTGCGGAAAAGAAGGAAGGGTAGATTGGGACGGTATCTCGGCTTCCACACAGACATGCTGCAGGGCACAGAGATACAAAGGATAGTTGGGCAGACAACCGCAAACACTACAGGGTCACAGGACCTCCCTGTATACGGCCTTGGCTTCCTATGAATCCCACCAGAGCCCTACAGCTGTTCCTGCCATCCAGATGGGAAAATGTGTGCGTGTGCACATGCAAGAGAGCCTCTGAGGAAATACCTGTGGAAGCACCTAAGTCAGCGTTAGAACGGCGTGAGTATGTATTTATTTATGAAAAAATAGTGAGAGAACTTTTATACTATACCACATAGAGGCAGACATCGATGCCTCTGCAGCACATATTGACAGGGTTATATTGCATCTGAGATAACGGAGTGAGAAAATCACACCCCAGAGCAATGTAGCTTGGACTGATTTTTCACAAAGAAAAGTCCTAATCCTACAATTCACTGAAGTCAGAAAAGTTTCATTTAAAAATAAACAAAACTTAATACTGGGGTCCACTGTACTTAAGACGAGGAATTATTTTTTTCTAACCCTGAAGACATTGATCTATAAGCTTAGTCAACTACCCAGTAACCATTCACATCCCTTTGAAATTAAGTAAAAGCGTCACTTGCAAGAGAAACATTGTTTTTATGAAAGGAAAACCTTTCACTACTCCAGGACTGTTCTATACCCAAACTCAAAAGGTTTACTTCTTCAAAGGAATAAATAGGACAGTACTTGTACAGTAAAGGTTTAAACCACGGTAACATTTTTAAGGTACATTATCCAACAGCTTTCAACCTTGTTCAATTTACAGACCTATTAAAAAACCATTCAGTTATGCCATGGAGCTAAGCAGACAAACAAAAAGCCTCCTTGCCAGAAGACCTGCTCTTCTATTTACTTTTCATGGAAGATACAGAAGGCAACAGACCCCCACAGGTCCACAAAGACCAGGCTGAAAAAAATCATCACTGCAATTATGGGAAGTACTGCAGTATTCCCTAAGGTCCACTCACAGTTCCCAAGGAATTCAACTGGAGGTGGATTGGGTAACTTTCCCCATTATCTTCAACACCACATAGAACTACTTTGACAGAAATCTGCACTGAGGAGCTCCAACAGAAACCTCTAAGGAATCAAAGGGCCGACTCCGGCAAACCTTCACACTCCTGAGCAGACACGTGGAACAAGCAGGGCATCCAGCAAGACAGAGTTTTTCAAGAAATCCCTAACAAATGAATATGGAAACTCACAAATTTAACACAACAGCATCTGCAAGAGTTAAAATACACAAACTTCTCAGAGATAACCCAGAATGCTGATAACGACAAACAAAGCCAGCCTATGCCTTGCTCCGCAGCCGGAGCGGTCCCCAGGCACACAGCACTGTCCAGCCTTCCACAAACACAACCACAGAGTGTCCCTGTCCGAGGCATCCTGAGGAGGAGGGGTGGTATTGCGGGAGGGACAGTACTTATAAAAATAAAAGCACTGAATTGCAGCCTGTATGCTGCTGTCTAGAACCAGTTACGTTTGTACCACCCATTCCCTGGGGAAAATGACATACAATGCAAACAGGCCCAGTTGTTCAATTATTCAAGTATTAAGAGATTCACAGAAAGACATCTGAGAAACATAACATTTTAATAGATGAAATAAATACTCCAGTACATGCAAGATAAAAACTGACATTGGAAAAAAAAATTAAAAATCACTTTTGTTATAGTGTAATTTTTTGTTTGTTTGTTTAAACACTCACAGTAGCTTTTCCCCCAGTTTGGAAATCAACACATGGAAAACATAATCACAACCTCCAGTCCTTCCACTCCTACACACCAAATGCACTTCTAACCTAACACTTGATGCAAAATCAAAAAAAAGTCATACAAAACAAAAACAAACAAAATAGTAGCTACATCCATCATCTAGGTGGTGTTGGGTTTTTTCATTTTTTTTTAAATGAGTGAGAACTGAGGTAACCTTTTTCCTGCACAACCGAACAGTAAAATTTAGAAGGGAAATTTCGGAAGACAAGACAAGACAAACTTTAAAAACCGCACCCAGCGCGATTAAAGCTTTTTTTTTTCTCCTTTTTTTTTTTTTTTTGTTAAGATTCCCCCACCTCCCCAAATATAAAAAAACCTTTTCAACAGTTATTACCATTTGTGTGAAGACCTTGCTGAATAAAGGAAAATTTATCTACAGATACTTGCTTGACTTTAAATAAGAAGCCAAAACTGGCTCCCTTTATTAGTACGCATAGTTTGAAAATGCTGTTCTGCTTCTTCACCACATGAAATCAAAGGATTGGGCTCATCCAAGCAAATTCTTTGGTATACAAAAAGGGGGTGAGGAGGTGGGATATTATTTTCCTTTAGCAATGACTGGGATCTAAACAGAAGATGTGGGGGTTAATTCACAGAATTGGAGTTCACTGGCGGTAAAGTCCTGGGTGAAGATCTTTCTCTTAGTGCCTGAGATAACAGGTTGCAACCATCCGAGACGGCGCAAGCTGAGTTCCTCAACCTTTCCCTGTAATCGCTCATTTTGGTGCTACTTTCGGGGTGTTGGGCTATATCCCTGAGGCATTGGGTCAGGAGCACACAAGCAGATACCACACTCATGGCTCCTCCGAGGATGGCAGTTTGCACAGCTTTGCCCTCTGGATTAATGGTGGCAGCTTTACCCAAAAACTGGGGCTCAGTGGCAAAGCCCACCAGAGCGTAGACAGACTGCACCAAAGGTCCACTGAACAAGACACATCGGTTCCTGGTCAGCTCGCTGGGTGAAGTCTTGACCTCCTTGACACACGCCAAGAGGGCAGAGGCGCTGGTGCTCATACATTTGACACTGAGTTTGAACTGCTCCTTAGCAAATTTATCCTTGGATTTCTCACTGGCCAGCACGCAGGCATCTGTCAGGAATTTCAAGTTCTTGGACATGTTCTGAGAAACCTCCAGCAGGAGCTGAGGGCTCATATCTGCCAAAGGGGTGGTCTTCAAGACCCCACAGCCGTGCTCCACCTCATGCCTACATCGGGTCACCTTGTAGCGATCCACCAAGCCAGGCATAGCAGGCTGTGCCCCCGGAGTCTCCACTGCAGCCAGGTAGGCAGCATGGGCAGAGCATTCTGTCAGGGAGACCACCAGCTCCCCCATCTCCATCAGGCTTTCCCCCACCTCCCCGAAGCGTCCCATATTGAGCTGGCTCTGGACGTCGTGGGTCAAGATGGAGAGTCCTTTGGTCCTGGCAATGATCGTGTCCCTGCACTTCTCGAAGGACTCACCGAACACAGACAGGCTCTCGGTGTTCACTGGCCTGGTCTCGCTCGACAGCAGAAGCAGATCAGCCACCAGTTGCATCTTGATCTTGCAGTGGTCGCAGACAGAGATGAGCTTCTTCCTCTGCAGGGAGCCGCTGCTGGGGATGCCACCGCCAGACACCTCGCTGCTGGACTTGCCAGAGCCGCCGCTAGCCATAGCGCCGGGGGGGCACTCGCATGCCGCTCGCTACCCCACTGCCACCGCCTCCGCCACCGCCGCCCGAGCAGTCCCGACTGAGCCCGGCAGGATCGCTCTGCCTTTTCCGCAACATCATTCCATTAATCGCCGGGAGGCAAGGACAGGCTCTGGGCGCCGGGGCCGCCGCTGCTGCGGGGAGCGAGCTCCGCTGCCAGCCTCCGCTCCTACGGCGCTCCGGCGGCGGGTCGGCGCTCGCCGGGAGCCCCCGGGCCCCGTTCCGGCATCCTTTAGCTAAAAATATATTACGGGGGTTTTTTTCGCACGTTGGCTTCCCTGCCTTCCACCGTCTCCTCCGGCTCCCCGGCTGCGGGATCCTGCGCGAAGTTCCCTCTCCCAGACAGAATACCTCAGAGCCGCCCGGCAGCCGCACGGAGTTGGGGCGGGAGCGCAGCCCTCCAAGTTGCTACCGTGCCCTCGGCTCCTCCGCTCGGCGAGCGCCCGCCGGGCGCAGCTCGCAGGGGCCGGAGGGGCGGCGGCTGCGCACCATGTGC
>VZRW01012057.1:1640391-1661232 GCA_013398125.1 Aegotheles bennettii
GGTGCCGGGCGGGGGAAGGCGGGCGGTTTGCGCCCCCGGGCCTAGCTGGGGCCCTGGCCCGGCCCGGGCGGGAGGAGCCGGCGGCCCGGTGGCGGTGGGGTGGCGGCTGCCGGTTTCCTTCCCCTGAGGCTCTGGGTTTGTGTGTGTGTGAGTTCCAGAATCGGGGCGAGCGGGCAGGGAAGGGGCTCCCGGGGGAGCTGCCCTCGACCCCGCTGCCCACAGCCTGCCCCTGTGCCCAGACACGGGCTGTGAGCGGGTCAGCAGCATGGTTTGACTGAACGTGGGGTGTTGTGGGGTCTGCATTTGTGACCGAAGGATGGATATGTAGGAGAAATACTCATTTCACCTTTGCACAGTAGATATGGAGTTGTTTATTTGGTT
Organism: Aegotheles bennettii; assembly: GCA_013398125.1. NCBI lineage: Eukaryota > Metazoa > Chordata > Aves > Caprimulgiformes > Aegothelidae > Aegotheles > Aegotheles bennettii. The sequence continues at coordinate 1,640,773 of VZRW01012057.1, forward strand.
TGGTGTTTCTTTCCTTGCTGCTCCTCATAGTAACGACCTCTCCTCATTCCAGCTCTCCTGTCGCCATCAGCCTGCTGTAGCTTTCCCCATCGCTCCTTTCTCCATGTGGCTGTTGTGCCACAGGTTCTTTGCACTGTTTTTGTTTCCCAGCATCTCCTGATAAATGCCAGAGTACTCATCAGTGTCTTCTACTCTTACCCATGAGGCTGTGCCCCACAATGTTTTGCACAAAAACTGGAGGAGATAATAGAGTGAAAACTCCAGTGTAACACCAGTTACAGCTGTCGGTCAAGGTGGAGAAGCAGGTTTTGTGTGTGTGATAAAGGAACTTCTGTGAGAAGTAAGGATGTCTGTCTTGGACCTGGCTGGCAGGTTATGGATTTGTTCATCCTGTGGACTGATGCTGCATCCCTCCCTTTAGGAAGGGAGATTCTTAGAAAATTGAGTTAAAATTTTAAACAGAATTATGCAAAAAGCTCAAAGTTCACCTTTCTGCTAGGAGGATCAGCCAAAGACCAGATAGTCCCAGCTGCTAAAAAATCAAGGTTTACGTTATACTATTGGCCAACTTTAACCAAATTTGACATGGTTGGAAAAATCTTACAGATGAGGATCTCGGAGTTTGTGAACCAGATGCCTGTCGTGACTCTGAGGCTGTTTGTTCAGTTCCAGCCATGCGGCAGGCGGGGTCAGGAGGCTGCCCAGGGTTTTTGCTCTTCAGCTGGAGCAGGTCTGTGGTGCAGATCACCATGTGCTGCACAAATGCTCATAGCCACGCTGTGTGCAGATGCGGCTGGGCAGCTGGGGGGTTGGCTGCTCGGGCTGGCACTGCCACTGAGGAAGTGCTCAGCTCCAGAAGAAAAAAAGTTACTGAAGCAGGGTCTGAACAATGAACGGTTGTTTGGTCTGTGGGGTGGTCGGATGTGTGGCATTTTGCCTCATGGTAGTCAGGAGATGTGTAAGGAACATGAGAGACTTGAGGGGGTGGTATCTGTAGGGTGGAGGATGAGAAAGGGCATGAGTAGACTTGGTGGGGTGGGATGAGAAACAAAGGGGCCATTGCGAGTTTGGATGAGAGCAGGAATTGTGCTCGGGAGCGAAGGGCACAGGGCACAGATCTGCACAGAATCAAGTGTCAGTACTTTCAACTGAGTGAAGTGACTCCTAATATTTTTTATTAGTCTAAAAGCATTGGAGGATGAGGGCTGTAACATCCTTAGGGTCAGCCACAACCCTGGTGAGGCTGAGGCTGGGGCTCGAGCAGCCTTCCCAGAAGAAGCAGCCACCTCTCTGTCTGGGCTCTTGTGCTGCCCCTTGTGCTGTGCTGGTGCAAGCATGTGTGTGACTGCCCGGTGAACTGGGAGAGTGATCTGGTGGAAAATGAGCGTGGCAAATGAACGGGGAAAAGAGATGGAGGTTGCTTCAGTGGCTCAGTTGCACAACTAGAGCTTGAAGGAAGCCACCAAGGAATTTTCCTCATGGAAGGGGACTCTCCAGCAGCCTGGAGTCCAGAGGAGCTGGAAACAGAACTGAGAATCTGGTCCGGAGGTCCTTCCATTACTGAAATGTTATATTCTTAAAAACGGTTCATTGTTACAAGCTCAGAGTTTCTGAGGCTTGACTCTGAGCTAAAATTACTGAATAGGCTAAGGAATTAGGTGACATATTGCTGTTATTTCTAAAAATAAAAATCCAGGCATTGATGACAAGTGCATGAAAATGGGAGCTGTGAGAAGGAGAAAGAAAAGGAATATATAGTTACCGGTGTCTTTATGTAATGTTTTCTCTCTGAAGCCTCATGTTGCTGCTTAAGTGAATGAGTCTGCTAGACGTTTCAGAGCAAAAGCTTACACTTTTCTTCCAGTCTTTTACTTTGTAGTTATATTTATAAATACAGAATCACATGATAGTTTGTACAGCATCAAGAAATGCTATGTAGGGGAGCTTTTGAACACTTGTAATATTTCTATTCAAACTGTAACATTACAGCTTCATGAGCATTTTGATGAATAGTCGGATGCACATTTTCATACTGATAGGTAGGATCTCATAATTTTGAGGGGAGGGTTATAAATGTAAAGAGCAATCTCAGTGAAGTATCCTGAAGCAAAACGTACTATTTTCTTTGGTTTGAGAATCTCCATCATTAAACTGAAAAATAATTTCTCTTTATTGAAGCAGTTATTCTCTAAACAATGGGAATTTAAAAAAAATGCTTTGTGGAACAGTTGGGTTTAAGGCCTCCTTTTCCTTTTCAAAACAGAAAGATGATGACATTGAAGAGGGGGATCTTCCTGAGCACAAGAGGCCTCCAGCACCAATAGATTTCTCAAAAATTGATCCAGGCAAGCCTGAAAGTATCCTGAAGCTGACAAAAAAGGGAAAGACTTTGATGATGTTTGTCACGGTGTCGGGAAATCCCACAGAAAAGGAGACAGAAGAAATTACTAGCTTGTGGCAGGGCAGTCTCTTCAATGCAAACTATGATGTACAAAGGTAAGCTGTTGTACACAAGGGTAAACTTCTTGCTTTTGCAGAACCCTTGTTTGTTTCTTCCTGAAAATCTTTTCAACTCTTCGCCCTGTGCCCTTCCTCGCCTCCATCATCCATCACTATTTCTTTGTTTCTGTATCAATTTATATGCCAGTTTGTTTTAAGTTGTGCTACAAAAATTCAGGTGTGGTGCACAAATGTTTTTAACACGCGTGATGTATATATAGCCTTGTTTCTTTTTATCTCATTACATTTCAGCTATTTATCAGTTCTAGCTGCAGCAGTTTGCCTCTGTGTGCTTGATGGAAAACATCGCACTTGGAAGACTTCTCACCACAAAAGACTCTTTGTTCCCCTGACTAAAAAATGTCATTTTTCTCTTAGAGAGAGGGATCATTTTGAAACAGAGGAATGTTGTCTTGAGTTGAGGCTGGGAAGGGTTGTACTAAGTGTATAAAGCAAATTTAATGCACGTTAATGGATTTTACACAGTGCAAAATTAGTTCTTAGGTTTTCTTGGTATTCTTACTCCTTCTTGGTTATTTGTAAACTTAATTCAATTTATTACTACTCATGCTAGTAAATTGTTCTCTTGTCGCTATCCCCAGACATCAAGACAACCAACTTCTTGTTGTATCTCATGGTCGTGGAGGTGCTCTGAAATTAAGCAAAATGTTGTAGTGCTCGAAAGGCATGGAGCTAACTTGCATCTTTCCCCTAGGTTTATTGTTGGCTCAAATCGTGCCATCTTTATGCTGCGTGATGGTAGTTATGCCTGGGAGATCAAGGACTTCCTGATAAATGAAGAAAGGTGTGCGGATGTTACTCTGGAGGGTCAGGTTTATCCTGGCAAAGGAGCAGAAGAAAGTGAGAAAGTGAAAAACAAAACCAAACCTGAAAAAGCAAAGAAGAAGAAAGATGCAGACAAAAAATCTAATAGCATCAAAGAGGACAACCGAGCAAGCAAACAGAGAGAGGATCTATGATGGATGCATTAACCAGACTGAATACTGCCCTGCTGTTCCTTGAAGGGAAACTAAATTTCCATACAATTCCTAACTTTACTGGGGCAGGGTGGGGGAAGGAAGGAAGCAGAGATTACTGAGGTTAAAAGACTTGTGTGTTGAAATTCACCAGTTTACTTATTAATGTTGGTCGTTTGTTTAGCTACACGAAAGGTACTGTGTAATACCAACAATTGACTACTTTAGTTTGTAATTTTTTTATGCTTTTGTTGTTCTTTATAATTAACATATAAATCTATGTGTCTAACATCACAAACTTGAGTGGAAAAGAAGAAAGATAGGCTCAGAACACACCAATGTTCATTTGTAGTAGCTGCATCCATCTTGGGTATGCAAGTTGATAATTGATTGATAGCTGCTGTTGGGTAGCAGATAAAGCTTCTCTTGGAAGTCTGTTTGCTAGACTCAGTTGGCAAAACTTCCTGAAATTGCAAAGAATAATGTTGCAGTGGCCAAAGATGCCTGAAATCACAGTGTTTAGGACATGTCTGGTTAGACTGCTTGTTTGTTTAAAATATACAGAATTCACAGAAGTGCTTAGAAGCATGGTAGAAGTTAGGCAGATATTTAGCTAATGCACTCCAAATCAGTGCAGAAAGGAGATTCTGTACCCATCAGAAGTGATGCTGGGGTGTTTAATGGACTTCCAGAACCCACCTGAGGAGTGTTGGGGTGAAAGGAAAAGTCAGATTTTGTGGCATTCAGGTTACTACTGCTGCCAAAGAACTGTGCCTGTGGAACCAAATGTTACGTATGCCTCATTATCTAGACAGTAAGCTAAGAGAAACAGCTTTAACTCTGAAATTAATTTGTTTTACTGATTTAAGGGTTTGTTTAAATTTTTGAAAAAGCTCTAGTTATAGTACAGAGTTAGAGTACAAACTTTGAGCTAGACATAATCACTTACTGATGCTTAATAACCAGATTGTACTTTTTTTATTGTGGGTACAGATTCCTGGCTGACAAGGTTGATTGTAAATGAACACTTGATGTAAATACTGCGAAGTTTGATGTATGGGAGCAAATTCAATTTTTCCTTAAAAGGCTTCGTATAATTAAGAAGGTTTTATTATTGTTACTCAGATTGTATTCAGTCAAATGCATCACTTAGAATTGTTTCCCTTCTGCCTTACTATGTATTAAGGACTAAATGCACCTAGTATGTATGGTCCACATCATTTTCCAGAGAATGAGTGCAGTATTAACTGTCTTCATTCAGTACTACTAAGATATTGCTTTGACTCTACTTAAGGTGCTAAAATCCAAGTGTTTTGGATAAAAGGTCCTAATTGAACCATAATGGTTGATCTTGTGGAATACTTCGTATCAAAAGTGGGAAACTGTGACTGAGTGCTTGTTCCAAAATAAAAGATGTCACTAAACTTATTGTTTCACTGAGTAGTCAAACCTTTTAAATAATTATTCATTAGTTAAACAGACTAACTTGTCTTTGGTTTCTGTACCTCAGGACTAAATTATGTTGATGAAGGTTCCAGGTGATTGTCTATTCATTTTTATTTTTATTAAATTAGGGTTGAAGTAGCCTTTCCTGCCACACTCCATTAAACAGGTCTTTGCTTGTTCATCTGAGTGGAAAGATGAAAATTGTGTATTTCTTCAGGTTTAACTGTATCACTTTTATGTTCTACTCTTAATCCACATGTAGAGGAGTTGAGAAGGGTCTCCGGATATTCAGGTATCGCATTGAATTGGGCAGGGATGTGCAGTCCATCTCTTGTACATAACTAGTTCATCATTTTGTCATGTGTTCTGGGTTTGTATCTCCCTTTTTTTAAAGAATATTGCTTCTCATCTCAACAGATGAACAGAGGTCAGATACAACTATAAATACGAAATGCAAGTAAGCTTTTTCTTTTTACAACTTCAGTCTAGGGTATAGAGATGACAATTCAGATTATAATCAGAAATGTGTGGAAAAGCAGTTTCTGTAGTTTCCCTGAAGTTATGAAACACAAATGTGACTTTTTTGATCGGAGGGGATTAAGCAATGCAAAACAGTTTACAAATAGTACAATAATACAACAACTACTACACTTTGAGAACAGATATGTGTTTTAGTCATTCAAAAATCTATATTTACAGTAGGCTGGGTCTTTTCCCAGGCCTGTGCCACATAGCTTATTTAAATTCTCAAGTGTTTGGTATTTTTTTTTTGTTTTTAATAAAAGTAATGACTTGGGGGTTGCTTTTTGATATAAAATACAAAATACTCCCTTCAAGTAGCTTTTCTGTCTTCCATTTTTATTTTCCCTTTTTCATGCTTTACACTCAACAAATAATTAAATATGCTGGTAAGGAGAATGTGGCAGTCTGGCACAAACTTCTTCACCAGCCAGTCCTTCTCTGGTATCGAAGTTCATAACTCCACTCCAAAACAATTAATTATGTTCCCCTTTAAAACTAGTAAGTCCTTGAGCCCCTAGCACTTGTCCTGGTGCAGGGTTACAGAAGCAGATGTTATTTTATAATGAATCAAGAGACCTGGACACAATATCATATACATACAGCTTCAAAAAAGTTACTTAAGGTCTTTAATGTTTTCTAAGTACCCCAGGAGATACTGGATTCTGCTTTATAGGTGGTGTATGTTTGAGTCTCATCAGACTGCCAATAACAGATTTTTGGCTCTACGTATAGGCAATTCAGATTAACACCAATTTCAACGAGTAGAGTGGTGATTATAGCTCTTATTATTTACTTATTTTTTAAGTACTGCACACAGAGGTGTAGAAAAGCATCATCTGCTTTCGTGATGTCTGCTGCCTTTCCCTGCTCAGTGGTTTTCTCTGTAATTAAGTTTTCTAAGCAAGTTATCATTGTATTTTTTAACCCAGCTGTTCTTCTCAGAAAAAAACAGTTTGTCACTAATACTACACAAGATGTGGTTGCACTGTGTGAAAAATTTCCAATGGACAATCAACTTTTTATGTAATAAAATACTGGAAAAAATATCTTGATTTTATTTATGTATTTTTTTCTTTTGCGATTAAGTGGTCCCTCAAAAAAAAAACCAAAAAAAACCAACCCACCCAAACCTCTGGGCCCATCTTTGTACTGCCTGCTAAACTACTGTAGTCAAAGCTAATTGCCTTCAGTAGTGTCTGAAAATAGCCTGGACTTGTGTTGGTGACATGCCTGCTAATTCTGTGGAAACCACTGACCACAGCATTGAGCATCATGAAATCATTAATATTCAAATGGGTGCAGGTGCCTTTGTTAATGAGAGTGTTATACAGCAGCAGGCTCCATGGGCTTTGGAAAGAGGTGAGCAGCAGAGACCTGCTTTTGCTTGCATGGTGCAAGGCCATTGGCAATGAGAAGAAGTAGCTGTTTATTGAACAGCATCACAGAGTAACCTAGACCTTGCTACAACTTTACATAAAGAGTAACGAGAAAATTATTAATGAGAAAGGATGAGTGAGTTTTATAAATGAATAAGTGTATTGCCAGGTTGAAAAAAAAAATACTGTAGTTGAGCACTTGCTGAGTCAATAAACAACTAAAAGTAAAGGTTTTAATATTTGTATTCATGCAGTCATTACTTATTATTTCCCAGAGCCTTGGCTGCAATTCATATTGTATGGGGTTTTTTTAACTTGACCTTGGTGTAGTTTTATTTCATTCAACTTATCTTGCAAAAAAATGTCAGTTTTCATCCTCTCAGCTAAAATAAAATCTCCCAAGTATTCAAAACAGTGCATGCTTTAAATTGCACAAGACTTGTATTATTCATCCTGCCACCTGCATTCACAGCCATACACTACACCTTCTCAGCCCTTGATAGTCAGCTGCTGTCTTCCTGGTGCTGCAGAACTTGTCAACAGCTGTGTGAACTTTAGCTAATTGCAGTTATTATAGGATGGAGTTGCCAGGGAGCTTAGTGGAGGCAGAGACAGGTAAGTGTTTTGGCACTTAAGACAGCAGTTGAGCAGATGATTTTGGAAAAAAAAAATATCAGCTACCTTTCATTTTATCTCTAAGCATTTAATGTGGGAGCCAGGTGTTTTGTTGTGAGCTGATGCGCTGTGTAATCTAGCTAGGGAATGGCCTCTGTCCATCCTAGCTCCACTCCTCCCCAGCCCCCATTCCCACACAGCATTACCATTTGAACCATGTCATTGCTCAGTTCTCAAATATAACCCTAGAAAGGCCTGAAATATATTTCAGCCATGTTATTTCCATAAAAAGGGTTCCCTCGAGACAGTCTCAGTTCCTAGGATGAGAAAAAACAACTTTAGCTTTGTAACAGGGAAGACCATATTCAAGAAATACCAAAATGCTGGAGCGGTACCAGTTGAATACTGGAGCTGGGCTACAGGAAAGCAGAAATAAAGAAGTCAAAGCAACTGCATTAATTTCCTGAGGTGTTGCTATCAACTGACAGACCCTTGGGTTTAGGTGAGGCCTCTGCGCTTTAAGAAACATTATCCTGTACTGCTCATTCAACACTAACATGGTAGAAGATGAGATGAGGTTACAGTTGTGCTGGGAATGTCATCACAATCTATCTATCTCACATTACACCCTTCGCCAAAGGAGGGAAGATACTGACTCGTAAGGGGCTTTCTCCAGAACAATTTCCCGTTAAGCAAGCACTGCCAGGGCTTATTGCAGGGCCCTTGCTGCATCCTGGTACTGCTCCTGACTGCTGAGATTCAAACTCAGAAATCACACATTATTCTATTATTTATTTCCAAAGTGATGGAGCCAAACCCTTGGGTTTTGTTTTAAAAGTGAGTGTCCATACTGGATTCAGCTCCATGGCTAAGGGATCACCACGGGGAGGAGCTTCCAAAGATGTGCTTTGTGAAGAAGACATGCAAGAGGAAGGAAGGGTGTAGCTGCATTGGTGGTTTCTACACGTCCCTCCCTCATCCTTTGGTCACAAACGTGGTGTGACAAAACAGCCCCTGAGCCTCTGCTGTTGGAACGGCACTTCAGGGACTGAAAGAGCTTGGACACACCACAACAGCTTCAGCATCTGCTGGAGGTGATATGGACTGGCTGGGCCAAAGAGCTGCAAGGGTTACACAAAAAACATTTCATTTGGGGAACAAAAAAAACGGAGTTTCTTACTGTCCGGAGTATTTGGGACAATCGAAGCTCTGTGAAGTAAAGGTGGGAGCATCGGACATCTTGCTGTGAGCAGAAGCTGACAGCTCTGTTACTTGCTGTTGACAAGAGACTAAATATGAGTGTGACACTCAGCTGGAATATTGCAGTTGTGCTGGGGAAAAACAGGCATTTATACAAGAGCCAAAAATCTCTGTTTTTTTTCTTGGTTTGTGATTCAACCCATGCCCTCTTCCCATTGCTCAAAGTAGCAAGGGAAATGGGAAAAAAAGGGAAAAAGAGAAAAAGGAGAAAAGGGAAAAAAACTACAAAAACCCCTCCAGAATGCTCTTGTTGCACTTCCCTTATAAAAGGCAGAAGCATAAAACTAATTTCTAAAATTTTGCCAGCTAATCCCCATCTCACTCATTCGCAATCCAGTATTCCAAGCTCCTGGCTCCAGGGTGGATCGGGGCGCTGCGCCCGGGGCGGCCACGAGAGGGCAGGTGCGGACCAGCCACGGCGGCTCCTGCGGGTGGTGGTGACCTTAACGTTATGTGTTGTGTTTGTGTTGTGTTTGTGTTTGCATTATAGTAATAAAAAATATAGAAATATTTTCTCTTCAGTAACCTTTAGTAATTAAGCACATTGCCATACAGAAGGCAATGTGCTTCATGCACAGTGTATTTTGTATGTTCATGGATAGAATGTGTCTGGTCTATACTTATATACATACACATAACTAAAAGTAACACTGTAATTTTAGAACTGATGTAATAAATTGTATATGGTTATGGACAGTTTGTTGTTAAGTTAGTTCTAATGGCTGTATATACACGGACATCTATACACACATACACACACAGAGAAATACACACACACCCTTATACACACAAATACCCATGTAAACAAATATATACACAGACACACACAAATACACAGGGAGCTGTGTGCCTTTCTCTCACATGATGTACTAAACCTTGTGTGTGTGCATACGCGTGTGACCAGCAAACACCAGCTCGTTGTTACAGAAAGACACTGAAGAGACAAGAGGCAAAAATAAAATAAGAAATTTGCACTGAATATTTATTTTTATAAACATTGTGTACTCCAAACAACTACATGTTATTTCAGTTGTAAGCCACAATCTGTTGGAACCAACGTCCCAAGAGCTCTTGTCATGATAAACCAGACAGTCAATGCATCACCATGGTCTGTGGACATAGAGACCTTTCAAGTGCAAAGCAGATTATCAGAAAAGACATAACTGCTGACCTCCTGAACAACCTGGACAATGCTAAACTCCAGTAAAAATGCTTCGTATGTCTGCAATTTTGTTGTCTTAGTGCCATTGTAATAAATTAATAGAAAATATATCTTTTTTTCATTGGAAAGTCTATAAGAAAATGTACAAACATCTAACTCCGAAAAAGGACCAGCTATTTCGGCGACAGGTAAAACAAGCATCTGAACAGAGGCAGAAAACCCAAACATCCAAACAAACAGACAAACAAACAAAATGCAATCAAAAAAACCCACTCTATCAATGGCAACTGTGTAGGCAGCCACAGAAACATTTGCAGTAATAAAACCTTACGAAGAGGGTAACAGCAGCTTGTGCAGGGACTGTTAGAAGGACGTACAAAGAAGCAGCCAGGTAATTCACTAGTCAAACTGTGCACGTGCAGGTTCTAGAACAGTCAAAGATTAAAAAAGGAATCATATGGCACAAAACTATTGCTGACTGGCGATGGTACTAGGCTTCGTTCTGTCTTCAGAGCAACACCCTGACTTCTTCCCATGAAGAGGGGTCGGTGGGACCCCTTTGCATTTCACAGGTGTGTCTGCCCTGTTACACTCTGCTATGATGTTCTGTTATCCCTCAGGCTTACAGACTGCAGCGATCCCGTACTCCATATTCACAGCGTGAGACCCTCCCTAGCTCCAAAACAGGCCCCATGTGACAAGTTTTGCATGACAGAACAAGCTCCTTAAGAGTTTTCTTCCTTTAATAAGATAAGAAAGAAGGAAAAAAGAGCTTTCCCTAGAGCCAAGTCTTATGATTTCACCCTGAGAATTCCCAAAACAGTAAAATCCGAAGCTACACTTCAGCACACAGGCAGTGTGCTCATAGAAACTGAACAAACCGTGATAGATCCACTTGGCATGACCCTCCCTGGCACTTACAGAGAGCAGAAGCGCTTAGAGAGCAGAACCCTGCCCCAAGGGTTGTATGAAGCCACGTCCCAAACCAGGTACCTTCTTTCCTGCCCACCATTTTCATGAAAGAAATGCTGCTGCTTTGGTCCAGCACTTGGAAGCAGGTGTGCTCCATAACACTGGTGCAATGGGATCAACAGAACTGCCTCAGGACAGAGAAGAGGTTTAGATAACCCAGACTAATGTACTCAAAAGACTTTTTTTAAAATCTATTTGCTTGACCTCAGGGATCTGGCTCTGCTTTGGCTATCAGAGAAACTGACATAAATGAAGTTTGGATAATTACAGCTGAACCATAAGTGAGACTGACCTTTTCATGGAACAGTTTGTGAAATCCACAAACCATCATAAGTCATTGTAGGGAAAAAAACCCCACCTTACCTTGTCTTTTACAAGTGTTGCCCATCCATTCTGGAATCGGCACAAATGCCTAAAGAATTTTCATTAACAGGGTCTTGTTGAGAAGCAAAGGGCGGAAGCTTGGTTCTTAATACACGTGACATTGAATGAATTTAAAATAACTATACAAGAAGACTGAGAAAGAACATTTCCAGTTTCAAAACCCAGGAGATGTTTTATGGGAATGAAATCTACAGCACTATCTAACTTTTGCTCATGGTTGCTTTGACTTTCAGAGCAGTTGGTCTAAATTAGGCTTGTAGAGTGCAACACCCGCCCAGCCTTTGGAATGGCACACAAAATGGTTGCTCCTTCATTCTAGATGCAAGATAGGATTTGGATACCGTAGGAAAAAAGCAACTTCATTACATGAAGTTTAATTAAAACAGAACAAAACAAAGCAACCATCCACAACTAGAAGAATTTCCGTAGCAACAGGGACTGGCAGAGACCAAGTGGGGAAACAAACACAGATATTCTTGGCAAAATCAACATTCCATGTGCTTTGAAAAGCTCTTCATCCAAACTTTTATCTCCTTTTAGATTTCCTAGAACAGACACAGGCTCCGGAGACACCTACATGACATTCCTCAGCAACAGACAGAAATAGACTGAACACTGGAAGCACTTCTAACCTCTTACAAGATAATGTTTAATTTCCCAGCTTCAAGAGATGTCCCTGCAGGAGTCCTGATTCACACTGATTTGCCTTCATTATCCAAATACTGCTTTGAAGAAGGGGGAAAAGAGGTACAAGACATCCCACTAGTGTATGGGGAGTCCCACTTTAATTCTTCAGCTACCTGGTAAGACCTCTGTTACCTTCCACCGAGATCTCATGTACCTGTCCCAGGAGGACCAAAACACTCATGCCCTTAAGCCTGAGGACACAATCAGAAAGCAACACACAGCAGAGCAGCCTGATCCCATTCCCTCTGACTTCCCTGGAAAGGCAAGGGCCATTCATCCTATCTGAGGCCGAATGAGGTGAGTCCCAGTATTCCCAGTTAAAAACCGGAAGCCTTGAGTGGGATGCTCTCTTTGACTGGCTACCATCAACCCTCCAGACAGATCCTAAGCATTATTTTATGGAGGAACTGCATGGGAAGAGCTGAGAAAATACATGTGCTGATTGACACTGCTTTCCTTCTAGCCTATAGCTACTTCCTTTTGAACAACTACTATTAAAAAACTTTGATCCACTGGAGAAATGCAGTTTTCTGAGCAAGCAGAAATCTGTGGTTTCATCAGTCTCCACCAACATGTTGTATCTTCTTCTCTCACCTCTTCCCCAGCTACGTGCTGTGGGTTAGCATGTACAACACAGATCCCAAAGAGCTTGATCAAATATCATAGAAGCTATAGGATAAATTCTTACTGTCCAGTTATGCTTCCCAGCATCTAGGTAATCATTCAAATATACTCTTTCTATCTTAGATTTTCAACCAGCCTTTGAATTGTCATTCTGTGTTTATGTGAGCAGCTAGTTACACTATGGAAAAAAAACAAGTGTTTGGACAATTTATAGGCTGGTAAAACCAATAATCATCAATGGCCTTCAGATCTAGAACTCCCTCTTTGAGAGGCAGCACATAAGTTAGTCTGTCCCAGGGATGCTGATAAAACCAACACCTTGTAAAACAGGTCAAACCTTGCTTAGTGACACAAGAGTCACCATGGCATCAGTGAGCAAGTCAACGGGCGAGGAGCTGATGATCACAGAACATACGCTGGTCACAGAGGAAGGCTTTTCTGTCACATGTGGCCACTCTAGCTACCTACAGTAAGATTTCTTTTTGAACAACAATAACAACAACAAAACGCTACACCTCTGGACCTGGCAAGGTGCCTGGGTGAGCAGTCAGTAGTCCATCCCATGGGGCAGCGCTGGCAGCCAGAAGGCAGAGCAGTGTGTCCTCATAATTTCATTTTCTTCACCACAGGAATTGGCAGTGCTTGATAGATTTTAGCCGAGTCCTCATTAGTGACCAGCTTCACCCAGACAGGGCGGAAGCTGCCTTTGAAGCCAACAAAAGCCATTTTTTCTGCAAAACAGAGCAAATATATTGGGAGGGCGTCAGGGCTGCATCAGAAAAACACCCACACACTTGGACGGATGCCGGTGGACAAGAGCATGCATCTGCAGACAAACTTGGCCAATTATGCATTCCCCAGGTACTAAAATACTTTGCTAACAAAGTTCAATTATTTTTTTATTTACATCTGGTATGCTTCCATTAACTAAGAGAAACAGGGAAAGAAAATCCCTTCTGAGCAGGCAGCTCAAACTATCTGCTGAAGCTATCATTATTTGCATGGTGATTATACACAAACCCCTTTCCTGCTTGGGGAAGGTGGGGTATGATGAGGGACAGGACAACAGACAAGACCTACATTAGTGAGTAGAACACACACACAAAGAGAGCAAAGCATGCCAAAAGCTCACAGTTAGAGCTGATCAAAGCAACATACACAATAAAGCAGCATTCTAGTGCAATATGTGATACTTTCAAATCAATATGCTCTGTGCCATCAAGTTGGAGTTATGTTTCAAGAGAAAGCCAGCTATAAATAAATTCAGACAAGTAAAAAAATCCTGGCTTGGGGCACTTCGTGGGAAAAAGGTCCAATATTCCTATTGTTAAAATGTTTTTGTATTTAAAATTAATCTGGAAAAATTACCCCCCCTGAATTCCTTACTTCTAAGAACAACTGCCAGAGCACTTTACCATCTACAGTATTGTACTATCCAAAGCTGCACTGGATACAACCTGGCTGGGTAAATAAATGACTGGTCTCAGGATGTTTGAGCACATGCTGATAGAAACAAGCAAGGGAGAGTTTAGAAAAAGGAAAAAGGGTTCCCCATAGTGTAACCATGAGACAGGAATAGATCCAAGAATTGCATTTTTAAAAAGTGCTTACCTTTTAACCTAAAACCCTCTTCTGCTCCAAGTTTCTCCAGTACTTTAGTCCATGGTCCTCTTGAAATGAATCTTCCTTTAGATGTCACCAGCACTATGGAGCTGAAGGAAGCAAAATAATTTATAAACAGATGGAAGTCAGAACACACTCCTCACTTGTCTGTCCTGAGCACTGGCAACTCCTGCCCGTGTGACTCAAAGACACACACGAACAGTGGTTTCTGTTTCAATGGCTTTTGTCAATGCTTTCCAACAGCTTAGTTATATATTCACTTTTCCAATCATGCAAAACCCATTAGGAAGCCAACACAAGTAACTTCTTTTTCTTAAACCAGTGATTGCATCATGCATTGCCCAGAAAGGAACATGCTTTCCCTGGGATGCTCTGAGCACGTCTCAAATAATTTACTGTTCTTACATCAGTAGTAGGATAAAGCCTTAAGAAATTAATTTCTTTGAGATTTTTGCTGGCTCGATGTTTTTGCTTCATTTTCAGTGTGCTTTTGCTTTAGAAGTGTATTATTATTATTATTGTTATTGTTATTGTTATTGTTATTGTTACTACTATTACTGCTTTACTTGCATGTGCTGTGTTCCACCTCAAAATTCTCAGGGTCTCCTACAACTGCCAAGTGATAAACAGAAGACATCAGCTAAGTGCATTGAGCTAATGCAAATCTGTAGATGCTTGGGTGAAAGTCAGTAACTGCCTAGGCTTAATTCTAGAAGGGTAGAATAAAAACCCAGTGAGAATTGTCCACACAGAAGCACAGGCCTCTCAGTGACATTAGCCTTCTTACTTTCTACAAGATGCACAAACTCCAGTGGTTATTTCAAAGTGCATTGAGGAAGAGCTAAGCTTAAGTGAGTTCAGTGGGAGTTTTGCTATTACACTCAGAGGGGCTGGGATATCATCCTTGTTCAACACCTAATTAAAGCTGCATCATAGAATAATTGAACAAACATTTGCTTAGATGAAATTATTTCATTCCACCTTGCAGGGTTTCCATGAATGAAACTTCTCTGTCTCAATGGCATTTGCAGTCTTGCAGAATGAGAGCCTTGCTGGGTCTGCTTTCCGGCATCACAGTGCACACAAGTCGCTCAAATTAATTAGCCAACAGCTCCTGCAGAGCTCAAGCCTTGAGCTACTGAGTGCAGTAGTTACATCTTAACACCTCAGCTGGAACTGGAACTGTTCAGGGGAAAATAGCAACGGGTGGTGGCAGAGGAACAGGAGAAGCAAGAGTTGAGAGTCCTCAGGACTTCTCCTAGGATAAACCTGAGGTGTTAAAATGCTTCAGTGTTTACAAGAGTGAATTGAGCTAGCAGGCTGATTTTGAGTACTTTGCAAATGCTGAATCACCCCTTTTTTCTTCTTTCAGTTCCCTAAAATCATTACTTTCTATCAAGCCTTCCTGCTATAGAAGTTTAAAATAAATTCACCAGATGTTTTGTTTCTTATCCCTGGGAAATTCATCAGAAAAATGGATTTATTAAAAAAAAGAAATTTGGCCCATAGAGAGTTATTTAAATGAATGAAGAGGCTTGTTCTTGCTCTTCTCGCAGCCTCAAACCCATAAACCTAAAAGCTGTTCTAGCAGTCTCTTCCCGAGAGGCTGGTGAGGCTGGAGGGGCCCCTTCCCCCTGCTAGCACCATGTCTCTGTACAGTTCGTGCTCTGCATCATGGTGGGGAGAGATGACAAGAAGCTGCTGACGGTACAAGTCTCTCCTTTGCATGGTGTCCACATCTGGCTCTGAACAACACTTTCATCCAAAAAATGGATGAAAGATGTTTCATGGCTATGGCCGAAGCCTGTGCCTGGTGAAACTGAAAAGGTTTGCAGCGGAAGGGCTGGAAAAACTTTTGGTGAAAGGAGGAAAATAATTTGGGGGTTCAATCCTTGCAAAGACACAGCTGAGTAAGACCTGAGAGGTGCTTTCCATCTTGGGTCAACTTCCAATACTAATCCTAATTCCAATCCTAATCCTAATCCTGTTCCAACACTAATCCAGAGAAGACAATTAGGCTGAGAAAGATTTAAGTATACCTTAAATCTAATTACAATTCAACCTTCTAAGGTAAGAAAGAACCCAGGAGCTGGATTTAACCAGGACTGAGATTGGATTTTTCGCAGAGGAGGATGACCACCTCTTAAAAGCCCTCTTACTTTTTTATGAAAGAATAGTGAGTAACTACCATGCTACTCTGCAGTAACTACTCAATGTGATTTTTGCAACCTTCAGAATTATTTATAACCATAGAAACACATCTGTATCCACCTGTGTGGTACCCCGCTAAAAATTACCCCAAGTCTCTAGAATAAATGCCAGAACAATATCCTGTTGACCTGCCCACAGCTATTTCAGATCATTCATCAACAAAGCTATCATGTTTGTTTTAAATGTTATGAACCAGATTGCAAATCAAAACAGATTTAATAACAATGAAACATACTCATTTCCCAATAGCACTCTACAAACCGATATGAGAACATCCACTTAGGTTAAAGGGTTTCTGATGTTGTTCCCATTCCACCAGACGAACCAGCTGTCCTCCAGGACGCAGTAACCTGTGTTGGCTACTTACCACCCACTTACAAAACTCCGCATTTCTGGCTGCCTATACTTAAAAAATAATAGCATCCAGTCTTTGGGTCTGAGCAGGGAACATGTGCAAAGAAGAATGTATTTTATTAATGGAATTTTCTGCAATTTGAGAGAATGTGCAGGCAACAGAAAAAATGTAGACTGAGCACATCTGTACCAATAAGTGCCGAGAGTTTATTTGTGAATTTAAACCTGCAGTTTGTCTGTAACCCAGAACATAAATGTAGATCTGCAGTTTATTAATCAAAAGTAGCTCTGCAGTTTAACTGGGGCTCTTAAACCACAAGCTCTGCATCCTTCTGCTGCCTACACGTCCTGCTCACGTGGTCAGCAGGTATAGAAGCACACAGTTAGCCCAGTCACGCTGGCACATGTTGGGTGACAAAAACCAAGAAAAAGAGGAGTGTTGTACAGCATTCTTGTACCTTGCACCTTAGTAACACCGGATTATTTACTCACTGATCTTTGATGTTGTTGACATAATTTTCTATCTGTGCTGGGATTCCTTGTAGAATTGAGTTTTTGAATGTTTCGTGACCAACAACTTTCCCATGATGTCCATCAATCACAACCAGTTGGATGCCCTCGTCAGTGAGGAAAAACCTCACACCGTCAACCTGTGTGTGGAAAAATATTCTTATTCTGTTGAAGTAACACAGTTGCAAACAACCACCCGTAAGAATTAGTGTTGAGTCATGGAACTGCCCTTTCCATCAAAGGGCAGAATTCTGGAACTTTGAGTTTAAACTGTCCTGCATTTTTGCTAATATGAGGAAGTTACAGCCTTATTTATTCATTTATTTTTGCAAAATACAAAGGAAAGTGACCTGAATCTAACTATCCATGGTAACTTTATAAACTAGTTTCCCATAAAAATGAAGCAACTGTCTTAGAATTTTGTCCCATAAAGTTCACTTGAGAACCCACCTCAATGTAAGCAAAGTCATCCCTCAGGTGGAAGTACTGTTTCTTGTAAGTTTCTATTTTCACTTCTAATAGGTGGTCCTTCATCTTCTGTTTACAAAAACAAAAATAAAAAGGAGAGAAAAGAGCTTCTAGTGAGTATGTCCATTACCTGAATACTGCATTTTCAGAAAGCATTTTAAACCTTGAAATTTAATCAAAAGGAAAGCTACATAATAAGCACTGACTTGTGAAATTACATTGCTAATGAGACTGGGCACAACGGTAACCGCTCTGCTCATCCTGTCAGCATTTAAATGTTTCACCAAGTGGCAGAGTGTAAGTGACTCTCACTTTGCAGAGCTGACACAGAATTCTCTGAAGCTTTGCTGTGTGTTCCTGCTTCAGGGGTGATGAGTGAAAAAAAACAGATAAATATTCCCCTCACTGGCCCAGAACCAGACTGGACTGGATATAGGAGACGGTGTTGTACAAATACTTTATATGAATGAGACAGCTATGCAGTCCCTTCTCTGACACTGCTGTTCTTATAGCTGGAAGGAGCTGGAGGCCAGGCAAGAAGGCTTGTGTGTCTCCAGAATCACATTCCCTGGACTAACATGTCTTCCAGCTCATCACTCTTCACTCAGTGCTTTTAAGCACAGCATTTCACAATAGAGCCCCAAAAGACTACGTATCAAACTTCAACCCCAGTCTTGGGTGGCTCTGTCCTTTGAGGACCTGTGCTCTCTGCACATGCAAGAATCTGCTTCATACATTTTCACATAGCTGGACCATTTCAAAAAATCAGGCACAGGATATAGTGAACCTGGTACAAAGTCTTTCTATGAGTCTACGGGCACAACATGTGCCCGAAATACAGATTTACAGCAGCAATAATGCTGTGATAAGAAAAGAACTACTTTACCAGTTGTGCACTAGAGAGCTTCTTGGGCATTGGCACCTCTACTATTGGTGTCTCAATGTACTTGGGATAGGCCATGGCTTCACAGTCGCTGACACCAGCTGTCTTTGGGATCACAGCTTTGATCCGTATTCGCTCACAGCCCTTGACAGAGCAGAAAGCAAATTTCTCCTTCTCATTTTGAGCTTTAAGTTTCAGAAACAGCAGCCTGCAGGGAGGGGAGAAAAGTGAACAGCATCCTTGAGATTCCTGTGCAAAAAATTACTAGCTCCCAGTTTTGGTGGACTCCTTCCTCATGCTCTGCATTAACGTGCATTGCAAACCCTCAGTGCATTTTATAGTGCTCAACATTCCATATGCAGATAAAAGGAGACACACATCTCAGAAATTGTTTGGGGAGATCAGGGAACTTAAGACAGAGAAATTAGATGGCACCTGAACTCCCTTTGAGCTCTATTTTATAATGATAGATTTATGTAGGAATACATGTTTTGTATTTTAGGTCTTTCTTTCTTTCCCTTTATTTTAATTCTTTAAAAGAAAATAACAGACTTTACACCCTTAGTTCCTGTGCATCCCTGCTGTGGTGTTTATAAATGGTTGCTGTTCAAAACAAAAAGGGTTGGGTGTGTCTCCAGTTTAGTTTCATGGTCTGTGCTTTGCTTTTGTGTTTTTTTCTAATTTGTATTCACTTGGCAAAGCGTTTCCCAGAGTAATTGGCAGTGCAGCAAAGGCTATGAATGACTGGCAGCCGTGGGAGTCCCAGGAAAATTAAACGCTGGTCACATTCCCAGAAAGACTTTCTGGTTTTGTTGTGATCCTTGCTAATGGCATTAGCCAAACAGCTCACGATTCCAGCAGCTTTCTCAAAGCAGTGTCCAAATCTGCAAGGCCTGCTTACTTACCCAGTGTCCTCATCCCAGTAGTAGTATCCTTTGCTAGGATATCTGTGCTCCAGTTTCTCCATTTGAGAAGTTCTATAGAAGGTCCCAGTTTTGTACGTTTTCTTCAGGAGACGGTTGTGGATGTCTGAGAGAATGGAAAATGTCGTCCCTTTAGGATAGCAAAACCCTACTTGGATCCAGTCGTTCCTAAAAATAGCAAAGACCCACATTATAACAAGTTGACACATGACTGTTATTTTCCTGGGCATGCTAGAAGCCAAACTAAATAATTCATTCTGAATTGTAACTTAATTTTTTCCTGACCAGTTAAAATTGTAACGGTTTGGGATGAATCAACGCAACATAAATTAGACATAACAACCATGGGTTAGTTAAGCAATGTGGGTCAGATCTGCTCCTGACTTCTACACCTGTGACTTCCATGCACCAGGAATGAATTAGATCTAGGCTTCTAAAAATGAACTGTGTTATCTTGCAAGACTTCCCGGGGGAGGAAACAGGATTCCAAGATGTCAAATGGAAAGATGGTGAACTCGATGGACTTCCTGGAACAAGCACGTTCACTCTGGAAGAGCTCATGAGGGGATCACCTCACCCATTAAAAATGGAGTTACATTATTGGGCTGGAATGTTGGACTTCAGTCAGATCACTCACTTGTTGAAGTTGATGAGCCATATGGCCAGCTCTTCGGGGGCTGTCTTGTCCCAGTGGATGGTGTAGCCTTTCCTCAGAGTTATAACTGGCTGATACTGCTGGTAATGAGTGCTTTTGCTCAAGGCCCCTTCCAAGTAGAGTGGGTGACTGTGGTAGTCATTTTTTATTATCTTCATTTTCAGGTTGGCTGGCTTGTAGGCTTGGATGTATATCTAGATGAGAAAATGATCACCAAGGGTTTAATGAACTCCAGTAAAACATTAAAGGCACAGATGAGGTGGGTGCCCTAGAGACAGAGGATAGAAAGAAGGCAGAGGTACTGAATGC
>VZRW01012057.1:1661353-1759483 GCA_013398125.1 Aegotheles bennettii
GGGGAGGAAACAGGATTCCAAGATGTCAAATGGAAAGATGGTGAACTCGATGGACTTCCTGGAACAAGCACGTTCACTCTGGAAGAGCTCATGAGGGGATCACCTCACCCATTAAAAATGGAGTTACATTATTGGGCTGGAATGTTGGACTTCAGTCAGATCACTCACTTGTTGAAGTTGATGAGCCATATGGCCAGCTCTTCGGGGGCTGTCTTGTCCCAGTGGATGGTGTAGCCTTTCCTCAGAGTTATAACTGGCTGATACTGCTGGTAATGAGTGCTTTTGCTCAAGGCCCCTTCCAAGTAGAGTGGGTGACTGTGGTAGTCATTTTTTATTATCTTCATTTTCAGGTTGGCTGGCTTGTAGGCTTGGATGTATATCTAGATGAGAAAATGATCACCAAGGGTTTAATGAACTCCAGTAAAACATTAAAGGCACAGATACTCAACGGGTGTGAACTGGTGAGAGGCCTGTGACTTCAGCAGTGGCCTGTACACCATACACTTATACCCATATATCCAGTTTCTTAGGCTTCTTTTTCAACAAAGGCAAATGTTTTCAGAAAAAAAAGAATAATTTCCTCATCTACTGAGTTCAAGAGTATGTGCCAGTCAAGGCTTCAAAGAGGCCTGCATTAGGGCTGGAGTATTTCACAGTGTTAGCGGCAACCCTCAGCAGCGGGATAGTATCTACCTCAGACATCTGACTTCTACTGAACAAGGACCCTTCTGTCTGGATTTCAGAAGCAGGAAAACCAGCTCAGTGGTTACAAATTGGCTTTAGTGGCACTACACAGAAAAAAACCAACAGTTGCAACACCTTAGACAAAAACAGACGCTACTCATCAGAGGAAAGTGAGGAGTCTCTCAAGGCAGCAGTACTCAAAGCTCATGTGGTAGGAAGACTGGTTTAGTGGTTACACAACAGGATGAAGGATCGGGAGAGCTGAAGTCTAATTTCAACTCCTCAGCACATTTCCCATAACATTGTGGGCGACACTTCCCTCCATAAATCAAGGAAAAATAACTAGCAGACAGCCCATACACTTATGAATATTAATCTGTTAATGCTCACGGAGCTTTAAGTGGACTTCAAGCAGAAGTTGTTTGAGCTGTTAACAGCCCAGACCAAAGTATCTGAAAATGTGCCACAGTATCCTCATGTTCCAAAGAACCTGTGCAGACATGCAGATAAATAAACCCTGAGCACCCAGAAGAAAGTCCATTTCTAAAGGTCCAGCTTTATAGTGCAAAGAGATAACAACACTGTAAGGTAAGCAGCTTTACCTGTGCAAAGTGTCCACTGCAGATGGAACCCCTCCAGTCGGGCACGTCAATGCAGTCAGGGTGCTTGATCAACCAGTTATCTTCCTTTATCAGGTATGAGCCTGGATATTCTGACACAGAACCATCTACATCATGAAAAACTGATGTTTTATCACCATCCATATCCAGGTCATTGAACCAGGGTCCAGGTTCTCCAAAGAAGACCCTTGAGGTAATCTAAACAAAACAGTGAAATATATTTACATCTCCAGAAGTGAATTAATCACTTACGGGACAGAGCAAAGGATAGCTATGGTCACTAGAGTGGCTTAAAGGACACATTTTCTGACTATATTTAGCATTAGAAAGTAGCTTGGACAAGAAATAGTGTTGGGTTTGTGGGTCAACTTGTGCATGACGAAATCTGTGTATGCATTAACATCACCAGTCTTTAAATGACCACAGATTTTTGCTGCTCTGCTTGAGACATTTTAGGCTTGATGCTCTGAGGCCTCATGACTCCAGATGAAGTCTGAGGTTGCAGATCCTCTGAGATAGCACTCACGTGGTAATAAAACTACTAGCTTCTGAAACTGAAACAGTTTTGTTAGTCAGCAGGAACATCAGTGTCATTTGGTACAGGAATATTAGGATTGTCTCTCCTTTGCCTGCACGCTGCCTCCTTGTTCAGCCTGAAGTCAGTGCAGAGCTCAGAAACACGCTTAAAAGGTGTCTTTGATTTGTCAGACAGAGCAGACAGATTTTCCTGCTGACCGTGGGGGAAAGGCTAAAACAACCAGAATTTCAGCCTCAGCTGTGTGGTTTGTTTTAAAATTCTGGAGGGAGGCTCAGGAGACAGAGCGATTTCACTAGAGCCACTTCACTCATTGTCTGCTAATATATTTTTAAGGTTCCAAAGCCACATAAAGTCACACTGGTGCTGGGAACAACCAGTGACCTCCCCTGGGAAATGACTGCTCAGGCAACTTCTGACTGATACGTTTACCCAGCACAAATAAATGTCATGTCACCAGCCTGCCTGATGCAATGTTAGAGAGTGACCGACCAACACTTCTAGGGGAATTTTGCCTTTCCCATCCCATTTGGCACAAGGATTACTAGTCAGCATTTTTCCTGACATATGAGCAAGTCTGCTAATTTTTTGAAAGTTAAGCAACCCAAATCGTTTCAGTCCCAACCACCTTATTTATTTATTTGTTTGTAATGTTTGGCAGTTGGATTTAACAGCTGCTAGAGGTGAACCTCAGCAAACTAGTTAGCAGTATTTGTGCAAGCAAATACAAAAATAACTTGGAAGCACAGACCCCAGGACAGGTTCAGACCAGCACCCAGAAGTTCATGTGGTAATTCAAAGTTTGGCAAACCCTTTTTGGCCTGGTCTTGCTCTCATTTATGTCAGCAGAACTGGAATCCATGGAATTACCCTGGTGTGCAGGGCTGCAGAATTACCCTGTGCTGGCTCAGTTTCACTGCCTATTTCCCCTAATCAGTATTTTCTGCTTCTAGGTGAGTTAGATCTTCCACAACAGACTTCCCTCTGTTGTTGCTTTAATATCATGCTGCTGCTGAAAATAAACTCCCTGTTTCAACAGTTTCTGAGGCACACAGAAATGGAAATGATTTCCACTTGAATGTCACTATTTTTTGAAATTAATGTCTGCTGCCAGCTTCCTGTAAACCTTTCAGAAAATTGGATTTTCTTGTTATTTCACCCACCCAATTTTTTCTGTCTTAGCTGCCGCCCTCTTTGTTAAACTTCTGACAAAGATAATGGGCAGCCTCCTGAAGATCTCATGTTTCCTCCTGAGAGCTGCTACACCCTTTTTGCCCTCAATCCCCTTTCCAAGCCAACTGGAAAAGGCTTTGCTGGGAAGGATAACTCACAGGGACATCTTCGAAATGAATGTCAGTGACATTGTTGTTGGGGCAGCTCTGCCAGGCGTTATTGAGTCGGAAGGCCAGGGCACTCGTGTGCCGGCCCTCCAGGGCAGCGAATTTCCGGAAGGTGCAGTTCTGGATGTTGATCGGTCCATCATAGAACTGAATCCCTCGAATGGGAAAATCCCTAAAATATATTCCAAAGGAGACAGAAAGACTTGGTCATGACATGTTAGCAGGAGGATGCGAATGTATTCTAGACATGTACAGTCCCACAGCACTTGTTTCTCAGCTGCTTTCATTTTTTGCAGCCTTTAGGATGACTCCTGAGTTCATGTTTTGGAAGAGAAGGGATTTCTCTCCTTTTTAGGTCTGAGAAGTCCTCCTATCCTTGCAAGTTCAGCTCAAGTTCTCTCGTGCCTGAACAGATCATCTTTATTTGATCTGTGCTCCTCCAGGGGAGGAACTTACAGGAATGCCAAAACATTGACCTAGAACTGGATAAATCCGTGTTTGCCATCAGCAATGAGTTCCGCAGCAGTGAAACCTGAAACTCATCAGAGCCATGCAGACTCCTTGGGCCAAGTAATGGCAGGGCTAAAAGAAGTCCCACTGCGTCTTTCAAAGGAACTTGGAGAGAAACAGTGCAACTCAACTGCAATAAAAAAATGGATTTGAAACCAAGGAGAGGTCTTACAATCTATAGGGTTGAAAAGAGATGAAAGAGCAGACTAGTGAGCCTTTACTAACATCCTTCTGTTATATCATCTGCAAGGTAAAGAAGACACCATTTTTCACACTGATTAAGTAAACAAGATGCTTAAACTCCTTAAAAGGCTAAGAGAAGATGTTTCAAATTTCACTTATGATAAATAAACTTGATCCTTTCCTCATATGAATGGTTTCCCTAAGACAACACTTCCCCGCTTCTGTGCATTTGTTATGTCCTTTTGAGTTTCTACACATAACACCCAAGATGAGATATACCCACATAAATATATATAAAGGGTATTAGAGCAGAGTCAGGTTGGAACAAATCGGGTTTTCATTAATACTGTAGTTAAGAATAATACTCCTGTATTGCTACTGACAAGCAAAGTTGAGGAGTATAATATAGCAGAAAAAAAAGTGTCTGAGTTTTTTGTTCACTGTAGGGATGCTGTTAGGATAAGTATATTTTTAGAAACAACAAAACATTACTGCACTTGCAAACCAATCTGTAGGACTAAGGTTTAGGAAGAGGCCACACACAAAGTTCACTGACTGTTTCAAAACTATTTAACATGGGCATCAAATTCCTGTAGCACAGCAGTAATAATAACAGCAGCTCTGAGAACATCTATGACCACATCTGGATCAGTCCAACCCCAGGGAAGGGCTTCTATGAGCTTTCCTGGTAGGTGACCTGGATGGAGACTGTCACATTGCTCAATCACTGCTTACTGCACATACAGAAGTGCCCAGCTAGCACACACTCCTTTTGCTGTCTTCTCCAATGTTTGCAGAGGGGAAGGGGAAATAAAAAGGAGCTGGATGCTGTCTTGGCAGCCTGCAAGTTTGTACCTGCCAGCAGCAGCTGCACAGTGAGGACTTTGGAACCAGGAGACATGAAACCAAATCCTTTCTGTGTAATGCTTATTAAATGTAACTGGCTGAAGAAACCACACTGGGCTGGAGTTTGCATTGAGAGTGGGAACAGAGAGGGTTTTGATGTATTGAGCTGAACTTACGGGCCAATGGGCAGGGTCCTTCCTCTGTGATCCAGACCTCCAGGTCCCCAGATCTCATTGTCTATCATCTCTGTGCCCAGGTTTCCACTCTCGCCAACAAACAGGCTGTTTTTGATTTCTTGCTTTGAACCGTCATCATGAGGGAAAGTGCCTCCACTAGAATGGAAAGGCTGGAGGTGAAGGGGCTGCTCACACCCATCCCTACCAGCTGTCCCCAGGCTGCAGCACTGCCTGCACCACACTTACCTCGCCAAGGTCAGGCCAATGCCGTTATCAGCAAACCTGCAAAAAGAATGAGAGATGGTTCAGAAGAGGGTTAGGTTTGCTTTGTTTTATCACGTCAAACTAAAATAATCAAACCCATGAGTTGGAGGGCAGCAGGGCTTAATTACTAAACAGTGCTCATGGGGAGGCTCAGGCTTTTCCTGGTTTATTCCCTGTCCATCTTCAGAAGATCTTTCTTGGCACAACTCGCAGTATATCCAGATGACATGAAGCAGCAAACATGCACTTGATTGCTGCAAGCTGAGGTTACACTGGTGACTCCTGGGCATAGTTTAATGCTAATAAAGCTTTTTCTCTGTGTCTAACGACCACGCTCTTTTCACTGTTAGATAAAAAGATCATGCATATCTCTCACTCCAACTAGATTTTATTATTTAATTCTGCCTTTGCCTTATGTGCACCCTGTGTTCATGTATCACATACTGCTTTCATGAAATAAATTTACAAGAGGAAATGTTATAAAAGCAGAGAAGCTTGGCTTCTCTTTCATCAACAGGAAGACAGAGATCAGATCTTCCTTTTAAAATAAAATAATAATAATAATAAAATAATAATAATAATAATAAACAGTAAAATGTCCACCCATGTTGCTGAAATTCCAAAGCTTTTAGATGAGAGAAATCACAACTGTTGGTCTATGACTCCTGCTTATAGCAAGGCTACAAATAACACGATAGTGTGAGTAAGTCTGCATGGTATCTCCACATCGGTGTCACTCTTAACACGCCAGTCATTGATCTCAGAAAACCATCAGTGGAGATGCCGAGCAGAGCCAAGCCCGGCTCTGTCCTGCTGTCTGTCTGTCTATAGGTGGCAGTCCTTCCCAGGCTATCGCCTCCCGGCCTTCGCCAGCCCCAGGAGCAGGCACCGCAGTTTAGCTACTGCATGCCACATTAACACTCGTTTTGCTCGTGTAATACATAAGGGTTTTTGTAGCAATAGAAATGGAAATTACCGTAGCTATAAAGACAATTACAGTTTGATGGCTGCTTCCTCAAATTCACACACACTCATAGGTTTGCTGCTGGAAACTAATGAAGTACTCGGTCTTTTAGCAGCCTCCTCACACTTCATTTGCTCCATAAGCAACACAGATGTCTAAATTACATGAGTGTGGTCTGCGACGACAGCTCTTGCTGGCTATGGAGTGTGCTAGATACTTCTGGTTCATCAGTTCATAAGAAGCACAAACTGTATTACTCAATATTACATTTCTGACTGTTCTGCTATGGTCTCATTTCTGCCAACCTGACCAGTCACTACAGCCAATTCGTACCACTGGTTGCTTTAAGAGGTTTGGGTCACTTGAAGGTAAGGCAGCTCTGGCTGGGAATTGGACACCACGTAATGGTGTGACAGCTATTCCTACTGGGCTTATCCCAATATAACTTGTAAAACAGCTTTTTCCTTTTTCTCCTCTTTCTTCATGGAGGTTGATATCAAGAGCCTGGCTCAGCAAAAGAAATTGCAGAAGATCATCTGTTTCCAAGTGCAAAACAAATATCTGCTCTGACAAGTGAAGGAAATGGCTTTCAAAGAGCAGGACACGCACTTGCCCAGTCTCTCTCCCTTGCTGCTGTGATGCATAGTTTTCTGTCTGCTTTGCCAGTACTCGCTTATTCAGCATAACAGTGAACCACATAAAACTGATCTGTGACCAGGCTTAGCCAGGGAAGGTGGTGGATTTTGCTGCTTTCTTTTCAAAGCACCTCATTTTTTATGTAAAAAAAAGAATAGTTTTTATTTTTAATTATTTGCATCTGTGTGTCTGCATCTGTGTGTGTGTATGTGACATCAGCATCGCACAGAGAAACAATCTGAGGGATCTCCAGACAAAGCACGTTTTGTTTGTGTAAAATAATGCCTGTCTTTACTTAACATTTCATCTTTATTTCAATCTTGGCCATACGAGAGGTGCAAAGCAATATAAATAGTCTGAACCACAGCTATGCTCGCCATAAACACCAGGCTGAACTCTGAGAGTTGAAATAAGGCAAAACTCACTGGCAGTTGTCCAGCCACACATCTCCACCCCGCAGCCAGGCCCCGTGATCCTGATTCTTGTAGGCAATAAAGCGCTCAATTATTGCGGGTTCCCTGGGCTTCAGAGGATCAGCATCTTTGTGTGGGCTGTATCTGTAACCAGAAGGAGAGAAGAAAGGTTGGTGAGGGAAGGTAGCCTTGCTTAGTGCATGGCCCTGCTAAACATCTGGTTTCTGCTAATTCAGGAACAGTTTTAGGACAACAGTCCATTCAAGTAGCATGCCTAGCCAAGCAGTGATGGCCAGGCCCAACTGCCAAGGAAAGGACAGTCCAGGCAAGCCAATTGTATAGATCTGCCCCACGTTTCCTGTCACCTTTCCATTATTGTATTGCTGATATACTGCTGAAAGCATGGAAAGTTTATTATTGCTCCCAAAAGTCTGAGATATTCTTTAATCCCTTACTGTTATCCTTCAGCATATTCCTGTTATTTAGATAAATATCCTTTTGTTTTCCCTTCTGAGCATTCCTATCTCCAAAACTTGGCTATACTGTGGCAATGAGTACCACTGCCAAACTTTCCTTGCTGTGCAAAGGAATTAAAACATCTTGGAGAGGAGCTTATACTATGTCCTTCACTATTCCCCCTATACATTACCCAGGACACACGTACAAGATTTATTACTTCTGAAGTTCTCAAGTATGATGAAATATTGGCCTGATGTAGGAAAAAAGCAGACCCAAGTGGAAACTGCAGCAACATGTGCCCTCAGCTGCTGCCTGTTGGCCATCACTCGAGCCACAGGATCTGAGCAAGGATCTGGCTCGCTATGGTGATGCTCAGCTCGTCTATCATTTACCCACCTCTGAGGCACAGCTCTCCCTTTTGCTGCTGAAGGAGCATCTTCCATCACACTACACAGCTTAGACAACCTCACAGGGGAGTACCAACAATGCATGGTCCAGAGATTAAAATTCATGCCTTAACAGTGAGTAGCAAGGCCAAGCTGTCAAACCGCTAACAGATATTCAATAGCGATTTGCTTTGCTTAATAAGCCATCATATCAATCTAAAACTGAGCATCAGGCTGATAGGGTTCCAGCAAATGAATATTGTTTTGGCAGCTTCATCATTGTGAACTTGCTTTCAGAGAGAGAGTGTTAGTATCAGTTCTTGTGAATTCCCCAGATATTGTTAATATAGATATTTTGAGGTGGATTCCAGTTTCATTCACATCCATGTATAACTGGAGGAACACTACAGGGCACAGAATTTGACTTAAACATTTAATGCTGTAACTGAATGCAGAATAATCTCTCCAGCTCTGTAACCGTCCAGCCTACCTCGAAGTCTGCCCTAGCCAGCCCAGCTAATAATCATTTATTCAGTCTTCCAGCCTCGTCACATGAGAAGTGGAAAACGATATAAATAATCTGAGCTGCAGCCTGTGCTGGTGGGTAATCCCCCAGCATAAACATGACTGCATTATGAATTGCTTGGCTTCCAGGGGTCATTCCTGCCCTTGTATGGCAAGGGACAAAATTGCCTTTTGTAATCACTTACTGTGCCTGTGGCAGCAGGCAGCTTCCCAAGGCATGTGTTCAGCTATATGGAAAAGCAGCATCAGGCTCCCAAGAGAATTTGGAGATATTTGCAGAGCAGGCTTTTTTTTTGTTAGCAGTTACTTTTATCATTGACTTAACCATTTAAATGTATTGAGCATTAAAATAATGTAAATAATATTCACTTCTGAACATCTTGCAGCATCACCTGCTAGGCAGGGCACTGGGTGACGTGGACCACAGGATAACCGATATCTGAGCTGCTGGCTGTGTCTCCTGGGAAGGAGGACTGAATACACCCCTGCAATGCTTGCCAAATGTATGACTACAGCAATCTGGGTAACCCATGCCCCAGAGGTGGAAAGGATAAAAGGAAAAAAATGTCTTTCTCCCCCCCTGAGCAGAGTTTTTCAGCAGGTTTCTCTTCCCTACATAGTTTCTTCTGTCTAGAAACCCAGCTCGTGGAGGAATGTGGGTTGGGTGTAACTGGAGTCGATTGGTCTGTCAGGAAAGAAAACTATGAAACTTGAGAATATTTGCATCTTTTTCGTTCCCAGGGGTTGTTAACTAAGTTAAGAGCCACACTCAACCTCTAATGAGATAAAGGGTGCAAGTGCGGCCCGTATGCTATTACACTTTGACCACAAGAAGCCCTCTGCTTACATCAGCTTTCTCGCTGGGGGGAAAGAGTGGCATTCTCATAAGCCACCAGACCGTGGTAGGTCTGCCAATACAATATGCCCTATAGAGAGGTTTCCAGTATTTCTAAATGACTCCATTATGCCACACAGAGGCTGTGCACAGCAGGAGAGATGAAGGGTTGCCCTGTGTATTTAATTATAATTATTATTGCAGTGTCAGCTTTGGAACTAGACAGAAATTTGAAATCAAAGTGTGAGCTCCATCACATAAACAGTCCCTGTTCAAGCAGGTCCTAAAATGTGATTCTGTGATTCTGTGAGGTCCTAAAAGAATGAAGAATATCAATGTCATTCCCAGGAAATACTTTCATTTCTTATTCCTGGGAAACTCTTACGGCAAGGGGGTAACTCTTATGCCCAGGGGGTCTGTTGACCAGACAACATTTAATTTTCTTGCCTAACTAAAAAAAAAAGTCAATGGAACACCCTAGAGAAATATAACATCCATGGCAGCTCAGCTAAAGAGCCAGGACAAATTCAGAAGGGTGTGAGTGCTGGGTGTGCCTTAGGAAGGGGAATGGAGAAGATGAAGTTAGAAAGTGGTAAATCTAAGTGAAGACCTTTCCTGAATAAAAGCCACCCGAAAGGCACCGCCATTATTTTTGTCAGCTTCCTTGGGGGCAGTTTCAAAGCTTTCAGTCAGGGCTACAGATAAGCCTTTTCCAAACCAAGCTGTGCAAAATAATTTACCTGCCCGAAATCAGTGTCAGGATGGGTCTTTTGTCCTTGGCTGAGGCCGGAGTGGTTTTAACACCATTATCAATGATCATTCCAGCCTAAGAGAAAAGAGAAAAGCAGTATTACAGTATATTTATATACTCTACAGTTCTTTCCATCTCCACTCTCTGCCTCCAATTGTTCTAAGCCCAAGTCACTCGCCCAATCTTAATAACTGCTTCTGTTAGTAGCATGTGAAACAGAGGGCTGCCAGACTACTCACATTTGCATATAACCCCCCAAAACCGCCACTGATTTCCAGAAACTACACCTCTATCTGTAGCCCCACAGACATAAACACCTTGCTGCAGTCTAAGGCACTCTGTAACAGTAACACAGCCCCACAACACGGCATGCAAAGGGTAAATAAGTAAAGAGAAAGCAATTAGACACAGTGGCCCATATTTATCCCTCTAGAAGATGTTCAGTTAATTGCTAACATTGGCAGTTGAAGTCTATAATTAGACAAGCTGCCAATAGATGCTCCTGGAGGCACTATTTTAGGAGTGCAGAAGCAGAGAAGCAGTCTGAGCAGAGGCAAGAGCCTCTCTGAATGCCCGAGAGCCAAGTGAAGCGGGTGCTGGCAGACTCTGAGTGCTCCCACGCCAGCACGCAAGCTGCTTTATCTGGAGACACAAACAAGCTTGCAGTAACTTTTAGTGAAACAGAAAGCACAGGCATTAATAGCTTGCAGACCCAAAGAGCTGGAGCGAGAAGATGGTGTTTGTTTCGAGGGCAGCGTTCCCGTTGCGTGCAGACTCACCCGGTAGTTGGAATGCGCACGGTTGTTGGAGAATTTCCCCATCGGCATGTGCTCCGAGTAGCCAGGGGAATACATGCCCGCCGAGGGCCCCGTTGGCACGTGGTGCAGAACAAACCAAAAGCCTGTTTCCTGATAAAAAGAACGGCCGTCTGAGCCTTTGCTTGAACTTCTTTGCTGGTCTACATTAGCCCAACTATTTATCAGCAAAACCACAAGACGTAAGCCAGGAGATTTCAGGACAAATCACAGCTAGCAGCATTGCCCTGTATAACTATATGCAGCAAAGGGTACAACACACACACACATTCACACTCACAGTCCCAACCAGCATCTTCAAGGTGCCTTAATTTAAGCTCTGACATCTATATTGAAGCTGTAAGTGAGACACTTGAAATCCACAACACTCACATACACATAAACTGATGTCCTCCTATCACTGCATGCACGCATCTTAAAAATCAGACCATTTTTATTTAGCTGCCCAAAAATGTATCTAGGAGCCTGAAGCTAGGTACTCTGATTTGGAAGCTTTGGGAAGACCACATCTTTTCATTTAAGGCTTGGTTTGCTTGTTTGTTTGTCTTAGCAGGACATAATAAAGGCTCCTGATGTGACCAAGAATTCCTGTGGAATCAGCATTAGTGCTGATTGAAATTTCAGACACCATTACTGTATTGCAATCAACAGCATCACTGCAATGACTTCACTGGGACTCCACAGTCACATTTATTTAATCTATTCAGGCTACACACTGTGCAAAAGCTGGGAATTTTTGTTAAAGCCATCCAGCTCTAGAAAGAGCAAGTCACAAGAAGTGTGGAGCTAAAGGAAAGGCATTGGCAGCATTAGGCACATTCATACGTGTCTTGATCTAGTAGTTTCAAAAATGCCTGAGTAACAGAAGCAGGTTTTATTCCAGCAAGAGCCTCAGCCTTGGAGGGTTGTAACTGGTCTAGAGTTGCTACCAAATAAGAAACTTCTGCACTCACTTCAGATCCTGCAGCTGCACAGTCTATAAGGTTGTTGTGTGGGTTGGCTATCCAGAAGGTGGATACGGCACTGCAGGTCAGGAAAACAAAGAATAACATGAAAATGACACTTCAAGCACACACCAGAGTCACTGATCAACTCCCTCCAGTACAGGCAGGGCCGATAAACACCCCAGATAAGGGGTCCTGCCTAGAGGGCAAAGGGAATGTTTTTTTTTCTTTCTCTTCTCATACCACATTTGTCCTCTGTGGTTTGACAGAGAGCATGGCCTTATCTTCTAAAACCCCAAGTATTAAATGAGGAATTTTGACTGCAATTCCAAGCCTGCTATGAAGCTGTCAGATGTCAATCATGTTTTATGATAAGGTAAATATACTGTTGCACAAGTCACAGAAAAGAACTTTGCCCCCATATAAGCCCTCAGGTTCATTAGAGACTCATTTAATCAGGGGACCCAAGGAATTGCCTCTTCAGGGCTTTCCAAGTGTACCCCGGTACTTGCCTTTTCCAAGAGCGGCTGTGATTCATTAACTTTATTTGCTCCCCCCCTCCTATGCATTTCTTTGGGGACAAAAGGACTCCATTTGTCTAATGCACATAAAAGACTCTTAATTGAAAGATTCCCATCGAGGAGGGAAGATCAATCCATCACTGTCCGTTCTGTGACATACAGCATTCATTAATCAACAGGCACATGAACTTTGGGAGGAAAACATCCAGCACTTACAGCCAGCAGCCTGGCTCCCTGAATTTGCTGGGTGAGATTCACCCTCCTGTCAGGGATGGACCTATGTAACCCTTATGTCTATTTTACTCTTGCTATGAAGGACTTCATAGCGGCTTTAGGCAGACTGATTTTTCTGGCCTAAAATGAAGTTCCATTTGTCCAGCTTTATCACGGAACTAGAGAAAAAAATTTCTATTTTGGGCATGGGACTGGCCTAGAAAGAAACAATTTGAGAGTACTTATAGACTACATCCTGCTGCATAGCCAAGGGCAGGGACATTATATTTCCACAGTGACCTGTCTTTCAGCCCGATCCTGTTCCTCAGAGCCACATGGACTGGGCAGGTTACTGTGTCATTTGGCACAATCCTATTGTCTTGATTTCTGGTAGTGGTTGCCTGCTTGCCTCTTCCAAGCTGATGGAGCTACAGCCAGTGCTCATCCCTCATCCCTGTGCTTGGTGCCTTGGCCACTGCTCCAGGGGCTGGGTGAGCCCAGTGCAAAACAAGTTATTTTTTTTAATCTGACCTTGAATTCTTTTGTAAAGGAAGACATCACAGATCAAAGTACTGTAGGACATTTTCATTAGACCGCAGCCTACCCTTCCTAGAACTTTTTCATGTAACGCTCTTCAAAAATGACACAAAATATGTCCCTCTGACTATTAAATGGATTATCAGTGGAAAATGAGCACAATGGCTGATTAACTCTTATTTTATGAATGGAGGTATTAAGTGTAATTTATAAACAAAGACAGATGTGAAAAAGAGCATTGCATGAATTCACCTCTTTCCCTTGCCAAAGTAAAAAGCTAAAAATATGTTTCTTTGGACAAAACCCCAGTTTGTTCTGAGGACAGAATGGGTGATACTGATATAGTCTCAGCAGACTGAGTATTTCCAAATAAAAGAAAACCCCCAAAGATTTTTAGCTGTTAGGCACCAATCAGCTTCTAACTGCCTCATTTTCAGGATGGAAGTCTGGCTCCAGAGACTTCCTCATTGACTTTTTGCTGGTCAGAAATGTAACATTTTTAGTGTAGATAAAACCAGCAGAATAAAACCCTGGAAAAAAAATCTGAACTACAGGCTGAAGTGTTCCTGTCTCCCAGCAGCTTCAACACAGCAGCAACGCTCCATGGGCTCAAGACAAACCTTCATTGTGGAAGACCTCCCATTCTGTTGCATAGGGGTCTTGTCCCCAAGATAATTCACCATCAATTTTAAACTCTTAAATGCAAGCTTGATGTCCAGTTTTTAATCAAAAACACTCTGAAAACAATGTGGTTCTACAAATCTTCTCCAGACTACTTGCTATGCTCCCTAGACTACAGCTGGGGATCTGCTTGCCTAGCTGCTAAGCACAGAGGTTTTACTCTAAGGGTTTAGAACTCTCTCAAGAAGGGTCAGGGAACGGAGAAAGAAAAAGAAAGCTAATTAGCTGTCTGATATGCATCCAAATTAGCCACTAATTAGCAATGAAATCATATTCCTAGGTTGCACACCTTGATTTTTTGGGGCAGAAAACCAGCTAGAAAATCAGAAAGAAGGGCTAGAATGGCCTTCAGGAGCTCAGTGAGTCCATATACAGCCATATGACAGGGTTAACTACAGTACTTGTGACTGGCATTTCTCTAATTTGTGCTTAAAAATTACTGCTAGTGAAGAATCCATTAATTCCTCTCAGAAAAAAATTCTAATGCTTAACCAGGTCAAGCTGGTTGTATTTCTTCTATACTTCACTTGATTTTTTTTTCTACAAGGCAACACAATTTCAAAAAGAACTTTTTGCAGATGCTTCTATAACCCTCATCTAAACCTCAGTTGGCAGATCTGCAAGGACACTTAAAGGAAAGGATCTTGCAAAAGGGGAGATGAAAGGCGTTTGGTATTTTTCAAGTTCAATACAGTCTTTGTGGCAAATAGAAGTTTTGAGAAGTTCTCATGAAAACATTTTCATGGGCTCCTGTATAGACAGACTATTAGAGATCCAATGGGCGTACACAGTCTTTGATCTTTTATTGTCAAGTTCCAATTCTGTGCTAAACTGTGTTTATTAGATCATTTTGGTTTCACTCCAGTCTGGGCAGACTGTGCCAAATGAATGCATAATGCCAATGCTGTATCATTAAATAGTATCCATTCTTCACAAATAATGACTTACAAATTAATGGCTACAAAATCAGCTACAAATTGACAGGAGCCTGAATTTAGAATCCAGCCCATTCTGAACTCAGCAACTTTTTGCTGAGTCATTGGGATCAAGATTCCATAAAGCACTAGGCATCACTGTGTACTTTCAAAGATATTTTCAACATCTGAGGTAGGAACCATCTCAATTGACTTTATGCTAAAAATGAAAATTACACCCTAGGTGTGTAGGCATCTGAACAGCACAAGCATAAAGATCCCAAGGAGACTGCTCTTCCAACCTTCGGGGCATGCAGCCCAGACCTCTATAGATGACTGCATAGTCATATACACATAATGCTACCTTTTATGGGTAAGTCCTGCAAAGAAAAGAAAGAAGAAAAGGAGGGCTCCCACTCACCTACAGTCCTGCCTGGGTTTAGGGATGTACCCCAGGTAAGCACCCTCCGTGATCAGCTTGCACATCCTGCTGTCTCGGTCGGAGGGGAGCAGAGTGCTGGGTTTTACAAGCAGTCCAAGGCAGTGATCAAATGTGTTGCGCTCTTCTGGTCCATCCTCCGTAAAGAAGCAATGGCCCAGTGCATCATAACCCACAACATCCTTCACCTGCATGCACAAAACAAAGGCCCAGTGTTCAGGTTTCATGCTTCAGCCACTGTACAAGAAGAAAGTTTACAGCAATGGCACACAGGAACCTCAGTACCCTCTTGAACTCAGGGTGTATAAGCAAAACCAAAACCAAGATAACTCTCTGCTCTTAAGAGCTTATAGTCTAAGCAAAACTCCAGCACTTAAATTTAATTAGAATTTGTCATCACCTAGGAAATTCTCATTCCACTCTTTCATCTGTCTGTGAAATTAGAGACTGTCTTAGCATGAGGCTAGAAAAAACACAGGGTGGGGGATGAATGGAGGATGTTAGCTGTTCAAATCACATCTGGGCTCATTCATCTTCACGTGGAGTTACATGAGCAGCTACATAAAATGCACCTGAAAAATGCAGCTGAGCTGAAAAAAATATTTTTTCAGGCTATCAGAGAGGCAGAAAGTTGTTTTCCAGACAGGCTGGCTTGTTTTAGGTTTGACCTGATTCTTTTTTCCAAGTTGTTGACAGAAGCTTTACTTGACCCTGAGACATATCAGCTGGTGTTAATCAGTGTTGTTCTGGTTTTGGTTTGAATGTTGTGTTCTGCCTTTGTGTTGGGCAGAACAATACCCATCACCCCACTGAAAGATCTGAGAAGAAAATTTCTGGAGCAGATATACGAATTCAAAGCCTAAGGCAAGGACTGGCCGGGAAACAACAGCCCTCAGACACACTGTGTCCATCAAGTCAGTTGTTAGTGGATATGTCTGGGATATGGAAAAATAATTTCAGGTCTCCACTGGCCAGGTGAAATGCTGGCTCTCCTGGGCTGTTTCTTTGAGACCATCAACCACCAACCACCTTGGACTTAGGAAACATTTCAGGCAAAGCATAGCCTGACATCAATGTGTTCCTAAAAATGCAACAGCAATTGCCAAGGGGCAAAAGACAATATTAAGCTGGATAGAAGACCTATTCTTTATGGTGTCACTGAGAGACCTGGGTGCTCAAGCACATGAATTACTTTTGTAAACAGGCCTGAGGCTCCTCTGCCATCCTCATGCTTCATTCTCAGGGCAAGGGGCACCAATTTCAAATAAAATCCCAGGACTAGTGTTGAAATAATTGTGAATATGCTTTCACAGAAGAAAGAACACTTTGCTTGCCAAGCCTATTACAAGCTTACATCTGCACACACATCTATTATGTATCATCCATGCCCCAGTGCAAATATTCAAATCTCTGAACAGGAGTCATCACAGTAAATTAAGCACAGCTAAACTGATCTGCAAAGTGGTGCATTCCTTCAAGTTACCTCACTGAAATTTATTGCTAATTTTCCTGATCTAATTAGATGATAGTTTTTGCACAGGTTAAGGGTTTCAATTTAGGTGTAAAATATATGTAGTAGACTGAACTGTCCCCTCTTGGAAGAATGACATGTCCTGGCATTGTAAGTGGTAAAGGTTTACAAGACGACAGAAGAACATTTCAGGAGAGCAAGCTACCTTCAGAAGTTTTCCCACATGTAGAGAAAGTCTTTTAACCACAGAGATGTCAGAATTGCACAGAAATGGCCACCGAAACCTATTAGCTTTCTTTCACACAATAATACTGGAAAGACACATAAATAATGGTGATGAGACATTTGGATGATGGAAATAGTTTCCCTTGAGAAATGTTAGTCACTTTGAATGGCCATTTCTCTTTTCAGCCAGCCCAGCACTGCACCAGGACTGGGACAGGAGAACCTGTAGTGACCAGACTTCAGCTGGGGCAAAGCCCACCGCTGTGCATGGGGAGTCACATCTCAGGGGAGTGCATCTCCCAGTATGGTGAGAGGGGAGTGATGCAGATAGAGGGGTACGCACTAGCAGAGGGGCTCAGAGCCAGCAAACCCCTGCTGTTCTCCTAACTCATCCCTGAAAGCCCACAGAACAACATGAAGTTATCAGCCAGGGACCTGGTCCCTAACATATTTGTCACTCTCCATTTGATTAATTACTTTCCCCATATCTCATCTCTTGGTCAGCTCTGACTTAGTTTCCTGTACTTAGTTCCCAGCACTGAAATGCCTGAATAACAAATAAGATGCTTGTTCCAAAACCACTTTTCCAATGGATTTAATTTTTTATTTGATTAAAACCTTCCTAATAGTCCACAATCTTACTTTAACCATGAGTAATTTATGGCCAGACAATGCCCTTCATGGTAAAACAACTGCTGTGTAGTATGGCTGGATTAGTAAAAGCAGGTATAACTGAAGCAGTTAGAGAGCACAACCTCTTACTCTATGAAGTACAGCTCTGCCCTGGATTCTGCCAGACTGTTTATTGACCTCCATTTAATTTCTCTCCCCAGTGGCTGTTTCTATTTTAGCTTGCACACTGGGATCCAGTGGAGAGAGTGGGAATCAGAGCAAAGTTTCAGCCCTGGGGTTGCAGTGGCGTAACTAGGTAGTTTTATAGCCAATATATTAAAGAAAACATTGGGTAATTATTGCATTTCTAAACAACAATTATGGTGAGAAAAGAATGTCTATGGATTTCTTTCCAGAAGCACCCCTCTGTGCCTGAATATGAATTTGCAGACAAGTGCAGAATAGCCCATCAATAGAAGTGAGCTAATGTTGAGATAGTGACTTTTAGCACACTGTACAGACCCACAGAAAAACACTTCTGTCATCAGAAGTAACTGGGCCCTCTTTTCTCCTCATGTTTTCAGTGTGAGTATCTCAGAAGTGACACGAGAAAAGTGATAGTAAAGGAAGCAGGGAAGCATGTATCTAATTTACCAGCCTGCTTTAATGACAGTTAAAAATAACTGAGGCCCCTTTCCCATTTGTTAAAGCATTTGCACAGGTACTCAACCACCGTCACGCAAGAAGCCCCATTGATTTCAGAGGTTTAAATGTTAAGGACATCTTTAAGTGCTGTGCTATGCTGAGGTTTAATAGCCCAGCTAGATTTTTTTTGTATGGCTATTTCCAAAGCGTGGTTTGCACACATCATCAAGGCAAATTTCCCCTCAGCAAAGCACGCTTTGGATCGACCTGATAGCAGAGGGAATGAATGTTACCTGGGGAAAGACAGAGCTCATCACTGTTTGCACAAATGGTGTTCATGTAGGAACAGACAGTGTTGCCCAAGAAAGAAGATAACAGGCAACTAGGAAATGCATAGAATAACTCTTGTCATCATCAGAGACCCACGTGGGCATCTGACTAAATCTGGGGCAGAAGGAAGAGGAAAGGAAGGAAAATAGAGTCGAAAAGCAGATGAGGAGATTGTAATGGGATCACCTGATGAATCAGGGCATGGACCTGCTGACTGCAGATGTCTATCACAGAACAATGAAACAAATTTAAGTGATGCAACCATTGGAGCATGTGTGACGCAACTTGCTCAGATTGCTTTATTTCACTGTGGCTTTCTTTTCAGCTGTCAGCAATAATTATATGGGCAAAACAAAACACAGGTATAGTATTATGAATAGAGTTTAGTATTCACACATTTTGATAAACTATAATCAACAGGGATTAAATTATTGACTAATGTTTCAGATTATATGTCCTAAATTCTATGATCTCCCTTGGGTGCCTTGTCACGGAGGCAAAACACGGTCATTTAGGGAATTGTGGCTGTTGAGTAACAGCAAGAGAATCAAGCTGCTTTCATCAGCTACATCAGCCTGTCTGAATTTCATCATGCCACCTTGGCTGGAAAAGCCTGAGCAAATGGATCCCCCACAGCACGGTTGCCACTTGGAGAAGGCACAAGAGGCAGAACTATTTCCAAATGCTCCATATGAACCCATCTGTCTGACTGATAAGAAAAATGCCAGGCTCTGGGTATTTGCTTTGGCAAGCATTAATCAATAGGGAATGAAGACCTCACATTAGATCCAGAAGCAGGTCTTTAGCTGGTCTGCAGCTCACCAACAGCTGTGCAAGCTCCATACAGGCAGAGAATGTGTTTATGGTGCCATTACTAACAGCCCTTGATGGTGGGACAAATGAAACCTGCAATGCTGCCTTTCCACTCTGCACATTACTCGTACACTGAGCCCCTGTACTTGCAACTTTGAATTGGGAAAATGCCATATGACCCCAAATGCCTTATATGATTTATACAGTAGAATGCCTTTTTTCTTCAAAAGTCATGTTTTCAGAGTTGTGTTATAAACTTAAAAGGATAGAGGTCAAAACCAAAACCTCGGATTCATAAATAGTAGATAAAAGCTGCTCTGCTTCTGGAGCTGCAATTTCAGGGCTCTCTCTGAAACTTCTGTGCATTTTAATTATGCCTGTGACTTTCCCTTCCAGTGTTGCCACTTTTAGAGGTGGTAGTCTGCAGTCCTTGCCAAAAGAAAGACTGGAAGACGAAGACCTCCATGTGCTAGAGTCAGTAAAGCAGGAAGCATTCATCAGCACATAAAGGGCAAAAATCATGTCTTAGCTAGGTGTTGAAAGCAAATGCTATTCCCAAATAAGTTCAAGGAACATAGATTCTTACAGGCTAACTAACATTAGAACTTCAAAATGGTTGTATGGATATGATCTCCTAATGCACAGTGACCATCCAGGTTACAACTGCCAATAATACCTTCTCTTAAAACTCTGTTATACATGGTAGCAGGGCTCTTGGCTGTACACATGCTGCTCCTCAGGGTTCTGATACACTTTTTTCCTTTTGGAATGCGCTGTGATTTCACTGAACGGGTGAGAGTCCTTTGCCTGCAGAAATCTTGCCATTTTAAGACTTCATATTTGAGCTGATGCTTGGGGAAAAGTTGTCTAGTCATACCTGATGTTTATTTTACACCTTTAGCAGCTCTGATTTTGATATAGATTTCTGCACATTTCCTGACTACGGGTAAGAAGCAGCCATCAGAGGCGGGATAGATGATCCTTCGAGGTCCCTTCCAACCCTAGAATTCTGTGATTCTGTGAAGAGGGAGGAAAGCCTTTTGGGGTTATGTGCCAGTCTTCAGGATGCTCAGTAAGGTAGCATTGTTATCCCTTCACATCCTCACCCCAAAGAATAAGGCACCCCTATGCCTGGGGAGAATCTGAACGTGTTCTTACCATCTCTGATCTGCTGTAACTGGTCTGGTAAGTATAGGTAATTTTATAGATTTATTCCAAAGGATTTCTTGTTTTGGAGGGCAACTCTGACAAATCAGAGCTCTGTGGGTACTTAATGTTGTGAATGGCATTGCAAACACAAACCCTTATTACAAGAAAGATGAAGGACGCTTAAACCTTCTGATTATCCTCTTTAAATAGCAAGCTCTCTGTCTATAGATAGATCCAACTACTCATTAGAGATGGGCTGGCCTACAGACATCACTGCACACAGACAAAAGCTCTGCCTGCTCTGAGTCACCACAGCCTACAGTGCCACATTGGCCTCCACCTTTTTATTGCAAGATGAAATATGCCTGGAATAGATAGCCACATAATCAGGACAGGGGAAGAAGTCAGACACTGGCTTTAACAGTAAAACACATCAGCCTGCAATCATTAAGCTGCATTCATGCTATAAGGAAATATTTTGGCTGGTGCCTTGATCTCTAAAGAAGACACCAGGGCTTCTTACCAGTAAACCATTGGATCCATGGACTGTGACACAGCGGGAGAAGGTATGGTGGATGGAGACATCCTTCACATATGTTGGGGGGTTGTAGCCTCCTTTCTCATCCACATCTCCAGCCATATGGAAGTGAATTGGGTAATGTCCCATTGTCTGCTGGCCCATATATTTCAGTTCTAGACCTTCAATATGGGTAGCCTTAAAATTAAGGCCAATCTGGAGAACAACAGAACATCAGTTAGGAAATATAAAAGACTGTTGAGGGCAAGAAGGAGGGGAATACAGGGATAGAAAAGGTTTTACAGTATCTGCAAGAGAGATTTACTGTGCAGAAGGCAGTGTATGTCTGCACGGTGAGGGAAGGTGGGTTATGTGGCTAAGCGGACCATAGTTGCACTTTGATCCCACCACTCCTGCCGTGGTTACATTTGACTTAATTTTAGAAGGAAAACCATTTGCATTTAATGTTTCCCATGAGTTTCAGTCAGCTGGGCTCAAATCAAACTCCCTGGGCTAAGCACGACCAGAATCTGGGGAAAACTGGGATTGGGATATGGAGACTGTATCTTAGATGGGTTGAGCACCAGCCTGGCTGGCTGAGCAACATCTGTAGGAGCATGAGGTGCACTTCAAAGCCAAGGGACAGGCAGCAGAAGCAGGGTGGATCTGCTGCACTGTGGGGAGAGGCTGTTTGCTCAGCAACTGACATGAGGGATTTTTCCCTTTCTGCATCCCGACTTCCTTGGTATGTGAAGGTATGGCTAGGCAGAGAAAAGTTCAAGGAGACTGCTTCAGCCTTACCTTGATGTGTCCCCCAAAGGTGTCAAAATCAAAGAAGGAGCATAACTTGCTGCTGTACTCATAGCACTTCTCCTCCATCTCACCCATCACCACAATTTTGCGGCTCAGCAGCCCCACTTCTGCCCGCATGTCGACACCATCAACGACTTCACCAATGTGGAGGTATTTTGCTTTCCCTAAGGAACAAGATCCAGTTTCAGGGTTACTCTGCCAATGCTGCTGGTTTCCCCTTGTGCTTCCTGTGGTGGGGTTAGCATGATAATGAAAGGAGTAATTGAGTCAGCAAAAACTGTTGGCTGACTTCTCAGAGGAGGGAAGGCTGGACACAGGTGTCACCCAAGGTCTTGCTGAGATATTTGCAACAAAGGAAGTGGGATTTTTGGTCTAAAGTTGCTTCATTTAGCCAGAGAGGTAAACCAATAGCCTGTTAGACAAAACATATTTCCTACCTTGAAGAGGGACTGCGATCATTCAAGATCTTTTTACTCTGGATTACAACCACTGTGTGTGAACATCCAATGCAAAGAAAATTTAGGCTATAGCTACTGCAAAGTTTTAGTCTCCTAGGTTAGCACAGCACTTCCTATAGCGAAATGCTGGGAGCTGCTCAGATCCCACACCACTACTCATGGGCGAGCAGCAGTCTGATGCTGCTAACACCATGGCTGTTAATCTAAGCAAGGAAAGGACTGGGCAGAAAGCCTTGTGGAAACTGTGGTTTGGGACAATTGTAACCACTCATTCAACTTGTATGCTGCAAAACCTTCCACTGCCTGCCCTCCCAAACTTCTCAGTTTTAGATCTGACCACTTCTCCAACTTTCTCTCAATGTTTCCCTCTGCCCTAGTGCAGTCAGAGTTGATGGAATCTTCTACCTACCCCATGCCACATCTCCCTTTGCCAAGCCAGGTTGCTCATAATCTCCTTTGCACATGCATGTGGCTCCATGTAGGGATTAAAAGCACAGAAAGCCTACCGTGGCCTGACCAGAAAGGGGTGAAGTCCAGGCAGTGTGAATGTCTAGAAAGCAAAATAATCTCTTTGCTGTAATTTCATTCAAACATATTCATACTCCCTCCTTCCTTCCGCAGCTTTCTGCAGAGAATGCAGTTGGGAAAAGGTTCATCTTACTGACTACATTCTGTATTATTCCAGTAAAAATAAGTAATAAACTCTTTAAGTAAACACTGAAGTTTAAGGAATGCTACACTTGCATGTATTTAATTTCAATGGAATCGTTCAAAGCAGTAATAAGAAACAAATGGCAAGCCTAAAGCCTGGCTATCACTGTGAAGCACTTTCTGTTTAAGCAGAGGTGCCAAGTTAAGGGGAGGATTTTGAACATTGAAACAGCCTTGTTTTTAACAAAACATGATGCTTTGAATTTATAAAAAAGATAAGCAAAAACTGGCTCCTAGAAGGATCTTGAACTTCTCTGTGTTGTTGTCCTGAAGCCAGCAAGTCTCATCAGGTGTGTGGCCAAAACCAGACTCAGCCTGTCCAAAAAAGCAGCTTCACTTCTCTTACTCACATACATTAAAAAATCTGCTGCAGTGTCTTCCATACCAGGATACCCTGTGCTGGACCCTCGAGTGAGTCTGCTAAGCAACTCTGCAAAGCAATGGCCTTTCATTCTTGGCACTGTTTTAAGCTGTTATTTTTCAGTTTCCCCCAGAGCTGACCTTTCCTTGATTTACTGAAATGCAGGAAGAAG
The DNA here is from genome assembly GCA_013398125.1 of Aegotheles bennettii. Lineage (NCBI taxonomy): Eukaryota > Metazoa > Chordata > Aves > Caprimulgiformes > Aegothelidae > Aegotheles > Aegotheles bennettii. Next base: position 1,684,822 of record VZRW01012057.1, read on the forward strand.
ATAATCATAAGAACATCCTATTTCAAGCCACATCTCCAGGATTTGTAGCAGTGAAATTAGATAGGCAGCTTTGTTATTCATGTGCTGAGCTCTAGAATAATAAATGTCATGCTTGCATGTATTTAATTTCATTTAACACCAGTCCAGACATGCAAAATAGTGTAAGCACTGACAGGAATGTTAAATATGGACTAACCAGTTTCTAAATATAACTTCTTGGGTGCATGTTTTTCACTTTGTGCTTTTGCTGACTTGACTCATTTGGAGATAAAAGGAGAGATGGAAAGCAATTCCTTTCCAATGTAAAAGTGGATTTTGAATAGTAGCTCCTTTAACAGAGTTCTGAAAAACAAATCTCTCCTCGAGGCAGCCAGAAACTCAAGCTCCTTGTGGCCATTGGAGCCTGTGCTCCTGAAATGGCTCACAGGAAACAGACCCGGGCACAGGAGCCCTCAGGTGCTGTAAATGTCTGCTGTAAACCAGCACTGGGCACTTCCCATGGTGCCGGGAGCACCATAATGTGCATTTATAGACATGTGGCACTTCCAGGGAGCCACTGTGGCTTGTTTAGTGATGGGCATGAAAAAACAAAAACAACAAAAGAGGCTGCTCCGTGGCGAGTTCAGGGAGTTCACGTGGGGACAGGAGCATCTCACTGCAGAGCTGCAAATTTGAAGTTAGGCTGCTGCTCACAGCCAGCACGTGGAGCAGCTGTGATATCCAAGACCCTGGGCAAACTCAAACCAGGGGTTTGCAAACCAGCACTGAAGTGGTTTGATACTAAGAAAGGCAACACTGTGCTTTGAACGTGGGTGGAATATGTCTGCTGCTTCAGCATCAAAGCCAATGCTGATGATTGCCCAACCGCTAACAAACCCAGGGGGCACTGATTCATCATTTCCTCCTTTGGGCTCAGTCTTGCTGCATCCCTCACAGAAAGATGTTGCCTTGCCACCAAGCCAGGCTTGTGCCGTGTTATAATCTAAGCCAAACAAAGCCTTACAGTGACACAGATTATGTCTTCCCCAAAAAAGGCCTGTGTGATGGACTAGGAAAACTGCACCGAGTTTGCTGCTCTATTTGCATACCATCATGTCATGCTTGACCATATTCGTCAAATTTACAGGGAACAACTTCTATGAAGCTAGCCTACACATTAAAGAAGTCTTGCTTCAGCAAAATATGAGCACATTTCTATGCTCATTACTCAAGACAGTGACTATTAAAGTCACCAGTTGTTTGTAAAGACAAGGTAATTATTAAAAGAAAGTATGCATTAAGATAAACATAGATGATCCATGAATCAAGGGCATGCTTATGTCAACATAGCAATTCAAAGCAGAGTCTCTCCAAACTGTACAAAGCTCCAGGAAAACCTGCCATATTTGAACCCAGCCATAAAACCTGGGGTTCAGGCCTTATCAAACCTAGGAAGGGTAGAATTTTAAAACTATTTCAGCTGCTAGAGCTGTGGAAGGGTGTTCAGCCCTGGCGAGTTACACAGGTGTCTCTGAAAACCCTCCCAGGTACACTCATGTATTCCTAAATGCCTCGGCTCTAAATTATACAAAATGCTAAATCTCCCTTTCAGAAGTGAAACAGGCACTTGAAGGTTGGGGTTTGGTGAAGATAAAGTGAAGCTAAGATGCTCGTGGATTTTTTTTTCCCTCTAAATGGTCTTTCGTTCTCCCCTGAGCTCCCTAAGGCCTTCTCTCTTGTAGTCTTTTAATGTTTCCTAAACAAGAATTTTTAAAGGAAATGCTAAATACAAACTTGACTGTTCAACCCACATAATCCAGGAACAGTGAATCCTTCAGGGTATCTTTAAAATCAGTGCTGGCACTGTAGATGCCAGCCCAGACCTCTGTCAAATTTAGCAACTTTGCCAAACATTTGTCATCACTCGTGGTAATGGCCCTATTGATTATATTTAATAACCAACAAATGTTCACACAGGCATCTTGTCAAACCCTCATTATTCTGAATTATCTTGATGGAGTTTCCTATTGCATCCCTAAGCTGCAAGTCTGTAATGCAACACAACATGGTTTGGGTGAGCTGACCAACTTCTTGAGTCATGCAGTGCAACCTGATGTCTTGATGAATAAATATCCTCAAATTCATAACTTTTACATGGACAGTTAAATTTCCAGTAAAAAGACATACAGCAGAAAGGATGAAGCTTTATAAGGAGTTCAGAGCTAACTAAGCCTTCTTGGGACAGATTCCTGCTGGATAACTCATCCTATTATAGTCCTCCATCCCTTTTCTCCTTCATGGTCCTACATGATGTCCCACAAAGGCTGGAAATACACCCTCCACTGTAGCAGTGTGAAGAACCTGGAGTTCATGTAGATATTATTAAGTGTATACTTAAATGCAATGTTGAATCAAAGCTTTTGTATCTGTTTGGTTTCAAGGCTGCAATGAGTGGATCTTATTGCTGCAGACAGGTGGAACAGGAGGACTGATGTGGACTGAGGTCAGTGCATCTGCTCTAGCTGGCTTTAGCTGAGCACTGAGAGGTCCCTGTGAGGGCTCAGTGTTTTATCCCAATGGCAGTGTCACACTGTCCTAAGTCCACTTCTATACCACCTCATGCCCTCTTTCTGCAGCAGCTGCTCAGCAATCTACTGACGTACTTCTATAAATGTAAGGTTTTCCCTCTCTGATCTTCTAGTTTTTCCTTTCCTTATCTTGATGTACAAGTTCTTGCAGCTGGTATGGGAAGATTAGGCAGGTTTGGTGAACAAACAGAGCAAATCCTTACTTAACGAGGCCCAAACTCAACCCTTCTGAAATGCCATATAAATTCAAGTATGTTTCTTTTAACTGTACTTCTAGGCAATGCCCATAGGTAGAAGAAAGAGCTCTGAAAGACTGTTAGAAAGGGACATTTCACAACATTTCCTGCCCAGCCTTCAAGCACCAGGGTTATCTTAAAAAAAGAGCTTCTGGCAAGTCCCAGACAAAACGATGCCAACTCCTAAACAGAATCCCCTAGATCTCTAAAAGTATCTGAATTTTTATAGTGGAGTAACTTCTCCCATCCTTACAGCACAAGATGAATGCTGACACAGGCTGGGAAGTTGTTAGACAACTCTGAATTTACATTTTTAATTCAAAGTCATGAACAGGATCACAGTAACCTCCATATCTCTAGAGTATTCACAACCCAGTAAGCAGGATTCAAGATATGTGTGCTTGTAATCATAGATTCACCAGTATGTGGGATAATTGGAGTAATTATGCCAGGCACAAATGGTTTTTTCATGCTTTATCAGAAGCATATAGGAGCACAAAAGAGCATTTCATCATTTTTGTTCCATGGTGAAGCTTATCAGCATTGGTAGTAACTTCATACAGAGCAACCAAGATGCAGATAAGACTTGTTTCCCAGGGAAACTAGACAAAATACTTGATCTTTCCTGCTATCCAGTTCTATCATAACAACACAACCCTTCCTTCCTTCCTCCCTTCTCCCTCCCTCTGCCCTGTACCATCGTCCCTCCCCAGACCTTGTGACACTGGAAGATCAAACAGTTTTAATCTGTTCCCACAGAGAAAATAATCTAGGCACAAAAATGACAAGTGAAAAAAACCTAAACAAAGGAGGCAAGTGGAGAAAAAGTTCCATTTAAGTGAGCGACCGTTTGAGCAGGAGCAGGACCTGCAGAGCTGAGTCCTCATGCAAACCACACTTACTCATGGGAGCAGCAGTTTTGACATCAGTGTAATTACTCCAAAAAATGAGTGCACAAGATCACTACACTGAGATCTACACCGAGACCTGCAGAAGTCCACAGTTAGACATCTAAATCCTACTAAAACTTGATGAGAATGGAGTATTAACACTCTTAAGCTGTTTTGAAAAGACCGGTCTCTAATCAATCCATTTCTAGCAAAAAAAGCAAGTATGAGTTTTCAGCAGGAAGTATCAAATATAAATAGGACATGAGCTAACTAATGAGTTTGACTTATTTGGCACAATACACTAAACCATGTCTATTAAAATATTATTAAATGATGAGCGCATCCATTATAATTAAACCTTGGTATGCCAAGTGCCTACCACACCAAATTGTCTGCTCTCATAGCAGAGGTTTCTGCTTTTTTTTAAACAAAGAGTCTCTTAAGCAGCTCAGATCTGACATTTAGGTTTTGTTTAAAAAGAAAAAAGGAAAGGAAAAAAATAAAGATTAAAAGGGAAATAAACCATCATGAGTAGGAATGGTTTTATCATTTGTCTCTCAAAGGGCAGACTTCTGGAGTTTTCAGCTGCTAAACTGAACCTCTTAGGAAAATTACAAATGACATCCCCCCGAGACACCACACATAAATGTATCTGTGTGGAAGTCTTTTCTCAGAAGGAGCAAAGCAATCTTCAGTATCTGACTGGCAGGGCAGGGGGAGCACGGGCAGAGCTGTGCAGGCAGCAGGCAGCTGCAGGCATTGCGGAGGGGAGGATGCATGGAAAGCACCCAACCCCCTGGCACATCAGTGCTCCTTATTCTGGCTAATTTCAAGTCAGGGCACAGGGCAACAGATGAAGTTACACCATGGCTGGGCATAGAGCAGCTCAGGGACTTCGTGAGTCCTAAAGACAGAGAAGATCTCAGCCTTCCCCAGGTTTTATTTCCTCTAGACTGAACTTAGAATCAGGCAAACAATTTTATTTTTTAGTGTGAATGTGCCTTTGTTACAAGAAAGTTGGATGTGATTTTCATTACTGGACCAGATTTTGCCTTGATTTATATAATCAGTGAAATCCCATTGACGTCAAGAGTTGCCTGGATATAAGTAAGGGCAGACTTTGGCCCTGGTGCTCATGTCATTTGTGGTAATAAAGGAATGTCCTAACTCTCCTTAAGAGTAATTGGAGACTAAGAGCACAATTACTTTAACAAGTATTTCCACCACTTCTTCACTTGAAATTCATATGAACTTTTTTGTTGTTTTTAACCCTTTATTAATTTCCTTCAACTAACTTCACTGACATTGTGGTAGAAGATAAATGCAATTACCTGAATTTCACAGATCTGTTAGATTATGGGAAGCCTAAGAGACATATTCCTATGTCATCCTTATTTTTACTGACAATCTTCCAAGATCATCTTCATGACTTGTATCATACTAGTCTGGTATGGTTTTTCCAATAGCTCAAAGTTGCTCAAGAAAAATATTCAATTTGGACATGTGTCTTCTTTGAAAATACAAGTCATTTTAAGTCATAAGACTATGATACATTCAAAATGTGAATAACATTTTTCTTGGCTTGATGAACATCTCTCCTTCAGGCCATCTAACAATGAATGGCTAGAGCTCTGTGGGGAGGCACTTGCCAAAGGAAGTATATTCGTACCTTCCAGAGAAGATGTTGCATCAGAGGTAATGGTGATGTAGCTCATTTCACAGAACTGAGCACAGTCCCTGGTGCATTTGGTGTTCCAAGTGCCCTCATGGTTTCTCAGAAAGATCTTACTGTATATGCAGACAAAACCTCTGCTTACAGCAACTGCCAGTGTGTAAGCAAAAGATAATGTAACATTTAATTTACCACCAGACAGATGCTGCCTTTGAAATACAGCCTCAGTTGTTATTACTTTTATATTGTAAATACTTTTTGCCTTTGTAAAGTATAGAAATTAAAAGCTCTTCTTCTATTCACAGAAGAGGCAGCTCATGTGGTATTTCCATGCTCTGTTTATCAATGCGCCAAAATCTAGTTCTAGAAGGAAAAGACCACTTCTCAGGCTTAAGTAGAGAAGCAAATCTCCCACTCTGGATTCCACTTTTATGCTCGTATCAGTAATAGTCTATGTAATCAGTAATAGTTCATCATGGTTATGCTACTTAATTGGATTTACTATCTGAAGGCCACTTCAAAATCATTGGACTGCAATGTTTTTTCACCAAAAGCAATTTGTTCTGGATTTTAGCTAGTCACCCTCAAGAGAAAAATGCTGTGGCTCTGCAAAGGTTCCTGCTCCTCCTGCTCAGACTAACTCAGGCAGCACTCTGCCAACTCCATCCCCCTCGGTGCTGTGGTTCAGGACAACTCACTGGCCATGTGATGCCAGAAATGGTTGGTTAATACATCACCTCTAAGCAATGCCGTCTAGAGACACAATAAAAGAGGAACAGTAGCTTTAGTAGCACAAAACAGTATTTCTAAAATGTAAGATTACAGTTCTTGTTAAATATGACTTTCTTAGGAAGATAGCCAGCTGCTCATTACTTCATAGCCTTACAGTCTCTCACAGTCTGCCCCTCCTCTAGCTTACTCTCCAGAGCAGCTGTGCTCAGCTCCTGCTTTCTAGGAAGTGATGCATTTTCAAATACAGTTATGAAAAATTGAACATTTCAAATACATGAACTGTATTTGCTTCTTGTAGATAAATACAGCAATTCAATAGTGTGCTTGGGGAAAAAAATGGAGTCGGTTATGGAAAGGGAAGGCAGAAAGGAACTAGAATCAAGTTAGATGGCTTTCAACCACAAAAAGTGTGTATTTCCCAAAAGCATCTAAAAACTAGCCATCAAAGTCAGGTGTCTTTCAAATCTTTGAAATTCTTATTGGTGTCACCTCTGTGCAAATGGTAGAACTTGTACACTACAACAGCAGCCTGATGAGATGAAGCGCCTTACCTGCTACCTTCACCTGGGTGGGTCTGCAGGCTTTGCAAGGCAGAACTTGGAACTCCTCTGCCTGGTACATGGAGTAGTCAGTGCTTGCAACAACAAGCCTGTCACCGGGCTTCCATGAGCTCACGTCATCCACCAGATTCAGGACTGTGCTGTTCACATTGGTGTCAATGGTTACCGTGAGCTTTGGTTTCACTGAAAAGCCAAAATGGAAGGGTGGATAACTCAGTCAATCTTATCAGAAAATGCTTGCACATTTTTTTTTTCTTTTTTGCCTGGAACACCACCAAAAATTATATTTTCCTCATGTAACAACAAAAAAATAACTCTTCCAAACATGCTTTTTACTGGCTCTGGCTTGGAAAGGGAGCAAACAAGAAAGTGTTTTCCTTTACTTGCAGGCAGGTGGATTTTCCACTAACCCCAGGACTAAATTTAAAAGTAGCTCTTAGTGGCTCATTTTCACCACACCCACTTAGCAGCAGCACTTGCGGGTGCTGGGCACTGTTATTTGCAGCAGCCAAGTGGTCTTTAATGTAATGACTGTTTTTTCCAGCAAAACAACCCTCTTCCACCCATCTTTTCCCACCAGCTGAGCACCGAAGAATCCTAATGACCTGTCTAATGACCAGGTTAGGGACAGCACTGTTGGAATCAATGACTACAAAACAAAGGATTACTTTCAAAGCCTGTTGTCTTCGCACACTCTGATTGACTAATCCTACCTCATCCCCAAATGCTTCAGCAAAAGACAAGATATTTAGGGGAAGGGACTTGCCAAGTGTTTGCCATAGCCTTGCTGGGTTTTTGAGGCACCACCCTGTTGCTTCTGTAAGTGCTCAGGAATTTTTCCCGAGATAAATCTTCAGCCATTTTATCTGTGTTCACGTCAATAGCCCAGCCAATGTTTTAGCTTGGAAAATTACACAAGTTGTCCTTGCACCAAACAAGACCCAGTCATTGGAAGACAATATTTCTGCTTTTCCCTGGTCTGGCTTTCAAACATGAGGCACATACCAGATCTGCCACACAGGAACCGTACTCTGTAGTTCTGGCAGCCCTCGCCCGTCTGGTCCTTGCCACGGCACAGAAACCTGTAATCGTGGCCACCCTTGTAGAAAACTTCAGTTGTTAAATTAGCTCCATCGAGTGTCATTGCCTGGAATGAGAACAGAAATAGAAAATGGGTGATACCTTGAGGTGAAGAGATTTCACCAAAACATCAGTGCCATCAGAAGAGGCTTTTGCTTTGTTTTGGGTGCTGCACAACAGTTGTGTAACAAACCAGGGTGACTACACAAACCATGTGTACTACCCAGCCAGCACTCAGACACAGCTATTTTATCCACAAGCTGCATAGATTATTGCTCAGTGCATGCATTTCTCCTGTATCTATATTAAGACCATGTGCTTTTTTGGGAGTATTCTGAGCTTCACTGACATCTGCCTTGGTGCTCTAGATTGGTTTGAAGGCCGATGAAAACACTGAACACAGATGCTTGTACCCAAATGAACTCATGGTTCACAGCACTCATTTCACTGCTTGTGGCTAGACAATGTCTGAACCTTGCAGAAGAAAGAGGTGGGGGTCTTAATTCTTCTTTGCATGGATCAGTCTCTCTAAGAAAAAAAACCAAGGTGCTGCAGTACCTATTGCTTCAAAAGGAACAAAAAGAGGTGGGCTTGTCTCACATACAACTACCAGCCTATAGAGCTGCCTGGACAAAAGGGGCTGCATCATACCAACAAGCAGTGCAATATGTAGCCTCTCCTGTGTTCCTGCTGGGGCAGTGTCACCCCTCTGGGTCACGTTAAAGTTCACAGTCCAGCTCTATAGCCTGCAATTTTTGTGACCCTTTCACAAAAATGTGATACAATGCACAGGGCAATCCAAGTAACACGTGCATTTCCTCAAGGTCCCAGGAGATAAGCCATCTTTCAATGAAGGGTCTGATCCTGATCCTTCCTTATTAACGCAGACACCCCACTGCCATGTATAGGATTAGCACCATCAGCTCAAGGAATGCGCCTCTGGCTGTGCCTCACTTCTGTTATTATCATCATATCTTCAATTTTCTTGTATGCAGCATAGCCGAAACAGGCCAGCTGGTATAAATCAGTGTAATTTTATGAAGGCAATGAACAACACCAGATTACACTACCTGAGGATTTGCCCTGAGATCTGCAGGATAAACTGAAAAATGCTGTCTCGCTTTTAATATAAATGGAAAAAAATGCAACTGTCATTTAACAGAAGAGAAAAAAAGGTTTGTTTCTTGAACAGGATAGTATCTTTTTTGTTTCTCTTTTAATATGCATGCTAGAAGGAGCTGTATCATAACAAACATCTGACCCCTGTTTTGAACTAAGTTGTCACTTCTAATATATGTATACAGAAGCAGGAATGAATGGGGATTTGCTAAGACCTGGCAGAAAATTATAGGGCAGTTTTTTCCTTTCTGTTCAAGAGAAGATTCTTTATAACATCTAGCCCTGGAAAATTTCACTTGTACTGTCAGCATTCCCGTTTACTTCAATAGCTGCATTCTTGTGAATAAGGACAAACTCCACTGGTTCAGAGTACCCAGGAACCTTAGGTTCAGCTTCCCACAGATGTGAAGTATTTCATTATCTTTTGCCAGGCAATGCTTCCCCTGAAGTTATTTTCCCAGTTAGACATAAAAAGGATGATGAACATATGCAAAAAAACCCCCCCTTTTTTTTTTTTTGCTTTCTTTTTCTTTTTTTTCTTTGTCCTTAAAGAGGCTTTTGCAGTCTCAGAAAAAGTATGTGATTTCTCCTCGGCATTCTGGCCTGATGGCATAATTATAATGTTTAGCCCCAAACAGAATTCAGATTTCTTTCCACAAAGAAAAAAACAATAGACTCTAAGAAATGGCTGCAAGCTCACCAATATTTTTTCCAACCTACTACAGTTGGTAGTCTTACCATCTCATTACCCTTTATGATTAATTTTTTTAGGTAGGGTCCATTCCGGGACCATTTAATGTGCTCCTTTTCATGCCAGAAGCCAGAATTTACTGAAAGGAGCTCAATTCTGGAAACTTTTGTCTCAGAATGATACGAAACTGCATACCAGATACGTCGGTTATATATTAGAGCAGTAAAATAATCGGTGTCTTTTATTTAAACACAAAAATTACTGACAAGAAGAATTATTTTGGTCTTCAGTGTCAGTCCAAAGAGGACTTGCACCCCTAAAGGGAATTGTATGCTAGCCTACCTGAATGTCAATGGGTTGCCTACAGATTTTATCAGGATGAGCAGCTTTGAAGTCAGAAAGCTTCTCCATGTCCTTAGATCTTGCTTTATCAGGCTTCTCAAACCACTCTGTCCATTCTACATCTGGAGACAAGTGCAAACAAGAAAAGTCATTTGAAAGTCAAGCTTAATGAATGCAGCAAAAATGCATGAAGCATAATATGATCTCAGATATCATTCACAAGTTTCTTCACTGATGATCTGATTCCTGTCTCTTCCTCCCAGTCTGTCAGATGTTCTTAATGATGCCATGAAGTGTAACCAGCCAAGGGAGAGCGGAGTTATTAAAAGCTACATAATTGGAGTATGCAGTATGAGCATTATTAATAGGTATGGATTCTGGATCTGTGTCCTCCTTAGCTGCATTTTCTGATCGTCAGATCAAGTTACAACCAGTTACATGTTGTCTGAAACATGGACATGATGACTATGCAGTCAAAAGAAGTAAGAGGTTGTATGTGATCTCTTAGATCATAAGGGATGGAATTTCATACCCAGTGCAGTAAAGGGAAAAGGATCCCAGTTATTCAGAGAGTCCTGGAGACAATTGGGGAAAGAATCTGTGCGTGTTCTTTACTTGGGTTAGCGGCGACGTAAATAGCAGCTAGCAAATCCACTCTTCCCAATGCAAAAGTATTGCAATAAAAAGGGTGATTCATGCTATTTGTCAACTGTCTGCCGCCGAGTTAAATGGCAGACAGATGCTTACCTTGAACCCACTCACTAGTTGAAGATACATTAAAATGTTCTCCATTCTCAGCTTTGAATAGTTTGAATACTTTGGCCACAGCTGACCCTTTGTGACCTGTAAAAAAGCAAACATTGTTAAAATCACTGAATGCAATCAATAAAAGTCAGAACTGAAAAGATAACAGTCCACATGTGTGTTTGCAGATTTTGGCTACGTTATCCAGAATTAGCCCTGCACAGCTTCCAGAACAATTTACTGATCTTGGAATGAGACTTCGACAATTTTATAACTGCTTGGACAATCAGGAGGAAAAATCTTCAACAATCAAGAGAGCATAAAAAAAAATCCAGTGTTTTGTCATATATTGCTATTTTTATATGATGTTGTAGCAAGCCATGTTGTTAGCTGCTCTTGAAAATGTCATGAAAAGACACAGACTCAAAAGTCTTCAGCTTGCAAGAAAACAGTTTTGCAGGAGTATTTGAGGCTACCAGTACAGGATACACTGATTAAATTTTCAGCTGGTGTGAACTGGGTTTGTTCCATAGCTTTGTGTCTAAGAGAGGCAGTGTCTGATCTCACTAGAGTTACATGGATTTAGTGATGCAGGATCTCACCTTTTATCTCAGGTTTGGACAACCAAGGTTGTACACCACCCAGCTGCTTCAGCGGCATTAATGGGAAGGAGCAACACATACAGAGAGAATTCAATTAAATATGTGTAACTATCAATTGCTCACAGCTTCCATGTAATGCAGTGCACCATTGACCATATTAATCTCAGCCATAACTCCTTAGGCAGCATTTTGTGCATGAATTACCTTGATATTCAATGTGGTCTTCAATAGAAGACGAGGGATTTCCTTTAACTGTAATAAAACTCCATGGGTGCCTGGAAAATGAAAATGAGAAATGATCAAGTTATGTCATGTGTGAAATGCATATTTTTTATAGCTCAATGTTCCTGTATTTCTCAGGGGCATCACATTCAAAATAGTCTGATTAGTGTGACAGGCAGCTTGGTTAAAATTAAAAATATCGTAACGCTCTACATTTCTTTAGTAAATACATCCAAAGCTAAGGAAGTTGAAGACAAATCCCTGCTTAATACACTCCTATAACAAGTGTGTTTCTCTTTTAAATTAATGTTTAAAGAGGCTTGTGTGTGACAGACCCATAGGACACTGATAACTCCCTGGGGAGCCTGAAAATTTTTCTTGTGTGTGTGCATACGCATGCATAGTAAAGAATATGGGGAGAAAAGCCACTTCTGCTTAAATAAATTTAGCTCATGATGAAACCTTGTATATCACAATTGCCTTTGGAATGACCCATGAGAGTTTCTAATAGACAGACTGGCTGAGAAAGGACAATAAAAAATACCTAGATAGTCGCTGGATATCTAGGTTCCTTATTTGGAACACTGAACAGGGATACAGGTTCATGAGCCTGAACTGTCTGTTCAAATCTGATCCTATATCAGAAGTAAGTTCATTGATGCATGCTGGTTTTTGGTTGAGTAGGTTCAGTAGAGATCAGCAGCACTGGAGAATGACCACAGGGATGAGTAAGCAATGGAGACAGAGGCTAAAGGAATTCCTAGCCTTGAAAGTGGACCTAGTTATTGGGGGTCAGGAGGGAGTTTTTCTTTGAAATAGAAGTTGTTCAAGCATATCTGCTCTTAATGACTAACAGAATAACAAATATGATTTTAGGGTGGTAGGGAGACTGTCACCCCTACCCTGAATCCAGCAAACAGTGCCACAGATTAAATCATGTCTCTATAGGTATAAATAAATACCCAGCGATTTCAATTGCATCAAGATTCACCCTTGAGTCCTGCAGGTCACCTTACATTTACCATCTGCTGACATAAGTTATAAACCACTCTGGGGCTTCAGAAGAAAACATACACAGACATTGACAGATAGCCACTAAAATGCACACGTCACCACTGGTGTGGGCTGGGCTTCGCTGGGATTCACAGCCCTGGGCTTTGGGGACAGCAGGAGCCAGCTCTGGGGAGCACTAGTGCATCCCACGCCGTGCTGAGGCCCCACGCACGCACCAGACACGGCTCCTCAAGGGGAGGCCCCATTTCATGTGTTAAAATACTCATTTCTCCCAGTTACTTTATCACTAAAAAATGTTTTAAAGTCAGTCGATCCTGACACTTAAGGACACATGCAATCTGTTTGGGCTATATGAAATGAAGTGACCAGTAAACCAAACTGGTGATACTTGGGAGGGATGTCAAAGAGAACTATGTCATCAAGTGCAGAAAGGCTTTATTTTAATTTATTAGTAGAAGGGAAAAAAAACAAACCTCACATTAAAGAGTAAACTCACTTTTCAAAAGGACAACAATAGAGGAGGAATGCAAGATTTTCCTTCCATTCCTAATGTTCTGGACTCAACAAATAGGCAACTGAAAGAGATGCCAGGAGCACAGAAATGTTTTTGGATAAATCAGCATTGCTCATCAGCTCTGCCACAGCAAGGAGTTGCACAGCTTTACAATCTGGCTGAATATGGAGCAACTGGAGACAGACAGGAATTTGTCCATATAACCCCCACCACCACCTCAGTCAGAAAACAACTCAGTCTCAAGTGGCACCTCACAAAATGTGAAATAGACATTTCCTAAGCCAAATTACTGCCCGGGGCTTAGACTGTTACTGTCTCAGGGATGCCCGTGGTCAGCCCCAGCCATCAGCAGGGAGCTGAGATGATCTGACAACCAGGATTCAGCAGGACCAGCCAGGAAACCCCAGATGCCAGACAGTGAGTGGTGAGAGCATGAACATGGGTGTGTTAGAAAAAAAGATATCCACCCATTCTCCTCTGTCAGAGCCTTCCTTTGCCATACAGGTTAAACTATGTAAGTCTGTCTGTAATTTTCTCATCCTGAATAGTTTTTTTTTAAGATCTTCCAAAAAAATAAAAAAAGCACCTGTCAGGTATATACATCCTTATTCATCATTATAGATGTGTCTGAAATGTAAACCTACATGTCTAAGTCTTGTTACACTAAATTGAAGTGGATGTTCAATTTGCATGAGGAGAAAAGCTTGGATACGTCTGACAAAGCTGTCTGTCTTCCACTCTGCCGTCTAACTGCCTTGGTAAATCTGGTCCCAGCTGCCACCCAGACATGTTGTTTTGGAAATCTGGCGAACTTAAAAACTGAGAACACTTCTAAAAATACAGTCTTTTAAATAATGCACCAAAATACAGATATTTTTCCACGTACCAGTATGCTGGTGGTAGACAGTGTTTACCAACTACTACCACATTAAGGTACCCACAATGTCCCTATTATTTATATATGAAAATATTGTGATATTTCAGATAATGGCATGGAAAGAATTAACTTTTTCATGCAAACAATAGCAGTGTTAAAAGTCACACTTCTATGTTTGAATATCTATGGTATTTCCATTATAAGCATTTATGGCAAAGAGGTGAGAAACTAGCATTAAAACACCACAGCAGTCTAAAAACATCAAGTGCAATTTACTTTTATAAACATATGCCAAACCCATCAATTTCTTCCTGTTGCACAATTGGAAAAAAAAATTTAAGGTTCAACAATTTTTTTCTGTTTCCCTAATTTTAGTCTTCGAAAAAAAAACCCAGCAGGCTACTGGGCTTTAATATGGGGTCTGGGTATTTGAGAGCAAGCATTGCGCTGATGGAAACAGCCTGGATTGGAGGCTATTTCTGCAGCCTTGGTTGATCCTTGGAAATGCATTATCTGGTCCCTGTAATATTTGGCACAACCTCATCAACCACCCCAGATTTTACTCCATCTGCACTTGTCCAGCTGGCACTTCTCTGTTCCCCCAGACTGCTGTATTGAATCACTTCTCCCTACAAGGCAGATTTATTTTTTTATGTTTTGCAGTGACCCTCTTAGTGCCTCTTAAAAAAAAAGCCTACATAAATGCAGATAAACACAAAAAATATAATGGGTACAGCTGGGTAAATAGCAAATATTCTCAACAGCGTGTGTGCCAACACAGACACTGTATTGGCCACAGAAGTATTTACAGTCCACAGCATAAATAAATGCTTGCTAAATTTCTGTGCTGCACAAGTCCCCAGATCTGTATCACACAAGCTGAAGAATATGCTGTATGTCTGTCTGTATCCATTTAGCCAGGGCTACAGGGCTACTATTGCACCCTCCTTAATGTTCAGCCCATCCAATCTACTGTGTGTGTGTAGATATGCTTCTTAAATCTTTGGGGGATGGCTTGAAAATAAATTGGAATAAATAACTTGTGGAAACAATATATTAGAAAAACATTTTTTAACATGAATCATATGCTATTCCTCAATCTGCTAATAAAAATACCCAATATAGACACTGAGTGCATATCTAATTAACTGCTAAAACTTCACATTGAGAAGTTTCCCTCTTTTTTTTTTTTTTCTTTTCCATGTGAAAGAACTTTGTGCCTTTGAGAGAGTGGAATTATTTGGACATCTCAAGAGCATAATAAAGCCTCTGTGCTGGGAGAACTGGCAGCACTGGCACATACCTAAACCCAAGGTGGAGGAAATGCTTGCTGCCCAGTTTGGTCATTGCTTTCCTGGCCGAGTCATCCAAGTTTCTGGATCCTTCATCGTTCACTGCAACCGACAGGATCATGCCATTCTCAACTCTACCCAAATACTGGGCAAGACGTATGCTTTCCTCTTTTGCTCTGTAGGTATCAAACCTAAAGTGATAAAAACACCCAAAAGCATTTACTTTGGTGAGCATTGCAGCCCTATGTACCGAAAAGCATATATAAAGAAATAACTCTTTTGTATTCTTTACAGTAATGTTATTATCCCATTGCAAAAGCACTTATCCAACGGGTATATTAGGGGGTTTTGTTAAGTCAAATTGATTAAACTCCAGTTGACAGAGTAGCCAAGTATAACACTACTCACTCTTTGGTTTTGGAGATTACTGATTGTATATACATGCAATAACACATCAATAGCGATGTGAGCAACATGCTAAAATGCGTGTTTCTGAGCTTGCTTAGATGCTGTCCCCAACCTGTTCCCAAAGATCCTCACATCTAGACAGTTGAAAAGTCACTCACCGATCTGAATGGACAACTGCCCCCGTCTTTGGGTCAATAACATGGACAATGACACCCCGATGGCCCCAGCTCCTTTCAAAGTAATATCCACCTTCTTCCATGCCACCAGGATGAAGAGTTTTGTTTAAGAAAGTCCAGGACAGCTTTTTCTTTCCATGGATCTCAAGAGTGCCACCCTTACTTACTCCAAGATACTTCTGCCCAAAGTAGGGATCTGGCTGGCTGCCGTCATCCGCTCTGCAGCAGAGAGGGAGGAAAGGAATCAGGTTTGTGTTTGTATCTGACAGTCAAGGAGCCTCTCCCCTTGTTCTGCTATGGCCCAATGAGAGAAGTGTCATGACATGCAATGCATCTCCTTCAAGTACTCTAAGAATAAGCAACTGCCCACATTGTATAGAAAATAAACTCTTTTAAATAATACTAGCAACTGCTGAAGACCAGCAGCAATCTAGAACACAGATTTTACATGCTCTATTCATTATATCCAGGCCAGAGGAGGCCTGAAGCCCAGACTGAACAACATGCTTGTGTTTTGAGTTCTGGAGGTAGGGGAGGTCTAGTGGGTGTAAAATATGAGTTTGGCATCCTTGAAATTCTAAGAGATCCCGTAGCAATCTGCAAAAAAGTAAATGTGTTATCCTTTGGCTCACGACTCTCATGCAGAAAGAAAGGATGTTTAGGGAGAAGAATTTTCAGAATAAAAGTACTCCCCAGGTTTTAAGTATATTCTGGAAAATCAGCTTGAGTGGTGGCAAGGTGCATGCTGATTTTCTGGCATGCCCAAATACCCCAGTGCTCATCTCCCAGCAGGATTTGGAAACCAGAACCAAAACTGTGTCGATTTTTTACGGGTCACTTAAATTGTTTAAAAGGTTACTGAACTTTCCTCAGAACACTGATGGTAAGTATATCTGAGAAAATGTAATTTTAAGGAATTATTTTTTTACCTTCTTGTGGAAGACAGATTCTAGAAAGTTCTAACATAATATTTTATCATGCATACATACCGCCCATATAAGATGATAACCACGTTGCTTTGGTAAGGGCACATCTCACTGCCAATGTGTAACTCTCCATCATTTTCAATGAGTATATGTCTAGTACGCAAAATGATAGGCTGCATATCATCTTTAATGACCAGTTTTCCTAAGGAGAAAAGGTTATGACATTTGCTTTAACACACAGCAGCTCATCAAAGGTTGTGATACTGTTGTGTTACACCCAGTGCTGGGCTCTCATCTCCATTTTTGAAAAATTCTGCCCAGCCTCTGCCCAAAACAGCTCTCAATATAAATCCTAAAGATATACATGGTTTTTATTCAGTCCAATTCTTGAAGAATGCAATTAAGATTCACGTGGAAGAGGACTCATTCAAAGCTGAGACAGAAATTCAGAGTTAAGATGAATAAATGCTATTCATGCAAGCAGCCACCAGCAAAACTATGACTCTGTCCTTTGAGACAAAGAAAGAGGCACATATGTATCTGCCCTCTCCTGAGACCCTGAGAACACAACTATTGCAGTATGATGTTATTGGGACAATGATTTAGGACAAAAATGTTTTTGAAGCAAATCACAGAAGTAGAACTCGGGAATATACTGAGCTACTTCTGTAAATTCTTCAGGAAGGACAGCAAAGGGGCTCATTATAATGGTCAAAGAACTGATAACATCTCATCTACCACCCATGCTTGTACTGAATTAAAGCTGTGTTTCTCCAGTAGTCACCCAGTTCTCAGCACGAAGCAGGAAGGTCTCCCAGCATGTTTTACCTCCATCAGTGATGTGGATAGAGTGGACAGTCGCAGAAGAAGAGAGAAGGAGCTTCCTGCCATTACGGATTTCAATGCGGTTTTCTTCGTCGTGACCTGGGTTCCAGTTTTCTAACTCGGGATCCTTATCAGGACATGTGTCAGCTGCTTCTGCTGGGTAGAGATGGAGAGTGAAGGCAATTACAATTTTCTATGCAGACAGAAAGCTCCGTATCTGAACATCATTACAGTATCATTCTTGGTACCCCCCTTTGCTGATTCCCTGGAACACAGCAATATCTCAGTGCAGCAGAGTACATGTGGGTCATGACCAAAAGAAAACAAACAACAGCTGAAGCTGTATGGTCTTCTGTTTTCTGGAAGCATGGAAAAACCCGCTGCCTGATGCAAAGGAGCCTTGCGAGGGATGCAGTTTCCAGAAAACTACCCGAGAAGAGGCTGTAACTGAGCCCTTCCTGCTGTGCCATTCAGCTCCGTTCATACCATCCAGACACAAAGCCTTTCACAAGCCCAGGGAAGATATTGTTGAAAGCATAAAATAACTACTACCTTTAAAAGTGCCCCTCAAATACCTGTGAGGTTTGAAAAGCTTTGTTGAATGTAAAGATGTTAAAATCTGTTTGCATACTGTGTTTCCACTGGAGATGGAAAGTAAATGGGCTCAAACTAACATGAAAACACCAAGCACCAAGGAATTACAAGTCCACCCAGTAACAGAGAACAACAGGAATCTCACAAGAGAGAGACTCTGCATTTGTGAACTTTTCCAGGCAGAAGCAATAAGGATTCATTCACTTTGAGTTCACACATCACCAGTCACCAATCTGATTACGGACTGCCATGACGTGTTCGTCTAAACGGCTCTCACATCAAATCCAAGAGTCTCATGTTGTAAGTATTTACTTCAGATAAAATATTTCCCTGATATAATCTCACTCGGTATGTGAGCCTCACTTCTTACTCTAATCAACAAAACTGTGAGAGTCCCATGTGTGATGCATATTTTCTGAGGGTCGAAACCTTTCTAATCCCAGGAAGCTGAAGTCAGTGGAAGTTTGAACAATGAGCCCTCTGCCATCAGAAAGGGTTGGAGTTCTCACCAGTTCTCCAGGTTTTATCCTTTAAAACAAAAACACCACAGGAAAACTACACGATCCACAAATCCCTGATAATAGACATGGGATAAACACCTTGACTTCAGCAGGGTTGTGTCTCTGGCACTTAGTATAGTAAAGTTAGGTGGGTTTTGCCCCACAGATACTAGTGCATTCAGTTAATGGAAAGGACAATGATGTGAGAATCCATGCAAGAAAACATGTCCCAGTGCTGGTGTAGGTGACAACCAGCTGTTGTGTGCTGTCACTGTGAAACTTGAGGGACATCCGTAATTCCACAGCAGCAGAAACAAAACCTGTTCATCTGCATTCAGTTTTCTCTCAGATTCCCCCATCAGCTTCATGTCATAATAAAATAATAGAATTCGACCAGCTACTGCCTTAATGTCTCCAGAGACCCATTAAATCCCAGCTATACAAGGTAAGCAAGGGACATTTCATGTGGGCAACATATGCATTGGCTCTCTGCAAACTTTTTCCATATACATGAAGTGATCAAATCAGAGAGGGCTAATAATCTCCCAGGCAGCAAGTCAAATACTGATAAACATCCAGGACCCCTTTGATACTCCTTATTCCAGCTGAAAACTGGAAGTATATCAGTAATGTCAGAGGCACATTTTCCAATTTACAGTAATTGAGGAAAAGAAGAAGGATTTTCTGGGTTCCTACCAGAAGACACACAGAATTAATAAGATTTGGAAAAGATAAATACTTCAGTTGGGAAATGGGACTTGCATTGTAAATAGATGTTCAAATATAACTGGAAAACACACTGACAACAAATTAAAAAAAATGAGCCATTAGTCCATAGGAATAAGGATAATAGAAAAATTTGCTCATGATGAGAAGCTAAATAAAAGCAAAAGAATCAATTTAAATGTAGAGGTATAATTTATCAACTAGATTGAGTGGACAGGATAAATCTTATTCATTTTTCCATTTACTTGGCTATGCTAGTGTCCAAAAGAGCTTCCGGCAATCTCCTAAGATGACTTGTGCCCCAAAAATTCATTATTTAGAAACAGTGAGGTAGACAGTGAAGCCTAAGAGGAAATCACTTGGAATTTATGCTGATGATTGGGATGACAATCAGCAAAAGCCAGCACAATTCAGAACAAAGGACCCAAATTCCCAATTTCATTAACCAATTCATACCAGAGAGCAGTAGCCATGCACAGCACCTGCATCTGCTGCATCAAGAACACCAGAGGGCTGAGCATCTTCTGTCAGCTCATCCAGGTGCCTTGCCAGCTCAGATTATTACTCTCATTGCCATTTTTTAAATAGGAGTGTAACTTCTACCGTGCAAAAGGAATTACCTGAATGTTTTGCTTCTTGATCAAAACAGCCTGAGCATGGCAATGAAAGGTTGCTTCATGAATCTGCAGAGTTTGGGGCAAGGCATATGGTCTCTTTGTTTTAAACAAATACAAATTCCCAAATTAACTCTATTTAGACTATGTATATCATCCAGCTTCCTTTTTCCACTTTCCCTAACCACTTAAGAAAAGGGCTATTTGGAAGAGACAAAACCCAAGGGGCAGGGATGTCCCACCATGGAGCTTTTTGATCTCCACATCTGTGTTTGGCCAATGCAGCAAAATGTTTAATTTCACCTCCCACAGCCCCAGCTATTAGGACTTGAGGTTTCTTTTCTTACTTCTTTGTGGCAGTTTATCAGAATTAGGTTTGTTTTAAAAATGCATGGCAGAGTCTGAGGGATTCCTGAGGGTACTTTTCACTTGCTCAGAAATCTCAGCCTTTCCCATTTCAGCTGCCCTCTATCAGGAGTGTTGGCACATCAAAAAACTGCTTTTCTCCTGAGATTTCTCACTCTGTTCTTTACAAAAAAAAAAGAGTAAAAAGCTGCTCAATCCAAACCAGCAAGGTTTTTATTTAAAAATAGTGTTACAAACCATGCCCTTTTCTTCCCACAGCAGAAAAACTTACCCGTGCTTACAGAAGAGATTACAAACAGAAGAAAAATTAAATTTTCAGCCAGACACTTGGAGGTAGGTAGAGCCATTCTTCAGGACTTTTAATTCTCCAGATGGCTACCTGTGAAGAAAGAATATCAAGAAAATGTCACTCTTTTTTTCCAGGTCATGCAAAAACCGTTCACTGCACAAAGAAGGTCACATCCAGCTTTATGCCAGCCCACTTCCACTCTCATTCAGCTCTACGGCTGAGACCACCTTCACACCGCTTTGGGACCAGCCCGAACAGAGCAAAAAACCATGGGCAGCTTCTCACCCTTTGTTTGGTTTAGGATAAACCCACTTACAGTCAGAAAGCAACCACCAGTTGTAACCAAAAACCCTTTAGGAATGCAGTATAAACACATCCAGTGTCAAGACTCTCTAGGACTGCATATTCACATGTGCAAAAAAGCAATGAAACACAACAGAGAAGGCGTTTGCAGGGTGACAAATTTTCACAAGGTAACCTTTCTCCCCCACATTTCTACCCACACATTTTTAGCAATGGAGTTTTGTGCACCCCCAAGATAAACTGCACTCACACATCCAGTCTGAAGTATGCAGTTTCTTATATTTCAGATCCAAGAAAACATTGTCTAATATGCCAGCCCAGGAATTTCTTGCAAAACCAAAAGCTGCTTTTTAAACCAGTCTACCTAATGTTTTTGTTTCTTCAGTAGCCAACCCCCAGCAAAAACAAACTAGTGTCATGAAAGTAAAAGTTAGAATTAATGTGATTCTTTCCCATGATACATTCTGCAGCTCGGCCCCATGCTCATGACAACTTATTGACACACATATTCACACCGAGGGATGGACATCCACTTCTGTAAGTGGCAATGCTCTGTATTCATAAAACACTGTTTAAAATTCATGTGTAGTCCTTGCAGCCATTAGGTTTTTATCATGTAAGCCAGCATCTGAGAAATGTATTTGTAGCTGTCACGTCGCATCGCAAGGATGAAACAGGGTAAATGCATGCATTGCACAGCTTGCTTAGACACACACACACACAAACTCCAGGGTACTCCAGTTTCTTTAGGGCAAAAACCATGTTACTTTTCATGTCACCTGTTATTACAAACCAAACAGAAAACATCAGAAAAAGATATGCAAGAAGCCAGGATTTAGTATTGCAGAGTACATAGACAGAACACGTGTCTGTACTTTTCATAAAGGTGATACAGCTCAAAGTACAGCAATATGTTCAAACCACATGTAATCCAATGATTGTATTAAAAATAGCATTAGAATTGGATTTGTCAGGAAATATTCCAGCAGGAAAATGTTTGCTTGTTTTGCTACAGTGTATTTGACAGCTGTGAGCTCTGGAAACAGCATAGACTTAGGGTTCAGTACAATCTATCAGGTGCTGAAATGCTGTTACAGAACAGTAGAAAAGAGGAATGCACTTAGTAATGCTATAACTTTGAATTATATACATTATCAGAGAGCAATACTGTCACCATGGAATGTGTGCCAAAACCAGGCTACACGTGTCTGACATTTTAACAGCATTAACCATCAACATTTGATAAGCCAGGGCTCTTTTAAAGGAACATTTTCAGAGCTACACCCAAAGTACAGCAGTCACCATTAAAATGTCAAGGTTTATTAGCAATTATTACACAGCCTAATCTGTGAACCCAATCACTGGATTCTGCTTTAACGATAGAGGAAAAACCAAACGAGTGGAAATACCACAGGATAGTCATTACAGATAAACAGTGGTTCTGAGAGCATGGACACAGCTGTACGTTAGTGCTGCATAAAGCCAGATTCCAACTGGGAAGGTATTGGTCATAAAATGCAACCAGAAGTTCACAAAAATAAAAAGAAGGGATTGATTTTTTGACAGTGATGGCATGCATTTGCTCTCCTGTTGCTTCACAGGTAGCAAAGAAATTTCTTTGCTTTGGCCCATTAAAAACTCAGAGGAGCATCTCTGCTCTGTCCAGCTCATGATCTTGTTTCTGACAGTAACCTGTAGCAAAGTCCTAGGAAATTAGTATAAGAAATTTCACAGCCTTTGCTTTCTTTAGATCCAAGAACTGCACAGTACTTACCATCAGGTTGTGCAAAATGGCTTCTGGTATTATATCCCCGGTTGCTCCCCAGGGACTGCTCCCCTCATTACATCCATCTTCATCAGCAGAGATCAAAACAAGCAATCAGACACTGGAAAGTCATGTCATTTTTGGAGGCGTCAGCTGTGTGCCAGCCTCCAATGTTTTTGTAGTGTCTGATTTGCCAGTCCAAAGAATACCCTGCTTATTTTGTGGCTGAGGTAGGGTGCTTGATTCGGCTCGCAGCGAGCCCGAGTTCATTGCAGTGTTAATATGAACTGGCACTCGGGTTGGAAACGCTGGGCCAAGAGGACCCGACTCCTCTGATTCATCTCTGACTAACACTGCTGGAAAAACGCTGCTCCGAGGATAATCTCAGGAATTTTCCTTCAAAGGCTCTCCCATTAAGCATCTTTCCCAAATATTAGAGACAAACAGTGACATGTTTGATTTTACTGTTGAATGTAAGAGGAGGAAGAGATAGCGACTCTTTTCATCAATGGCTCCTGCTGGAGAGGACTCCGGAGCAGTTCTCTGCTGCCAGCCAGCCGTTTCCTTAGCTCAGCGCTCAGCGCCGCGAGGGGATACAGCAATCGCACTACATCTCACTTGAACAGGCGCCACGTGGCTGAGTTCAGCTCTGATGTAACCAGCTATGTCAACAAATCTCCCTGCACAGTTGGGCACTCTGAGAGCCTAAGGGCCATACAAGTGTCCTCCTAAGTCTATCATTTCCATCGTTTCTCAAATACCATCTGTGACTCCTCGCTTGGGTGAGAAAAGCTTTTTAATGTAGCCATTAAAAGCTGCCTGGCAATGGCAAGTGGGACTCGTATTCCTGTATCTGGCAAGGCAGAATTTCTGAAATGATTTCCAGCTGCTCTGGATCTTTCCAAAAAGTGAACAATAGCAGCAGACAATGCTAAAAGTAGACACAGGAAACTATTAGTCCTCAGCTGGCTGCTACCGCAGGTGTCAGCAACGATACTGTACTAGAAAGCACACTGCATAGGCAGGAATCCCCATCCACCGCCTGACCTGCGGTTTTAATGCTGGAGGCAACACAGAGCCGACAATCCCAAGAGCAAAACAGTGAAGAAAGGCTCTGAGAAAGCTGGATCATCAGAGGCGTTGTGGTGGGGTCCTAGGCAGCAGAGCAGAGCTCTCCGGAGAGGCACAGCCAGGCTCCCACCCCGAGTCACCCCCTTGCACGACTCTGGGCCAACCACCCAAGCCCGGCACCAAAATTTTTAAAAAGTAACTCATGATATTGAGTATCTTAACATGCTTTTTAAGACTGGCTTGACACATTTTGGAGGATGTACCTTCAGCATCTGCTGAAGATAAGGCTCCTTCCTGGTATGTCAAGCAAGGCATAACAGGAGCATTAACCATTACAAACACAACAAGGACGGGTAAAAAGCAGCAGCTACCTGATCTCCCCTGAAAAAGATGTCAAACAGGAGCAAGAAACCTGATGGCTACTACTGCTGCTACTGCCCAGCAAGAGAGACCACAGACCTGTGCCGGGGCAAAGCAGGGATCTGGAGCCATCCCTAGGGAAAAGCAGGAAACGCTCACATGGAAAAGTGCCTTTTAGCCTGGCAGAGAGTGAACTCCCAGCAGACACTAATTTGCACAAGTACTTGAGAGGACTTGTGAGTAAAACCTGTGTTCCCCAGGGACCACCTCTGCACAGATGCTTCAGGAGACCCTGGCAGGTCAGTGGCAGGGCTCTGGTGCACCCCTCCTGCTCTGATGGCCAACCCTGGGCCCTCCCGCTGCCACAGCTGATGCTGAGGTTTCAGTGGTTTGATGGCTAGGTCTGAAGACTCACTGTTTCTTCATTGATATGCAAAGAAGCCAACATCGATTTGAAAGCAGATTCCTGAGAGAGGGAGAAGCTGTTTAATGAGCACTTCTGCTACCTTCTTGCTGACACTGCATGGTACCGACTGGCCTCTCACCCTGCTCGGGGAATTTTACATGGGAAGATGGATTTGATGAGCACGTTTGCCTTTCTGACCCAAGGACATGCCAGCTCTTGCTACAGTGACATTCCTGTGCAGGGGAAGCCTTTGCACACCCAGCCGTGAGCACAGCTAAAGCCTCCCCGTGGCCTCACAAATAAACAAACGCATTTCTAGGGATCACTAATGAAAACAGTTTCCCAGTCTCAGCACACGACGGCAGCGTAGCTTTTCATCTTGATCTTGTGCTTGCCACCTAGCCATTAGCTGCCCTTTTCTACTGGCAAATAGAGGAGGATTAAACTCAGGAACAGACTTTACTTCTCAATAAAATCAATACTAGAGTCAGAAGCAGCATTCTGACTTCTTTCCCAATGAACCTCGGTTTCTTATCAATTTATCCAATATCTTCCCCTACAAGGAAGAATCTCACATCTTCTGCATATAAACAACACTGCAAGTTCCCTGGTTCCTGACATTCATAAGAACAGAATCTGAACGAGGAGCAGGAGTTAGAGGAACTTTTTACAATTAATGAATTAAAGGAAACTAAGGTGTTTGCAAATGTGTTGTAATACTGGCAAGCTCTTTTGGGACAGAAATAAAAGGGAGAAAAAGTTCTTTTAAAGCTATGCTTTTTTTCAGAATTAACTTTTTTTTTTTTTTTTNTTTTTTTTTTTTTTTTTTGCACAGGCTCACAGACCTTTAAAAGGAAAGGAAGCAGTTTTTGGCTCAGCTAAGACAAAATCATTTGCACTTCACCCCACCCATCTGAGGCTGACTGAGTCCCAGTTTCACATGCTTTTGAAATGCTCAGCATTTCACTGAATTAAACCCTCATCCGCTGCATGAAGTTTTCAAAGCATCAAAGTGGTGGGAAGCTGAACCCCATTTTTGGAGGCTGAGGATGCCCTGACACTCCTGTACCTGCTGAAAGCTAATGCTTTCAGGGAGTGCCAGAGCTACGGTGTTCCCACCACAGAAATGCTCTGCGGATAGCCAGGACAGCTGTATGCCCTCAATGCATTAGATGTACTGAATGTGCCTGGATTAGCTGCAGGTCTGCATGGACATCCAGCTTGAGGGTGGAGATCCTCCTGCTCAGGAAACCCTGGGAGGAATATGACAGCTTCCCACGAATGCAACGCCCATGCAACACTTACCCCCGCAGCTTCACACCCACAGCCTTCTGGTGCATGCCAGGTTAACAGCAGCCTTTGAAAACATCATCTTGAATGTCCCAAGGGTCCGTGGAGGAACTGTACCCACTGCAGAGCGTCCCTGGTTTTGAAGCTTTGTTTCCCTCCCAAGGTAAGGAAAGTGTGTGCAGTGGCTGGAGAGGATCACAGCATCCTGAACCGTCTTCAACTGCTGCTTTTAACTACCCAAATAACTTCATCAGGATGTAAATATTTTTCTTTTTGCTTTTGTGGTACTTTACTGTTTGCATCTGGCTCACCACGGCTCCACGCCTTCCTCTCCAGGACATTTGCCATTTGCTCTCCTTCTGGGGCGGGAGGAGGAATTGAGATTTTTGAGAGGTTTAGGCACATTCCTCTCCTTCCTTCACCAGGCTCTTCCTCTGCCAATTGTTTAGTCTCAGCCTGAGGTTAGAGCTCTGCAAAGTTTTATTGGGATCCAGGGTCTGGACCTGTCACGGATTATCAAATAAATCTCTAAGAATCTAAAAGCTTGCTCTGTAAGTACTTGTTCCAAGGTTGGACTTAGGCTCACAAGCCTAAACTGTCTTGCTTTTCTTCCCCTGCACAGCCACAGAAATCATAACAATTCGATACTAACAGGAGTTCAAAAGGACTTCAGGGTGCTCCTCGGAGGGTCAGTCCCAGCCTCTTGGGCTCTTGTACTACTCATCATCTCCACCAAGGATGTCAGCCTCCATTGTTGCCCACATGGGCCAGCTCAGGCCCATGATGTCCTGTGCATCACTCTTTATCTTACCTTTACTGAGCAGCATCAGTGATTTCTTCACACTTCCTAGCAAGCTGTGACCTGTCCCCTGATCAAACCCAACTCCCACCTCTCCTACCTGGTATCAGATGTAGCCACAGTTTCCTCCTCTGTCTGTAAACCTTTCAGGTGTCTTCTCACCCCGTGCCCAAGGACCAGTGGGCAGTATGTGTCTGATGGAGGCAAGCGTCCCAGCCAAGGAGGTCACTCCCCGCTCAGAAGCACAATATCAGCTGGCCGACACGCGGATGCCAGAACGACTAACTCACCAGGGAGCAAAAGTCTGGCCAACAAAACACTAACCTTTCCCTGTAGCAACTTGTTTGGCCATTCTGAGAATTTCAAAGAAACGACGGGACATCAGTAACAAAGCCTTCACCTACCTGTTTGAGTAACCCGTGTGACAAAGACAGGGATAGTCCGAGATCGCCTTCCCCTTCACTGCTGTCACCAAGTAACATTGTGTTCAAGCCAAAATGAGTCTGTCATCATTTCAGGGTAACTTTGTACTTAAACTGTAGTCAGTGAGGTCATCAGTTGTTTCTCAGTTTGCATACAAAGCTCTTTTTTTGTCTTTGCTTCAAAAAGCAGCAGCATGAACAAATATCAGAGAGAATTAGCCACTAATACTGGCAGTATTTCAGTCCTCAAGGGGAGCAGAAAGTCAATACAAGCATTGTCTGAAAGGAACACAAGACTTTACCCTACACAGCACGTACTTTATCCTGGGTTTTATTCCTGTAGGTCTTTAATTAAATATTCACATCAGTTGAACAAACATCATTTCACCAGTCATTAGCTACAGACAGAAACACATTTATAACTCCTTGTTGCACCCTATATATTCAGTTTGATGAGAAGATATTATCATAAGACCACTGCACATTTACTCATCAATATAAGCAGATGTTATTGAGATCACCTAAGATGCCATGGCAGATGGACACTTAATTTTCTTAAAAGCAGACATCAATGAAGGCAAGAAGAGGACTGAAAGGAGAATTCCCTACCTCTGCTGAAGTTTGTCTCTTTCCCTGGATGTTGCTAAAGTTTAGACGCCAAATTTCATTTCAAGTCCCTGTGATACTGAAGAGCAGGTTTTTGCCTTTGAAACTTACCTTTTGATACCAAATCATGGATAGTTTGAAACATTTCTCCTTGGGAAGGGCAGCTGAGAGGCTTTTCCTATCCTGCCCTGTGAGGCACTGCTGGAAAAATAAAGTTCTACCACAGTAGATGAGAATATATTTATTAGTTATAAAATACACAAGTGAACACCATCAGTTTGGTACAATCCCATAAAAACAAGAGGAGGTTGTGGTGACAACAGTGGGCTTTGCTGGGCTTCTGTTGCCCCAGTGATGCTAATCCCGGGGTGCCACGGGCTCTGCGGAGATGTGCTCCAACTGGTTCTGAGAAAAAGCAGATTTTAGCAACTCATCGGCATTAGCTGGACATTCATATTCTTTCCGTTTCAAGGGAACATAATGCTGTAGAGAAGCAGCTTTCTGATACCCAGCATGACTAAGGACTTTAATCCAGGAGGGTTTGGCTTGTCCTTTATAGCCAAGCATGGCAAAACTCCCTGAAAAACAGACACAAAGAGAGTGACTCTCTGGATGGGTCAATTCACTCACTAGCAACACAGCGTGGACTCCCTCCATGCATCATGGAAACTTCTTAGCCCCTTTCTTTTTCCTCAGATTAAAATAACAAAACATTTAGGAGAGAAAAAGGGTGACGAGAGAATGAGCCTCGCTGAAGCTGTAACCTCACTGCATCCCAAATCTACAGGTATTTCAATAAGCTAAGTTTCCAGATGTCAGTTAGCAGGAATATTGTTTTGCTCTTTATTTTTAAGCATTGGTACTTTTTCATATTTGACTACGTGAAAATGGTTAGGCATGTTGAATCCTTCTTTTATTAGTTTACATCAGTTTCTTCCTGTTATGCCTAAACTATTCCCCATGTCGACTCTGCTCTGGTCCTTTGCTGTCACAAAGTACAAAGGCATTATGTATTCTTCGATTTTAATAATAATGTCTTGCGTTTATATTATGCTTTTCATTGCAAAGACTCCCAAGGCTATTTGCAGCTGCTTGGATCGAGACTATTCCTATAAACACTTCTAATTTAAAGAAGGTTTTGCAAAAGCAGGCAACAAGACCCTAAATCCTGATCCTGCTGGGGTCAAGGGGATCAGGGCTTTTTTGCATTATCCCTGGCAGAAGCAATATGCACTTGGGAGAAATGCTCCAGCCTGGCCTGAAACCCAGCTGCCCCCAGCATGGACCAGTCCTGCATGCGATCACTCTGGGAGCTGTGAAATCAAACAGTGCGCATACCTGAATCAGCAGGAGAAAGCTCATGAAGCAGAACATAATTACCCAGGCTGGAAATCAGGGCAGACACATGGGTGAACACCCTGGCCCTTAGGAAAAGCAAAACAGGGGCGGCATGTGGTCGGCCAGCAGCAGCTTAGTCTCACCACCAGACACCAGCATCCCACGGAAGTGACAAGGCAAGGGGATGGCCACCAACCAGCATGTCCCCAGGATGAGGGTGGCCCTGTTTTGTGCCCCAGGAGCAGTCGGGGCTGGAGGCTGAACTGAGCTCCCAAAATGAGCTGGAAGTGCTGTGCCCAAGTGAGCGGCACAAGTGGTTCAGGGAACAAAGTGACAAAACAAACAAAAAAAGATTGCTTTTTAATCAAAAAATTCCTTTCAAAAGTATTCAGGGCTTTGATAAAAGAATGAAGCAATGAAGTTTCAGGACAAAAACAAAAAAGAAACCCTTAAATTTTTGCTTTTAAAGGGATGAAAGAAAAACAGCTTCTCGGCAATCTAACAGGCACCAAAGTGAAATCTCTGCCTCTGCTGCAAAGACTATGCTGTCCTCCCTTGGAACAATCATAGCAATGAGCTTTGAAACTTGAACCAGAAATTGATATAAATTTCAATAAAGCAGTAGGGAAAAAAAATCCCCAAATCCCAAGAAAAAAAAGAAAGAAGCTGGAAATACAGTCAGTTCTCCATCTGATCTCTGCTTGGGAGACTGTAAATGAAAACCGAATCAGGCTGGCTGATTTCTTTCCTGATTTCCTTATCACTCAAATTATTCATCCAAACCTGGACTCAGAAGCTCCTAGATTTCCAGTAGGAAACCCAGCATGGATTTCCTGGACCTAGGATACCAATGGATTTCTTGCAACAATCCAAGGTAAAACTGTAATTAGAACTTTCCAAAACTGGTGATTTCACCTTCCTTCCACCCAAAAAAATAAATAGCTCCTATTTCACTTCAGGTTGCTTTCTTTTTCATCAACCTTTCAGTTTAAGTTTGTCTTTCCTTGAAAAACAGTTGAATTTCAGAGATGGAATCTTTATCAAGTGATTTTATTTATTTTTTTTTAGAAAAACAAGCTCATTTCAGGATGAAAAATTTGCAGCATGCAGTTTCTCACCAATGAGGTAGGTTTAAAACACCAAAACAACTCTCCTAGTCCTCACTATCCCTGAGCCAAGAGGATTTTACTAGGTTACACTGGCATATTTTACAGTAGCAAACATATTGATAAGCACTATATAAGTATGGGTACATTTTTGGTAGGGAAACACACCAGTAATTCTTAAGCAAAAGAAACACGGTAGAATAAATACATTTACCTTGCTTGTGGAAGACAACAGGCTTTGCTGAACCTAACCTGGTAAAAACAGACATTTCAGAGCTCCCCGCCACCTCTGCTATATCTCTAGAGCACACAAGAACAAGTGATCTGGAAATAAGGACAGTAATTACTTCATGATTACAAAATATTAAGAATCTGCTTTAGCAAGTTCCATTTCAGAAAAGTACTTGAGAGCTTGGTTAACTTTAAGAACGTGCTTAAATCCCTTTGATTTCAATCACACACAAGCTTTTCTAAGGTTAAGCCTCTGTTTAAATGGTCCCAAATTAAACCTGTGCTTCACATGGAATCAAACAAGCACAAGTAACTGTTTGCAAGTGCATCCCTTATGGGAGCATGACACTCAGCTGCAGAAGAAATTCATTTGTTATACAGTCCTGAGACTCTGAAACCATCTATATCCTGGGTGTGACACTCAGTCAAGCCTCTGTCCAGCTTTGGCCAGTGAATTGTACCTGCAAAGAATTACAGGTTGCACAACTGCTTGCATTTAACTGAATGCCTAGACTTGTGAAATATACAGCTTACTAAAAAGTCAAACCAAATGTCCAGGCATCTCATGGATATATGTCACTTTGTGCACATTCTGTACATGTACATACTCATGTGTATAAATACAGATGTAATAACTCATGAGTGTTCAAATCTTTGGTCGTGAACTACTCAGAAATGTCTTGGACTGAAAGTCTGTTTTCTGGTTATTTGACCTGCTTCTGCTAGCGGCCAAGAATTTATCTATAAATCTCCGTTGTTGCATGTTTATGTGGCAACACATAAAACCACAAGGAATGTGGGACAGACACAAACAGGGATGGTCCAGACCATTGCCAGGACACATGCAAGGTAACAGAGCCCGCAGGCAGGTCTATTCATTGGCTCACCCAAGGAAAGTCCTATTGGAAAATCTGGCACACCTCTGATCTTCATCTGTCACAAGAGGCAAAAACAATCAGTAAGAGCAAACAGAAACCAACTCGTTTCAGAAATGGAAAACTGAATCATCAGCTGCCAGGAAATTGCTGGACACTGGGATAGGTGCGCAGGATTGTAAATGTCATTGCAAGGAACTTATCTACTCTGTGCTGGAAAATGAGTGGTTAGTTTAGAAGGAATTGCCAGTTTTTCAGAAAACCTGTCTCTGTCTGCTCTCATCTGTGCAATCCTGGGAGAGAGATGCTGCTTTTCTTATTATCTGGGTGATAGTTGGGATTTGTACATATTTAATCTGTGCCAGATTTCTTCAGAACACAGGTTCGGTTATGAAAACATGCGATTTTCCTTTCTTTTTCTATCAGCCACAGGTTGCTACATGAACTGGGCTCTCGGCAGTTTGCTTACCTCTCTTTTATAAATGTTTGAACATAATCAGTTATTGCACTGGCAGCATTTTCACCGGTAACCATGTCAAAGTGCCGCCTACTCACGACTGCTCCTGAACATGCATCTAGCACCACGAAGGAGATCCCAGGGCTATTGAACAGGAAAACTGTATCATTTACCTGCAACAAAAAACAGTGTTAGGTTTTATGGAGGCAGGCTGGGGAGCTTCAGACTCTGATCCTGCTTCTCTGTAAGTTACAAGCAAGGATAATATCAGGCTGTACACCCTATAATTTTAAATATGTAATTAGTACAGATAAAGTGACATCACTGATAGATGGTCAGTGGCAGGAGGAAGCAAAACACTTAGTTCTCAATGTGGTACAAAAACATGAGAAATGAGGTCATTGGCATCTTTTGTGTATTAGGAAGATACATTTGGGAAGCGGAGAATCCTGGGAGTAAAATGCTTAGTTCAGTCTTAATACAGTTTCTTTTCATGTGGGGGAAATTACTGTCACTTGGCAAAGCAGATTTGACCACAGAGCAAGGGAGAGGTGCTGAGACAGCAGATGGGGGAACAGAAGAGACACATGGATATTTTTGTTTTCCCTGGAAATGTAAATATCAAAACCAAAATATTCCTTCTTGGCAGGGCTGTCCCAGCGCCTCAAGGAAGTTGTAGCACAAGTGGCTCCTACTCTCTTCCTCTCCTAACAGCAAGAGCCCCTTCCTCAGTTTACACCTCTCAGGATGTGCTGTGATAATTGCTTTTAGAGAGGCAAAGGCTCTCTGAGGTGAGGACATAACCTTCACCAAGGAGAACAGCAGCATACAGAGGCAGTCAGAAAGCTTGAGCCCAGGATACAGAACACCCCACTGTAATACACATAGTTGTCCAAAGCCCACAGGCACCAGGGAGCTCAGATACATCCCAATAATCTGAGATGTGTGCATCTCCAGGGAATATAGGGCCAGACCGAATGAGGGAGCCAAGTGTTAAAAAGTAGCTTCTGCAAGATGTTGGAGGATGCTAAATGCAACAGGAGGTCAAGGGTAAGGGAAACATCAATGTCTGGGCCATAGGTGGGCAGAGGGGAGTGAGGAGGAGCAAAGACAGACTCAGTCTTTTGCCTGGTCCTGGCTCTCCCACAGTCCTAAATCTGGGAAGTCTGTCAAAATCTGGATGCACACAGAGCAGAGAGCAACCGCGACTGCAACTCGACCTAACCACGAGCCACTGGCAAAAACAGGAGCCCTGCTGCGTATCCTGCCCCTGCCTGCACGCTGCACACCCGCTGAGGAGCCCACACAGGGGCTTGTGGGAGCTGGAGCAGGGCAGCCGCTTCCCTCAGTCCTCGAGAAGCTTCAATTATAAATATAAAACATTTCTGATGTTTGCATTTAATTCAGCAAAAGAAAAACAAAACATGGGCTTTGGTAGTGGGGGCTCCTCTGCTTCACTTATTTATTTCCAAATTTCCCACATCTTTTAAGATTTAGAGTAAGAATCCTCCTTTAGATGTTAATCTTTATCATTTGTCTAGCTCAGCCTTTACTTCAGCTAGGACTGTACACGTACATGTGTCGGAAATAAAACTTCCTTTGAAAAACAATACTTTGCATTAAAGCTTTAGAAAAAGCCAAGAAGCTTTGAGGATACTACGCCTGTCCCAGTTGTGCAGGTCTCTGCACTTCACCGCAGGTGAGGATGCTGCCTCCAGTAACACCTGCTTGCTAATGGTTTTGAATACATTTTTGATGATGCAGCCAGTGCACGTGGCAAGAAATCTTGGCTGCTCAGACTCCCTAAGGACGCTGCACCAGCTTTCCTTGGCATTTGTTAGCATTAATTGTAATTCAGTAGCACATGGGCATGTAAGCCTGGACAGTGCCCTTGCAAACAATCACAGTCACTCTTCACCACCTAGACAGACATATAAGGCATGTGCAGGGACAACCTGACAGCTCCAAACCCCTTCAGTACTGAAATACAGTTATTTTTATCTTTTAGTACAATGCCAGCAGAGAAAAATCAGAAAAACAAACTTGGTTTTTTCCTCCACATCCTTTGTAAACAATGACTTCTTTTCCCCTCTCCTTCCTCTACATTAGAGTGGTGGTGTTAATTCTTCTTCTGAGGTGATAAAAGCCCTTTTTTTTCCCCTAAGGGCTCAAATCCTCATCTGAATAGAATACGAACTCCCAGTGACTTTAATTAAGTTAATTGTAAGGGAGAGCAATGCACTTGCCTCTCCCAGGGGAACTTCCCATTTCCTTCTGCCACGGCTCAGCAAGATTTTGCAGTAACTTTCCTTGGAGATAAAGTTTCCCCTGTTTAATCACCATTTCAAATGCAGTAAAACACAACATACCTTAATGAAGGCAGATGTCAAGTGGTTTTGTATGTCTGCCCTGCTGAGAGACTGGATCTGGATCCTTACATACTTGATGGAGGGTGTGCTAGTGATAGCAAGCTGCAATTACACCAGAGACAGGAACTTAAAAACTGGCTCAATAACTGGTTTGCATCAACAAAATGACACCAGGTACCAGTGCTGATATACACAATCACAAAACTTTACGAATTCTTTTCTGGTTGGAAGGGGCCTCTGATGGTCACTCTGCCACTAAGTAAGTTTAAAAGTTGAATATGAGTTTCATATATTTTGCCTGGCTATAAACTCAAGTTACAGATTTGTATGAGCCTGAAACAGTTTTATAGGATTTCACAGTAAATGAGAAGAGAATTTCCCTTTTTTTTTTTCCTGCTCTAATTTTCCAGTTATTCCTATTAACTAGAATTACTTTACAGTCTGAAATTCAGCAGCAATGTCCTACTTTGGAATTCAAAGCTAATCCAATCTGAACCCTCTCAAGAGCCCTCCTTTTCTTATTTAAAAGAAAGAAATGGGGAAAAAAGGTGCCATGAATGTGCATTCACATGCTTCCAGTTGAGCCATATTTTTGAGGCTATCTTTGAAGCACGGTACAAAAAGCTGCAGAAATTCAGAACAAAACCTTCCCTCTGCACAGGTTACATGATGCTGGGCAGATCCACGAGTGGGAATTCCCTATGGGTTTTCCTTGTACACTGTGAAAACTAATTGACCGTCTGTGGGTGCACACGGAGTGCAGAGCCTCAGGTGCTGTTCCACGTGGTGGGTACCTGTGGGGCCCCGCACGCCCGGCACGGCCCAGCCGGCTGCAGGGACATGGGGTGTGGGGCGGCTGCTGGCCTTGGCAGGAAGGGGTTTGGGCCACAGCTCCAGGAGTCCCCCGGGTACATATGTGCCATGATTTTAATACGTTCACAGCCTTGCTGAGAGCAGTAACTGTGTCCTTTCCGAGCTTCGTAGGCTTGCAGATGAACAAATAGGTACCTACAAATGAGAGCAGAGGGATCAGAACCACCATGTGCTTAGAGTAAAAGCTGAGCAGAGGCAGGGTCTGTCCTTGCTAAACTGCATTATCCCTCTCATTGCCCAACACCACAAACCAACTCTGCTTTGGTGTAATGTGGCACACCCACTGCAGAATGGGTCCTGCAAGGATGCAGGTCGAGCTCCCCTCTCATTCTGGCATGATGAGACCTGCAGCACTTGTAGCCCATCTGCCCAAGCCAGATGCCTTCACCCAGGAAGCGCCATGGGGGACAGACGCCCCCTCCCACCCCAGGCACCCCCCAGGCGTGGTGGCACCCCACCAGAGAAGAAGCAGCCATGGTGCTCAGGCTGTTGTGCAGGAGACAGGCTTGGTTGGGCATGTCAGCATCTCCCCTTTGGCTCTCTGTGTTTCAGCAGAGCTTAGCCGTAGGCATGCATGACAAAAGCTCAAAGGCAGCCAGGTCTTCTGGCCTTTGAATTTAATTTTTTTTTGGCTGTTCTAAGTATGTTTTCAATCGTGTCCATTCTGCAATTCAAGCTGAGGAAATTATATAAACAGCTCAGTTCAGCTCCAGGATCACAAAGATACATGAGCTTTAAGGGGATTTTTCTTACTATTTCTTTTTAAACTAAATATTTGTTTCCATTTGTCTGGAAGAAAGAATGAGTAAGCTTGGTTCCTCTCCAAAGATCCAGCATGTGGGGTTAAAAAAAGAAGGGGAAACATCCCACTCATTATAAAATAAAGCCGAAAAAACAACAACAGGAAAAGAAAAAAGCCAATCCCCTGACTTCTGTACTCTGAAAGGCTAAAAAAAAAATCACTGCTGAACTAAACACAGAACCAAAAGGCTGATACAGCCACAATTAAGGTAGGTTAGACCCATCAATCTGCTGTACCAAGTCCAGATGGCTGTTGGCAGCTGATGGCTCTTCCCCCACAGACCCACACGTGTAACCATTTTCCCTGCTCTTCAGTAGTAAACAACCTGTTTACAGAATTTGGGCAACCTTTTTTTTAAAAAAAAATAAAATAAAAAAAATAAGAGGGATTAATTAGCAAATTGTTATTTCACAATTCCTATCATGACAGAGACCTGGCCATCAGTAAGGAGCCTGGTTAGCAGGGAAGACATTCCGGGATTCGATTGCTCATGTGTTATGGTTGAATGAGTAAATATATCCCATCTTATTTTCAAATTTGGCACTTGTGGATTGATTCCTGAACCAGCTACTCAGTCAGGTGAAGCATCATGGGACCCATGGTTAGACCACAAAACACTTTTTTTCCTCCCTAACTATTTTAGTTGTCTGAGAAACACAATTTCGTAATATGTTTTTTTAACCAAAGGTGTCCTAGAGTCTTACAAAGGTAGTGCAAGATCTCTAGGACTTGCTTCATGCCTTCAAAACAAGAGATGTACTACAGTGCTCTCCTTTTTTTTTTTCACAAAGTCTAATTTTCTTAGAACGTGATGATTCTAGAAATCTCTCTTAATGGAAATGTGAAAAAGTTGAAACTTCCCAAACTATCTCAAGTGTTGGAGCTGTTGCTGTCAGGACAGGGCTCCTATTCATGGCCCCTTGGGGTCCAGCAGATTTTAACAACTATTTACAGTGCACCCACACCTATGGCAGTCTGAGCAGCAGGAATGTCTCAAAGGAGCCAAGTCCAGGCAATAAATCAACCATTTTCTTAACAGCAATGCAAATCACTGCTCAGTGATACAGAACTAGACCCAACCCAGGTACTGTAAATCCATTTTGACCTGAAATGAGTGTAAAGACCACACAAAATGGATAGGCCTGAAGTTTAACTATGAGAAAGGGAAAGGAGGTGCTGGGACTGGTAAGAGAAAGACCCCGAGGGTTTGCTGCCTGCTCAGGAGCACTGCAGGGCTCACCCCGATGCTCTGTCGAAGTAGAAGAGCCGCTCGCCGGTCCCATTCAGAGCGCTGGCCTGGGAAGGAGCGGCGAGGTAGTGCTTCACGCTGTGCACCGTCCCTGTCCGGCGCTGGTAGATATCTCCCACCACCTGGAAAACGGCTTCTCTGGGATAGCAGAGGGCAACATGCAACCAGTCTCCTCTGTCAGCAAAAAGGGGAGGGAGCAGGAAAGAGAAAATGCACTTAAGGCCTTGAGTACAGGAGAGATGGTCTGCAGCCAAAAGTACAGTCTTCAGGGGAAAACAAAGAAATGTCCTTTGAGGTTCTCTTCCTCCTTTAAAAAAAACACAACAAATCCTCAAAGCCAAAGAAAATCGGATTTTTTTGCTTTGTCTGGAATCAAAGGCTGCTTATTACAAAGGTCTGATCCAGGAACCCCAGCTGACCTCAGAGGACTTTGAGTCAGGTGCCAGGATGGCTTAAAATCAGAGATTTTTCTCTTCCTTGTCTCATAAGGCTGCGGTACAACCAGTCACATACCCTCCCGCGTCTCCTAAGGCAGCCGGGGCTTGTTTTAGTTCATCTGGAGCTGCTATGGGAGAGGGAACCGGCATCCAGCAGACGTTTCACCAGGGGCACAGATTCAGGAATTAGAAAGTAATCTCTGACTTGAACCAGAGCCACGGTCTAAAGAGACCTGCTTCCTCCACTTTACAGTAAAGTTTATTATTATGTTTTCCATTAAAATCTCCCTTCTCTTTCTTCAATGTCAGTTTAGAATAACTAAGGGTAAAGTTAAATCATCTTTTAACTCTTATGTACCACAATTTCAGATTTTTACACATTTACAAAAATATTGTCCTCATGGCTTTCCTTTATCCTGTGACTCGCATTGCCACCCTCATGGAGAGAAAAACTGGCTCCAAACTAGAAACCTTTGTTACACGACTCAGAGCCAAGAGATGCAGCTCCTGTGCACTTGGGATGCTGACAGGAAGGATCTTCCACAAAACCAGACACCCTTTCCTGTCTGTGGGATGCACTTGTGCTGTGCAAAGCAGAAAGCCACAAGAAGTTTACACTTGGAAAGAAAAACTGAATAACAGGTTATTTAGCTTAATTATTTCTTTTCTTTCTAGCATCTCAAGTGGCTCAATGTGCCCCACCAACGTGCCTGAACCAGTACTGTGGTTGGCTTCCCTTGTATCACCAAAACCATCCAGGCTTTAAATGTATTCTTTTAATTACCTGACTTCCTGGTTAAAATGTGAAAATATAAATTTGGCTTACAGAAAGTCAAATACCATCTTCATCAGCTGTCCTTCCGGGTCCTACAAAGCTGAGGAAGACAAAGTTCTCCAAAGGCTCCCCTGAAACAACCCACCACCCGTCCCTGCCTGCAGAACGGTAAATGGGGGGAAGCTGCTTTGATTTGGAGAAATCTGGGGATCCACATGCCTAGACCTCTACTTTGCACTACACGTGGGGAGCACAAAAGCAAAGCTATTTCAGTCTTTTTCTGGTTTTCTCATTAAAAGAAAACAAAACTATCTACAGGATGGAAGAGGGGACAGGCTGTTCTAGAATAATAAATCAAAGCTGCACAAAGACCCATCAGCTTAAGCCAGATACTGCCCTCTAGATTTTAACCAACTCCAGCTGTGTCATAACACAGGACAGCTAGAAAACGGATATATTTTCAGATTATTTGGCCTCCAACTAGAGGAAATGAAAGAAATGCACCAGAGCCATGTTTGTGGAATATTTTTAGGATGGAGTCCCAAGACATGTGGCTGTTTCATAAGGGTGATTTGCATTGCGTTAGCACATTTCATCCCCTGAAGACACCATCAAAAAAATGGCTTGTCATCTCCTTCAGATGCTGGGAACTGGCTTTGGTGCTGTGCTACACTGACAGCCACCTCCCTGGAGAACAAGAAAGGTACTAGAAAAGGCAACTGGAGGGTGAAAGGAAAAATAAAGAGTGAAAAAACCCGCAGCTGTTACCATCTTGAGTTGCTGGGGCATTTGGGAATAGGAGTGCTAGAGCCCAGTGTGCACACGAGCAAGCTGAGTGAAGTGCAGAAATAAATTATATCTAGTTTGAAAGGATGAAATGAAAAGCACCTACTTTGGAGTTCGTGGAGGAAGAGAGGGAAATAAGTGCATTCACACAACAAAAGGCTTGGGAGGAGATGTGAGAAGGGAAGGCATTAGAAGTTATCCTTTATATAAACATAGGAAAGAACAAGGTGGTTATTTTCTCTTTAATTTAGTGCTATTTTAACAGCTTCCTATTTAGTTCTTTACTTCAGTCCTGTTTCTTCAGCTTGCACAAAATCCACTGTAAACCCTCCCCTCAGCTGTATAGCTGAACTGGGGTCCACCATCTCCGGGAAAAGCAAAGCAAGAAACACCAGCACTACTGTGGGATGGCCACAGGGCTCTGCCTCGCAGCTGGCCAGCGGATGGGGGTCAGATGCCTGTTCTGCAGCTACTGCCAAAACTGAGAGAGAAATGCAACCACAGGCAACAAGCAGTTATCAGGCATAGGACGCCTTGGACATTACGTTCAAAGTAAAACAGATGTGTGTGTGCCTTCCTCAGCCACTGCACTGGCCACCAAGGACCTCCTGGCTCAAGTGCAAAAAGTCTTCATCTTTTCCAAGGTGGTCATTAAACTGTGGGTTCTGCTTTATTTTGCTGCTTAAACCTCTCCACTCTGTCTTATTTACCATCCGCTACTCTGAGGTGAATATTTGCAGGCAGAATAAGAAAAATAAGTCCTTATTGTGCTGCTCTCTGAACCAGCACATCAGCTGGGATCTCTGCAGATGCCCCAGAGGCTTGGGGACACCTGCGGCACTAGCAAGAAGAAAAAACATTGAATTCATAGTAGATCCTAAATTATGAATTCAGAGTAATTTCAGATCCTGCCTGAACACTGTGGGACCAGTACAAAAAAAGGGGAAAAAATAATTTAAAACCCTGCGGGTAGAAGCCAGACTATGGATACACAAAGTGCTGTCCAGTGCAGCAATACACAGGACTTTAAAAAAACAAAACAAAACAAAAAGAAACCAAAAACTTTCATTCTTAAGAGTTTCTTGCCAGAGAAACAAATGAAAATATTCTCAGGTGGAAAGACTGACTTTGGAATTAGCTGTCAGTTTAAGTGAAAGCCATATTAACATGTGTAGAAAACTAGCTTGAGCTATTTAAGATGTTTTCATTCCAAGACTAAGTAACTGTGTTCACTACCTTTTCTAGTGATAAAGTTCAGATCATTTTAGAAGTAAGAAACATTTTTCTTTCTTTTTTTGTCATTTTTGTTCTTAATCAGGCCAACATTTTCCTATGTGTTTTTACAAAAGAAAAATAAAAAATTTGGCATTTGAAGGAGAAAAGCTAAATATGCACTAGGAAAAAGTTTAGTGCGTCCTGACAGTTTCAAACAGCACTTGGAAATTTTTGAGAGTCTGCCGACACCAGCATGTATAAAACCTGACACTTCTGCCTCTCTGTTACTGTCATTCAACAGTCCTCACAGCACGTTTCATGCATTTTTATGAATGCAGTTAGCCTGTTTATTTCCTTTTGGAGATGGCTGGATGAAACAAACCCAAGAAGCCTGCCTTTTTTTTTTTTCACCAGGATATTGGCATTTGCAGTTCTGGCTCTTTCAGGTGGAGCAAAAACATCAGGCAAAGTGTTACAAAACTATTCTTATGTTTTGGCAATGAGCAGGCTTCCTGGGATAAGCAAAAGCAGAAAAAGGATGATGGAAAGGCAAAAAAGCAGGCAAGAGGTTTCCTGTTCTTGGACATGTGGTAGATACAGATCTGCACGTACACACATACATACCTCATTTACAACCCTCAGAACAACCCCACCAGCTCAACCCCAAACTCCCAAAGACAAAGCCACTCAGAGAAATCTGATCAAAGAGGCAAAGGAAGGGAGACTTTTGTAAGTGGTGGGATGTAAAGTGAGTCCTGTAACTTGGAGATGAGATTTAGCTGGAGCAAACATAGAAAGAGCACATGTCTGGGACTCTCACCGCCTGGGAGAGGACAAATAATGCTTGTTCAATATTGTGAACGTGCCCCTGACTACATTGGATGAAGTGTCACCCCTGGGCAAATGGGTATGATCCAGTGCTGGGGTTGCTGGTTATGCTGGATGTCAATCTGGATGTACTTTAGCAAAGATTCGGAACCTCCAAGCTGATGAATATTATCCTAGAAAACAGCTCCACCATGTTTATTGACATAGCTGATGACCATGGAAGCGCACAGTCCAAATCCTGATCTCACTAATGAAAATCTGGGGTAAGCTAATGAGGGAATGTTGCAGAGTACAACTAAAAATTACTTATTTTTTCCTGTCAATGAGTCAGTCTCCCCCAACTGTTATTACTCCTATTTAAAAACAACACCTCTGACATTTTGGTCAACATCTACGTGAGCTGAACTTTCAAAGGGAGTGAGACAACTGGGAATTCGAAACTTTGCTGTTCATAATATGGGAACCTAGCAGAAATGCCCATGTGCTGCTTTGGAAAGTTTTCTCTCACAGGCCGAATTTTGAACTTCAAAACTCAAAAAAAGCAAAGCCACCATCCAGCCTCCAACACAACCCAAGAACAAATCACAGGAGATCAATGGTCCTTGCTCTCAAGATATCTCAGGATACAGCTGGTTTTTCTCTCCAAAAATGTCTCCCCACCTCACTACAACCTGCCCAGCACAGGGTTGAATCTCCTCCAGCACAAACCCCACTTTCACAACAAGCCACCTCCTCTCCAGCCAGCATCACTGGTGGGGAAAACGGACCAAGAAACACCCACACATCTCACGAGTGATAAGAAGAGTGGAGAAAGGATTGCAAGGAACCTGGCCATGTCCTCACTACTTTCTCCCAGTTTGCCTTCCCTTGAAGCCCTGTTTGCCACCAGCTCCCTGCAGCTGTTGCTCTCTCCTCCTCTTTTTCTAGATTTCTCTTTAATTTTATGCCTTCAACTCAAGTCCATTGAACACATCCAGATCCCAGCGATGACAAATACAGCTACTGGGAGAACATCCAGCAATTTTTTCAGGACCTTTTTATTAAGGATAGACTCTTCCGAAGACACTTGCTGTGGGGATAGTAAGAAGTTAAGGATGTGTTTAGCTAACTAGAGTTGTGTGTATTGGGATTTAAATGCCTTTCCTAAACGTTGCCATTTAGGAAATACCATTAAAAATTCAAAAGCATAAGACATCTCTTCATATAAATTACAGTATTTGGTTTTACTCATGTGCCTCCTTAGGCAAAAAGAATGATTTTTGCTTTTGCAAAGCTCAACAAATTACAGAAGGGATCCTGCCCTGAGGTACACTTCTGCTCATGAAACCAGGGTCTGACTCAGACAGCATTTGGCTCACAGACAATGGTATCCAAGCAAAAATAAGAACTTCCTGCATTTAAATACAATACACCATCTTATCTTTTTTCCCACCCTACATGCTTTCATGGAGAAATCACATCCCAGTTCAATTTGTATCTTTGTCAATGCCTTTCCAAGTACTCTATCACTGACTGATGTGTATTTTGTATTTTTCTGCTGCTGTCCCCCAGATGCACATGCGGTCAGGAGGGGTTGGTGGCCCTTAGGAGCCCCAAGCCACGCTCCGTGGGCCAAGAGAAGGGTAAAAGCAAGGAAAAACCTTCAAGTTTCATATGCCAGGCTTCAAAGTGATAAGCAGCCTGGTTTGCCACAGCCATCTGGGGACTGTCTGATGCTCAGACTGCTCTAATTCATGCTGTAAAATGATAAACTCAGGGGGGACGTCTCTCCTCAGAGTCACCTTGTTAATCCCGGCCACTGCCACTAGGCCAGCTGCAAGTACAAGATGCAGAGCACAGAGCAGCAAGGGCTGCAGGAGGGGAGGCAAAGATGGGGCTTTAGGATCACTCAAACATGGAGATGTCAGCACCCACTTTGGCCCAGCTGCACTAAAATGGGACAATCTGCAACCTCGTGTTCTGGCAAATGTTTAACTTCTTTCCAATTAAAAAAAAATATCTTGTGGCTTTCATCCATGTGTCGACCTGTGGGTAATTTAAAGGATTTAAATAGACAGAAGAGAACTCAAATATATCTGCTGACTTCTGTGTTGTGTGGGTGATTAACTTTGAATTACAGATGTTATCAGGAGGGGCAGGCTGGGAAACCCAAGTAGCACTTATTATTATTGGAAATAGTGCTGGTGTTACTTGTATTACATCCAGATCTGAGGGATTGAGGTCAGAACTCATGTACATACAAGAACAAGAAAGCAGTCACAGCCTTGAACTGTTTAGCTCCCCTTTGAAATACTAATTTTGCCTTCCTGTGCATTTATCAATCTGGGAAGCAAGAGGAAAAGCTCATTTAGAACTAATCTGAAAAAGAAACAATTTAGGAAATATCCAAAAACTGGACAAGCCTGCAATAAGCACATTCTAGCCTTGTCTTGTTATCTTTGTTTTCCTCCAGACCTTATCATCACTAAGGAATTTAATCGCAAATATGACAAGTAGCTGAAAGTATGAATCAGACTGGCATTGAATAAGCCTTAGGAGAAACACCTACCTACACAACCCTGACAAATACAAATATAATGAGTTCCCCAGAGTCTCAGTGCAGATATGGGCTGCATAAGTTTGCTTGCACTGTAATCTCTACCTTTGGAAGCGTTGTAGCATCCTGAAGGCTTCATATCATCCAGCATCCAAAGGCTCCACTATTTTTGATCAAGAATTTAGACACCAGCTCATTCCAGGCTCTTGAATTTTCAGATAAATAAGATTATTCACTGGTGAATATGATAACAAGCCCTAGTGCAGAACTCCAGCTTAGCAAACACAGAAGCCAAGTGGTGCACCCCTGCCCATCCCTGCACAAACACCACAGCAAGGGGAAAGGCTGAACACGTGCCCAAGCACACACATGGACATCTGCCCTTTCGCTTGCTGTTGAAAAGAAATTTGGCCCTCCCCTGCCAATTTTTTTCTTAAAAAGCTCTCATAAGGATCCAGCTCCTGCAACAACACACCAAAGAATGTGAATATTACAAGCCATGCTGTACCCCTCTAGGTGAAGCTAAGAGGGTGCCGAGGAGCAGAGCATGGGGAAGGCTGCCCTTGGAGCCAGCATCTGTCAGGAGAGGTGCAGTACAAAGGAAAGACTCTGTTTGAAGAACTGTGGCAATCTACCTACAAAAAATGCCATCTTTGTACTATTAGCTGCTCACATTTCCCTGAATTCTCTGTTGAACCACAGTAGAGAGCCCTAATAAGGGAAAACCCTCCCCCTCAAGCCTTAACAGACCAAGTATAGAGATATTTGCCTGTGCTCATTAAAAGCAAGGACTGTTTCATCTAATTGCCGCTGCTTTTCAGGCTGCTTCAACAACACAACTTATTACACTATACTTCAGATATGTGCTCTGAGGAGATTTAATTCTTATCTTTAGATTTGCTGATAGCACCAAGAAGCCTGGCTGATTTACTGAACAGCACTGTGCCTTTGATAATAGTATTTGCCTTAGCTTCTTCTGTGATTAGCGAATTTGCACACACACACAAAGCCTGGGTCATTAAATTGAACAGCTTCATTTCTGACTTTGCTTACTGTATGAAGTGCCAACCTTTGTAATGCTTTCCAGCACCTGAAAGGAGGCACTTCCTTGCAACCAAATAAGGTTTTCCATCTTTTTCTCGTGGCTTACCAGCCTCTCCCCCAACTCGTAACAAGCTTGATGCTCTCTGTGGGCCTTCGTGCTCCAGGATAGTAATTTTGAGCAAAGTCCTTAACTCAGTCTCACAGATAATTCTCATTCTTCTGTGAAGCAGAAAAAACCCAAGTAAACATACAAGCAGCTCTGAGGGGGTGAAAATTGCTCCAACAAAGAGATGAAGCCCATAGAGAAGGGGTCGGAGGTCTCATTCATTAAGGTTTCACATGTGTTTTATGCCCAATGAGAGCAATCCTCAGCAGATCTGGACTCGTTCTGG
This sequence comes from Aegotheles bennettii, assembly GCA_013398125.1. NCBI lineage: Eukaryota > Metazoa > Chordata > Aves > Caprimulgiformes > Aegothelidae > Aegotheles > Aegotheles bennettii. The sequence goes on from VZRW01012057.1 coordinate 1,729,735, forward strand.
AGCACACTTCATTCCTGGTCATAAAAATTCCAGCTGGCGCTCCCCCTCTGTTCACTTGCCAGAAGTTTTAGAAGCTACTTGTCCTGCGTCACCTCGTTCCAGAAGCATCAATACCAATCTGCCTTCTCATTCTCACAGGGAAACTCCCAGCCATTAAACAGACAACTCTACATACAGCTTAATAAGGGCATTTCTGCTGAGACAGCGATGTTCCCCAGCAGCCTGAAAACACAGCCTGCAGATCTCTACCATGGCTTTGTATTTGCTCATCAGCCAGCTAGTGACAAATGCAAACAAGTGTCCCTCTCATTGACAGGGAAGTTGGTGTGCCTTAAAGAGACCCTTTGCACCACACGGCCACAGATGGCAGCACATGGAGACACAGCAACTTTGTTAACCACATATTTGGATGGAAGTGAAGAAACTGAAGAATTACTCTAAACAGGTTTGAATCAGTGCAAGGAAGACACAAGTACTGCAGCAACCCTTTAGGTGCCCACAACAGAAAGAAAAAGATCTGCTCGGTGACTGCTCTAACTGGTCTCCTCCTCCACTGAGTAAATCCACCCAAGCGGTGCCTCTGAACACACTGGACAAGATTCGCAGCTCACAATGCTGCCAATTTGAACTGAGTCATGTGGATTCACCCAGACCAGCTCCTGCCCACCCCAGGAATCCAGATGCTCCAGTTTTTTAATAGATGTCTGAACTGGCATGACTTCTATTAGGTCTTTCTACAGTGCTTTGGAGGCAGGGAAAGCGTTAATCATGCAAGTATTCAACATCAGTGCTATGCCTGACCTCCACAGAAATCCAAATCCTGATACACATTTCCCTGTCAAATTCCTTATTTCGCCTCTGACCTTCCTTTAGCCAGCATAGAGCAAATCACTCCAGAAGCACAAGGGCTGTCTAGCTGCAAGGAAGCATCCCAAATGTATCTATCCATCATTTTACAACGACAAGACTAAAAATAGTTCCATTTTTTCACTCGGTTAGGTATGAAATTATTAATCCCAGAATATTGCTACTAAACTTCATCAAACATTTTTTTGGTTGCATCACATATTCTGCACAGATGTTAGTATCTTAAAAGCTCATTTTTTTGGCAGATTATTCAGTATTTTGGATTTTAAAAGAACAAACAAAACATAAAGCCACTTGAGACAGGTAAAATTCTTTCCCTGATTTTCTAACTCTGATTACTCTGGGCTCCACAATCCGAGATTTCTTTCATTCCAGAAATGATTGGAAAACAATGTTTAATAAAAGTCATACATATAACTGCTTAGACGGGCACTTGTTTTCCTTCAAACCCATAAACCCTCTTTTTCACCTCAGTTGCTTTGCCCTCCCACAGAAATCTCATTTTTCCATGTTTTTGCATGCAATCTGGACATTCCACCATTGCCATTGCATCAGCCTTAAGACTCACAGTTGTTACCATCCAGCATACTTGAGGTGTACACAGAGCAGCCGCACACTTAATTTCCAATTATTTCTTAGCAAGATGCTCCAAATGAAATGAAGTAAAATTGTGGTTTTCCCTTGTTACAGGATGTTTCTTGTTTATAGTTATTCAAAGCACACACCTTGCCAACTGCCTCTACAAACTTTTGCCCTCTTCAAATGACCGGTTCCACACAAGACAAAGAGAATCACAACCACATTGTGGCTTTCAAAAGTAAAATGTAGTTAAGTTGCTGCTTCAACAAGAGCTAAACTTCAAGCAGAGTTTTACCAAAGACCCAGTGCTGCCTTCAAATTTGAATCTGTGACCGCTGGCCAAAGCTTTGGCAAGTATTAATTGGCACAGTGATGGAGTAACCACCAGTTACCCAGCAGATGACTTCGCCCTGCAGTTGCAAGGAAATAGCTAATCACTTTAAGTCAGATAATAATTGCAAAGCTCAGCTTGGCCATCAGTGACTAATGAGGTTTCCTTTCCTCGAAGTGCACAGATATATTAATATGGAAACAGTGATTTAATTTTAATAATTTCTCTGACAGGAGTGTACAAACACTGATCCTCCAGCAACTTGGTCATGGCTCTACAGCTACTAGATCTTTAAATCAAGAGGATCAGGTATATGTCACTTGCTATAATGAACATGTATATATACATATGTACATTATATATATATATATATATATATATATTTTGCCCTTCTCAACCACATTCCCATGGGTCTTCATAATGGGAACTAAGGACAGTATTTTTCCTCCAATTTCTTCAGTTCTAAAGTTCAGGGAAACCAAACAGAAATCAAGCTTTTGCCAAAACTATCCTAGGCTAAAACCATGGCAGTAGCACTCTGATGGAGGAGCAGAGGATGGGTGTGGGGTTTGGTGGATAATACTGTATGGATTGGGAACACGCCAGATTTACCAGCAGTTCGTGCTGCTTCACATCCTCAGTGCCTCTGATTTATTTCATGTCAACAATCTAAAACCTGCCTTGCAAATCTGAGCCTGTGCATGGCTGAGTTGTGTGTAATCATGGAAGATTTCACTTGCATAATTGTCCTTTTACTGTATTGCATTTTTATCAATAACTGGGGAGGTCACATAAACTGGAGAATCAAGGTGATGGCCAGGTTTTTTTGTGATGCTCATCTCCTGCAGCATCTCTGTGCAACCCATGGCAATGTCTGTCACTGCTCAGCTGACTGGATTGCCGGACTCTCTCCTGAGAGTTGCACCAGTACAAAGCACAAGTCATTTCACTGAAGAAGAACCAGTACTAAAACTCCTAAATGAAATTATGCAAAATGAAACAGATTGCAAGGGAAAAAAGTAGTATCTAAAATGGTTATATAACACTATAAGAAAACATGGAAAATAAATACAGCACAGCCTACAATTCTGCTGTACTGAGTCCTAGCATTTTAAAACTTTATGTAAAATGAAACAGTGATTATGGTGCTGTTTGGATTACAGAAGATGCAAAGCTCTGTGCACATTCTGATGTATTTCTGCACTTTATATATATGGGAGATAAATTATGTGTGCAGCAACTAGTACAAACAAACGAACAAGAGCCAGAGCTCTTCTGGAGGGATTTCAGGGACAGCAGGCCAGGACTTACTTGGATTCTGTTTCAAAAATTTTTCTGGAAAGAGAAACGTTTCTGCACATCAGAAAAGCTGGAATAAAGTGAAAGCAGAGGCATCTCTTTGCATCAGTAAGTGCCAGCCATTAACACCTTGCTTCTACACTCTGAGAAATTGCTGAGACATTTAAAAGGTCACTTGTGAATAACCTGGGAAACTGTTAAAGCTCCAGACCTTTTGAAAACAGAACATTTTCTAATAACAAAGGGCAGTACCTGTTGAAGTTGATAGGGTACAGGATAATATCCTCAGGTGCTCTGCCGTCCCACTGGATGATATAAGCCTGCTCCAGCATGACGACGGGCTGGTACTGCTGGTATGGTGCTCCTCTGTTCACGCCTTGCAACCGCAAGGGATGGGAATGGTATGCTGCTCTGGCAATGGATAAAGTCAGATTCTCAGGGCGTCTGGCCTGAATATAAAGCTGAGGGTGAAAGGAAAATGACAAACATATCCATTAAGCCAGTCAGGCTCAGCCATAACATGTGCATTTGATCATCATTGCCTGTAAATGGTTTTTGCCAATGAAGAGCTCAGAACACTTGGAAAGTCACTGAAACATTTCCAGTCCAAATAAAAAGGTAAAACAGAAATAGCATCTGCAGCTATTCGTGGGGACACCGTGAAGTGAGATATGAATTGTACAGTGCCATAAAAATGTTCACTATTCAAAATCTTAAGGGAGAAGGGTAATCAAGGAAATATCGCAAAGTAACTCTTCTTTATGAATTCAAATAGCTGTACTTTAAAAACAGGCTTATTCCATTGAAAATACAAAAAACTCAAGTTATTTCAGCAGGCTTTGGATCAGGTCCAGCTATCTAATGGAATCCACATCTCTCAAGTAGCAGACTAGGCTGAAATTCTGGGGGCTAAAACTTGACAGCCTGACTATATAATCTTATAGACTAAATACCCCATGTCCCACAGGCCTGGACAGAGAGCTTTTCTGTGCCGGGACTAACAGATGCCTTTGGCCTGTAGTCCAACTCTACAAACCAATTACAAAACTACAGTCTGGTTGTATGCTTTTTCTGTCTTGCCATCACTCAAATGAAGGCCCACTCATGTGGCAATCAGATTTAAGGCTGAACACATGATGTTCACCTGCTTTCCCCTGTGTGAAATTCCAGTGCAAAAGGAGGATGCCCAGCTAGTCACACAAATCTGTCTCAGCATGCAGAGTTGTAACAGGCAGCTTGTCATACTCCCTGAAGGGTTTCAAATGCACTGAGAACAAGTGAGGACAGCTAAGAACCTGCTTCCTTCACTCTCCTACAATGTAGAATAGTGCTCTTTGCATCAAGGAATTAAAAGACCCAAAATAAAAATCCATTTTAGCTCGGAAATGTCTAAGCTTCTACATGAACCTGCCCACCTCACCCCTGAAGTCAGCAGCTTCATAATGAATGCTCAAGGTAAAAATTTGGGTCTCATGTCAAAAAAGTAATCCAAAAGTGGTTGTAAATGTTTCTTGGGTATTCAGTCCATTCCTCCTTTCACACTTCAATGATGAGAGCCTATCTTGAGTGGTATCTGCAGACCCTTGGAGATTAAATTGAATCCCAAAATTGCATTGAACACAAGCTTTTCTTGACAGCTGAAACTATTGATCAAGTAATTCACCACGAACAATCTCTGAGCAGCAGCCCATTTGCTCATTCTTGATAAATCAAGGAAGAATAAATAATTTTTACAGTCTGATAAAAGACCTTTTTTATCTATGAAACCAAGGAGGAAAACCCATTTTCCCTTCACATACAAACCATGATTGGAAACTCAGTTATGTGCACACATTTCAATCTCCTGTGTCCCCACTCGGACGGGTAAGTGCTGAGGTCAGAGCAGGTGATCAGTAAGGTCCCTTCAGACCTGAAATCCCATCATTGTATTAATTGTTCTCAATCAAAACATCATTTTCTGATGAAGAACAGTTGGAATAAATTCTGATACTGCAAAATAATACCCCACTTGTTTCTTTCTGGATAAGAGGCAAGAATTTCTGTCCTATCACTGTAAACTTTGACATGATTTCCTTCTAATATGTCTCCAGCAAGCACAGAATATTAAGGTGGTAGCTGCTGTGCATTTACTAGAAAATGTTTGTCACTAAAGGAGGTCACAGTAGATAAACGCCCTGATCAAGCAATCCAGATCCTACACAAAGACTCTCTTGCCCAGGTAGAGCATCACTAAGTCAACAGGACTCCAACTAGGAGCAGGGGCTGACTTAGATATTTCTTGCAGCAACTGGGCTCAGCTCTGGAATGACAGTCCTGATGACTTGGTCCTTCTTGAACACACCAAGCTGCAGAGAAAGCAGCATCCCACATTTCCTCATTCATCCCTTTCTCTGCCCCCCCCCCTCGCCCCTCATTTGAGGGAACAAGGGACAAGAGGAGAATACAATCCATGTCCATGGAAACCCTGATCTCCCTTCTGTGATGTTGATTCATTTCTGACCCAGTACTTGGGTTTTGTTACTCCCTCAGGACTGCAATCAAGAGCAACAGATTACTTTAGAATAATCCTAGAAGAGTCATCCACCCAAAGGCTGCTTTTAATTCCCAATGAGATGAATTAAGTGAAAAGAACCCTTTGAGTTCCACTGGCCCCAGGCATGTGAAACATCAGCCACTGTCCCAGCATAGTGCTCTTGGGATGTCACAATGTGGCCTCTTTCTTCCTCAGCCTTTACTCTCGGACACCTTAACTCACTTGAACTGAAATTAGAAAACTTCATCACTTGTATTCCTTGTATCTACCTTTGCAGGGGCAAAACACTTGTAAATAGGAGTAAAATAAGAGTAACAAGAGATTTTTTTCTAGAACAAAAAAAAAATACATCTTCCTTAGCAACACCTCCTTAATTTTTGGTTAGCTCTATCAAAATGTTTAAGAGGAGAAAGTGGGTCATAAAGATACTTTAAAGTACGAGAAGTGGTGACAGCTCAGTGTAGTAGGAGAAGAAGAGCTAGTTAAAACATTATAAAATGTGAGCCTTCTACTTGCCTGAATGGTTTAATGGACAGAGTTGTCATTTTAGCTGCTTAGCACTTCACGCTAAAAAGATGTGTCAGATTTCCCTATGCTTACATGGCAATTTTCCCAAGTAGATTGTGAAACTGAGGAGATAAGTTCTTTTACAATTCATGAGGGATCTGCTATTCAACTGGATAGCAAGTATAAAGATAAGCAACATGCAAAGTATTGGAACAGCAAATCTTGGTTTCTAAGGAAAGGTTTGCTGGCTTTCTAGTTTCTTTAACATTGCTTTTGTCCTGCTGTGCTGGGGCAAAATACCTTAAAAGTGAGAAGCTCAAAACATACATTCTCCCCTTCTGGCTGGTTGACTGTTTAATAAAGGTTCATTTCCCAGAGCAAAACATTTTCTCTATGAAATTTTCAAGTGAAGACTTTAAAATTCCTCCAGAAACAAAAATAGTTCTCTTTCTTTCTCTAGCACACACATGAACATGCTAGGAATGTCATTGACATCAGCAAAACTACTTCGATTTTCCAATGGTGTACATCAGAGATCAAAACTGGACCTCTTTGTCCAAATACAGACACCATCAGCTGAAAAATATATCTCGCAGGCTTTTCCTTCTTCCCAGTCTGTGAGGTGCTGATGGTCCTCAAGCATCGCAGATACCCTGGGATTGCACCCTGGGATCAGTATCTACACCAGCTACACAGGCACTGAATACCAGCTGAAGGTACAGAACTTGGAGATGCAGGATCAGTGCAATTCAAAACACTCACTGCAATGACAGAGTTAACAGAAGTGGAAGAATTTTGCTTTCAGCAGCCTACAGTAAGGTAGTGACTAAGTGAACTGGTGAAAAATCAACAGCATTGCCTGAAGTATTTTATAATAGTGAGGCATCAATTTTTCGGTAATTCAAAACTGACACTAATTTAGCTGTGTGGCAGTCTCTTATGACTGTCTAACACCTTTTTAAGTTTATAAAAGAAAATAGCACTTACTGCCAAAAACTCTGCTTATTTTAATAAAGACTAATACCAAAAAAGAGAAGTTTCACAGCCTCTTCTGATGAGTTGTTGTGAAGTCTGTGAGGAAGCAGTAAGTGCACAGCTTTAACTGCTCAGTGGCAGCCAAGGCACTTGTCTTATAATTTATATAAAAATTAGGAAAGGCTTAGGAATCTTATTTACATTTTAACAAGTAACACAGGTGTTGAGAAGTCTCACATTCAGTGCCGCTGAAAATCTTACCCACCTACATGGAGAGAACCATGGGATCAGCCTCTTTCCACATTTTTCTTTCATTACTGGCCTTTGCAACAGCTGAAAGTCAGGTTGATGGGACACCGAGGACCTCCGCGCCCTGCTGACAGAGTCTGAGTGAGTCACGGAGACTGCCATAAGATGTGGTGCTGCCAACTCTTGTGATTTCCCTGAGAGTCTCTCTCTGTTTGATGTTCTTCCTCAAAGTCTCACTGTATTTATATTACAACATGAAAGCTTCAGCTGTCATTAAAAAGCGAAGGGTTTGGTCTTGTCTGGACACCACCATCCCTACAGGCTCCAGAATCAAAAGAGAACAATAAGACCTGATAGTTCTAGCTGGTGTAAATTTTCAGATTTTAAACTGATCCCAGAACCCTTTTTTTTTGGTAGTGAAAGGCAACACTGGAGCCAAAGCATGAGGCATTTCTTAGTCCTCCCTGCTGTCTTGGACACCACGTGGGGAAGGAAGCATGATGTTTCTTGGCAATGGTGAAGAGGAAGGGCCATGAACCAACCATAATCTGGCCTGAGTTGCCAGATTAAAATTCCCTCAGGAAAGTTTATCCCCAGGATTTTGTGGAGCTAGATACGCTACCAGAGGAATAGGTTTTCCCTAGGCGTTTCCTTTCCTGGGCAAATTACACGAAGAGCATGAAAAACAAATGAAAGAAACCAAGCAGAAAGGAATTAACTGAACTGTAGACACTGCTCAGAAAGGATTTGGCTGCAACATTAGCTGAAGGACTTGGATCTCATTTTTCCATGCCAAGCAGCCCATCCCTACGCTGACTATCTTGGGCCCAACTCTGCAGTAATATAAGAGTCACTGTTTCCTTAACTCACAGGACATTTTCACCTGCTTGCACTAGAGAAGAATAAAAGTTCTTGTCTACCACAGCTAACATGAAAAGGAAAAGAAAAACAGATTTTGTAATTGAGTTGCTAAGATGAAAGCAAACCATCTTTCTCCATAATTGGATTCACTCTTTTATGCTTTTGATCTAAAACATGACACTCAGAATTTAGCACACAAACAAATCATCTGTTTGTCAATGTGCTGAGAACCAGGGTTAAGCTGAAATACTCCAACACATACCCTTCAAATTAAATCAAATCCTGCTGCACGAGACCAAGTTCTTCTACCCTGCATACATACATGTTTCCTTACCCAAAACCCATAAAGTGAAGCATTTAATATGAGCTTTACTCATCCTGCTGGATGCTGATTAGTTGAAAAATGCTGGTAAGTAACAGATCCCAGAGAAGCAAATGTTTATGCTTGCCTAAACCTAGCCAAGGAAATTTTCAATGGTGGAAAAACTGCCTCACCACATAGAGTGCCATAACTGGGAGGGTATTAATAGAAATAAAAATATAAATGCCTACTTGTTTACAATTCTGAAATTAACTGTTCAGTTGCCAGAGCTGAGAATATAATTTCTCTAGAGACACAGAGCAAAACATCAATGCCAAGCACAAAACCCTAATCCAATGGAAGTGTTTCATAGGAGCCCATACCTGTTTCTGCCTAGCCAATAACAAACCAGGGGCCATAGGTACTTAAGTAGCAATTCCTGCTCTCTGCTGTGCAACTAAAGCAAACGCATATAATTTTTTTTAGCTCAAGGAGATAGTCATGATCTGGATATGGCTGTGTACATAGAGGTCTCAAAGACAATTGCATTCCTAAAATTTTGATGCAGGAAGTTTGTTGGAGAAAGAAGAACAGAGTGCAGTGCCTGACTACCTGCAGTGGAAGCCCACACATCATTGCACATCAGGGAAGCCACAGAGGAAGCATCTTCAGAAATCTGCCAATGTGGAAAATCCACAAGTTTAGGTTTGAAATCCATTCTCAGGTGCACCTGTAGGAAATCAGGCTTTGCTAATCCCCACACTCACAAAACTGTGTGTTACAAAGGGAAACCTGACAGCCTGCTCCTCCTGAGGCAACTTTAACCCTGCCCAGTCTACAGTGACTTCAGGCAGAGTTTCATACTGTGCCAAACTTCTGATGTGTGGGCAATGTCTACCATGTCCCAACGAGACAAGAGTTTGCAGCATGCTCCCAAGTGCACAGACGACTTTTAATAAATAAAAACATAATTAAATAACACCTGCTGTATCTCATGAACTCTGATCTTATTTTAAGATCACTTCATATTCCAGTCTTGCCTTTCACATCCAGCAGTGCACCCCACTGCTGCCTTTATTTGACAGTGCAGGGCTGTTCTCAGGGGTCACAAAGACACTTACTAAATCCTTGGAATTAGGCATAAAACACCGAGAGGAGTAAAATTATACTCAGCTTATTATTCACCTTGTATCTTATGGATTGTTGAGTAGGTTTCACTCCACCACCCCTCAGCAGACTATCTGAGGACACATATCCAACACCCCAGCAATGCTGCCTGCAGCCGCCCCCTGTTACCTGTGCGAATTTCCCAGTACACATCACCCCGTTCCAGCGTGGGATAGTGAGACACCCGGGATGACGCAGCAAGTAGTTGTCCACTCTGCCTATGAAAGTGTCTGGATACCCTGTCACCGAGCCGTCCAGATCATGGAAGACAGACATTTTGTCACCATCGTTATCATTGTTTCCAAACCACTGGCCCGATCTGCCAAAAAACACTTTCAGTCCAACCTAGAAGGGGAAAATAAGAAAAATTACTGGTTAGCTCTAAGCAGGGACTTGGGTTTGCAGCGTTTTAACAGCCAAGAGAGTGATACAGCTAGGACTAGAAAGCTCTATTGTCTGAGCGAGAGTTTTGATTTGCCTCATCTAGTTAGAAACATTTCTGACTATATCGGTTTTCCCCCTCATGTCTGAATCCCAGGAGATATTTTCACAAAACTTAGACTTTTAGTTCTTTGAAATGCACCCGCACAACCATGTATTCCTTGAAATCACACAGCAATAAATTGTGGGGTGGGAAAAGGAAGAGGATGACTCAAAGGGTAGGGAAGTGCTGAAAGATTATGAAATGTACTGAGGAACATCACAGTTGTGATCAAAGAAACAAAAAATTACTAGATATGTGGTGAATTTTCTCATATGTTTTCAATGGCTGTTGTAAGTGGTTCTGTGAGTGCCACTTTTTTCTAATTGTTTCCCTAGAACCTTATAAAACTCATAAAAGCAACAGTAATTCTCAGAATTGGCTCTTGTGCACATTTAAATATATCCCCTGAAGAATTTTTTTTAGGAAAGAGAAATAACAGGAAGCAGCATTATCCTCATTATGCACAGCTCTGTGTTCATGATTTTTTGGTAGCTAAGTAAAAGAATCTGTCCTGATATGAAAATCCAGCAAAACAAGGAAACTGCAGATGTTCAGCAAAAAAAGCATGGAATATTTTAATGTCTGCAGATAAAATTATTGCAGTGTGTGACGATTAAGTTCTGAAGTAATCAAGAAAATAATTACTCTGGGTCAAGCACTCTGAATGAATCCTGCAGCAACGTGCATAAAAGCAGACAGCATAAATAGCGACTGGATCACTTTGACCCAAAGGACTGTAATTTGTTCCATTTAGCCCAACTAATTTTAATTGGACTATGCACATGAGGAAGAATTAGGGTCAGCAGGATTAGGCTGCAAGTTTACTCAAGGCTTTAAAAGCTTTATTTTAACAATAATAAACAGAACAGCTTAGGAGAATAGGAGGGTCTTTGTGATTGAGTTAGATGGAAAGTCCCATTGGCTTAAAAAGAATGACCACTGCAAGAACTACTTGCAGAATAAAAGTCTTTATTCCTTTAAAATTAAATTAGAGCCTAGAACCATTTTTCTGCCACCTTCTTGTGTAAATATGAACCTCATAAATAAACACCTGAAGTAGCCTCATTTAATGGAGGCTCAAACACATGGAAATTTAATGTGTATTGTTGAGTTTTAAAACCTTTTCTTACTGCACTGCAGGAAATTTTTGCCCTAAAGGCTACTTGGCAAAGTAGGAGGATCCCAAAAGTTGGTTTTTTTCTTTCATTGTAATTTATAGAAGAAGAGATACTTAAAAAATGTAAACACTGTGCTGCAGCTCAAAGCTCCATTATACATACTTTGTGACAGTGCACTTCTGCAGTTGAATATAAAAATGGGCACTTCACTGGGGAGGAGAACAAAGTCAGCTGTACTTCAAAGAACAAACTAAAGGCACAGCCAGTACAGCTTACATTTGATTAACACTCACTGTTTCCATCCAGCAGCAGAGTTTTGGTGCTAACGCTAATCTGATTTCTAACATTCTCCTCTAAAAAGTCTGAAAGTCAGAAACAAAATGGAAATGTTAATGAGCAGTGGCATTTCTTTTATAAGTCTCAAGGTTACCTTACTTTCGTACACTGAGGGAAAGGGGTGCACTGAATTTGCAGTTACAGCTATGGCAAAATACATAGTCTTTCTAAGTGAATACATGTGAACAGAGAAAAGCCTCAGCTCGTCAGGTATGTCCATGTGGAGCTAGGAATGAGCTAGAAGAGGGTGCAGAGACAGGTCACGTCTAGCTACCACACTACTATTCAGACAACTTATTTTCATTAGGTGTGGACTACCTGGGAGTGATATGGTACAAAGGTTACCTGAATTACCCGTCTGAAGCCTGACAGGGAGACCTGACAGATGATGGTTATGTGAATACGTAACCTCTTAGGAATATGCTAACTCAACCTGTCCAAAGGCAGCACACCTAACACAGCTGCAGGCAAGTCCTAAAGACTGCAGTGGAAAACACTTCTTATGTTAAAAATCAACAGCATACTGTAAAACCTCATAATAGCTTGCAACTTTTTCTAAAATTCAAGTGCTTGGCACAAGCTGTGAACAAAAGCCATGCTACTGTATCACTGTTACCATTTTAAGCAAACCACTTTCAACCAGTGTGAACCTTCCTCTATTTACCTCCCAAGGACTCTGCCTTCATTAGCATGGCTTTTACTCTGCTGGAGCAATGCAAGCCCTCACCCTGCATGTTCACTTTGGTCAGGAGTCTCCTTGGGTTTTGTTTTTTTTTTTGCCACCCACTTTTTCAGGGGATAACAGACTTGCACTTCAACTCGGTGTCTGCTTTTCTTTTTTGCATCATGAACTGTTTGCAAACTTCTGCAAGAAGTTGATGCAGAAACCCAGCACCAAGACAACACGGGCAAAACACAGTAAAGACTGCATTAGGAAGTGCCCATCTCTTAGCTGGATGTAACTGCAATCTGATGGGAGCTGCTAGACCACAGCCAAGAGCCAGTTTGGGCCTCTCCAAGCTCTTCTGAGGACCACAAAGCCACCCGACACAGACCGCTGGGATTTGTCTGGCACAAATAATTTCAGAGGTGCAGTAGTGTTGGCACAGTTAGGAGTAGAATAGGCTTGAATCCACCTTAAGTTCCTGGATGCAGGGAAAAAATAAGCAGAGGGATTATTGGCAAGGGACAAGAATTGGGACAGTTTGTGAGTCTCCTGCACCTGCTGGAAGTAGTCATGTTCATGGAAGACCAAAGGGTGACGTACAACCTCTGGCTCCTCACCTCACTGTACAGGAGCTGTGTATCAAAAAGACAGAGGGATGAATGCATTGTTATTTTACGACTAAACCCAGATATGTCAGATCTTCTTAAGAAATGATGCACAAGTGTTCTGTTTGGGCACAGCTCTGTTCTGGGCTGGGGCCTCTTCTTTGGGCTTTCCAAGTCCTACTGCCTGACAGTAACCAGATCTACAGGAGACAACAACCACCAGTCATGCCCTCAGCTGAGTTAAGATCAACTACAGCTTCCACTGTTTTGAAATAGCATTTAAAAAGTGCCCTTTTAAAAACAAACAAACAGCCTAGCAATAATGTTGTTACTGATAAATGCACAGATATCTTAACATGTGAGATTCAGGTTTGTCAACAGAAAGGCAACAAGAATACTTTTTGTAGAGTGTAATGTTTAGGTCTTCTGTTCTACTTGACTGGGTTTTTTATACTGGAATTAAACAAGACCTGACTGGCTTTACTATTTTGTTGTCTAAGCAATCCGCTGATTAGTCTGATTAATTATACAATTATTCCTTCAGCATGACTAATAGTTTTGTCATCACTATACAACTCACAGTAATGTTTAATTTCTTCTTAAAAAGCAGCTGCAAAATGGTTGTCCTTTAGGGAATTAGTACTTAGCTACCCCTTAAAAAGTAATAAAATGAAGCCTGAAGATGAAAAATTAATTAAAACAGTCCACAGGCTCCATCTTAACCAGTCAAAGACATATCATCCCATATAGCAATTAGCAACAGAACAATAAAATAACCGTGGTCCTTCAAGTCTGAAATCAGAGTTAGCACATCTGGGTTCAATCCAGATAAAATAGAATCAAAGTGAAAAGTGCTGGGACGCAGGTGGTTACAAACAGAAATGTTTTTTAAGTTGGCAAAATACCAACTTCAGAAATGGGTATTTCTTGGAAATGTACATACAAGAAATAATTACAGCGATAAAGTCACTAGTATTTTTGTAATAGACTGACAGTGTATTATTCCACCTTGCTTTGCAGAAGTATTTAGTAAGTCTTCTCACTATTTTTACCTTGAAAACCTCAGATCTTAAAGGCACTGCAGTACTAAACTGCCTCTCCAACACAAAAAAAAAATGCTGGGATATTTACCAGGCTCATTGGCCTCAAATAGTGCAACTGTATTAAAGAGCTGCATTTTCAGCCATTCAAGAGGTAATCATCCCCTTTGCTAATGTGCACAGATATCATCTGCCTGAAACCGTTCTGTTGAACAGAGACCTACATCCACTACTGGAGGAAAAACCTCACTCTCTTCCAATCCACTGATCAAACTGTTTTGTCATATATTTTTCTCTAAGCTCTCCTCCCCGGTTCCAGGTTGATTTTCTCATCTTTGTTCCCCATGATCATCTTATAACCACCTTCCCAAGGGAGAACATAAAGAAGGTATGGCAAATTAGCCCTTATTCTTGTTCCAAAGCTCCCTAAAGCATCTAAGATAATTAAGATCTCTTTACTGAAATGCACAGGAACTGTGTTTTCTTTAGAGTGGCAGTCAAGTGACTGCAATCAACATCATCCTTTCACGAAATACCCTCCTGTTGTTGGTCTAAAGTGTACCAGAGAGGGGACAGACAAACTAACTGCTTGCCAGAAGGAGTGATATTGGTCAATCCCAGAGCAATGGAAAATTTCCCCAAGAAAAAGCCAAACCTCAAGCCAAAGTTACTACAGTTCATGGACGTCCTAACAAGCATGGACCTTGTCTGAAAAAAAGCTAAGGAGAGGTTATGATCCCTGGGAGTGAGCCAGGTGGAATCCATCATTTCCCAAGGCAATCGTGCAGGGCCACAATCCCTGCAGGAATCCAGGACAAGGACTGGAACTGCTCAGCATCCTATGGCTCCTGCCAAGGCAGAGATACAGAGCCCCATTCTGCTGTCAATACTCAAGGGAAGCCTCTGTTGTGCTCAACAGGAATTTCACTGCTGACCTCAGAAACTGGGCCATGGCTTTGCTTGTAAGTTCATTTGCTTATTTCTGTATAAGAATTGTATTGCCTCTTACTGTGTCCCTGACACCTCATCTGTGTTTCCCTCGGCCTTTGTGGGCAGATCCTCACCAGCTCCTCAGTATATATAAGCCGGCAACACCACACCAGCTAAGAGTGGTGGTCTGAATTTTCTGGTGAAATTTTCTTCTAAGGCAGATTTTTTTAATATATGTCTGCCCAGACATGAGGTACCTTCATATTTTACTGGCTTATAAATAACCTTTATAATAAAAAAAATAATGCATTGCAAAATGAATCAATGGTATGCACCAGTATAACATGCAACACTGCCTGGAAATTCCTGCTCTAGGATAAAGTTCTCCCCCCTTCTAAAAAATTTACAAACTTGCACGTGTAACAGCATGCATTCCTGATTTTCTTACTTACACTTTTCTCCATCAGGATCTGTGACACATTATTCTGGGGACTTATCTGCCAGGAGTTTTTCATGAAGAACCCGATGGCACTTGAGTATCTGTCAGTGGTTGGGGTGAACTTCTTGAAAGTGCATTTGGCCATCCTGACAGGCCCATCATAAATCTGGAATCCACGAATAGGGAACGTCCTATGAGATTTAAAAACAAACACAATCCTGTGTTAAAAAGCTTGGGTAAACTCTGAGTCTTCTCCTGAAGGCACAGAAAGATATTAACAAGCAGCTAAACCATCTTTTCTTTCCCAGAACTGGGATCTGGACACTCATCACACAGTTAATGAAAGATGAAACTCAGCTGAAAATCCTCTACAGGATAAGGCCAAAAAATTACTCTTGCAGCTTTCCTGAGGCTTGTAAGCTGGGGTAAAGCAGTCCAAAACCCTTGGCCACAGCAACCCAGGGGAAGCCCACGAGGAAGCCCCAAAGGGCTGTGTGGCAGCATTGCCACCAGGTTTTCTATTTCAGGGTAGACGGGTTTCTCCGGAAAGCATCAGCACGATTGAAAAGATTATATCAGTCAGACTCCCTGGAGGCAACAGTATCTCCTTGAAAGCAAGTACCAAGTGGTGCAGCACACTTTCTCCTGCCCATACAAGCTACTACACATGAGATCCCTAGGACCTAGTCCACAGCATTTCATACAGAAAAGCCATCTCTGTAGCATCGGTCCATGAAACTGTTTTCAATGCATCAGTGTTGAAGGAGACATCACTGGAATCACAGGTAAGGGCCTGCCCCTTCCATGGTTTATTTTGAGAAGGCGCCAAGTTTTGCTTGGCCTTGATTGTGTTTGATTAAAGGGTGGCCTGCATCAGCTTCACAGATGATAATGAAGCTGGCTAGTAGCAGCATGGAAGGGTACGTCAATGCTTATTGAGTCCAGAGAGAGTTGTTCAGACATTAAAGCCACAAAGTGGGCATCACATGGGCACACAGGCTCTCTCCAGCCTGGGGGTCACCAAGGCCCAGATTCCCTCTCAGACTCCGGCGTTTTTTCTTACTGGTTGGCTCCAGAGATCCAGAAACACTTTGCCAGTTGGAAACACCAGGCACAAACAATGTTTCTTGACCAAATAATTCTTCAATTTACAGAGCTGTTATCTCAGTAGTTGGGTTTGGTACAAACCCCACATCCCATTCTGCACTATGGCGCAATGAAAGGACAGATATGAGATGTTTTGGCATACCCCCTTCCAAGAGTACATTGCTTAACAGTATCACAGATGATTAGAGCTTGCTTCAACTGCAAGGGAGTTTTTTTGCAATTGCAATTAAAATAACACCGATAACAACAGAGGATACCTCTGATTATTCTTGATGATTATTCTGATTATTATCTGATTATCTATTCTGATTATATCTGATTATTCTACACAGATCCCATTCCTCTGTCATTTAAGGCTGAGATGTGTACAGTCAGGGCTGTGTGCACGGCATGTCTGCTGAGTACTGTTTATTCTTTAATTTTATATTCTTTATAGAGGGGTTAATGATTGGTGAGCACCACCAAAAACATACATTAGGGTAGAATTTAGGCTTAGGGAAGTGCACCTTGCTATGGGGATGTAGCACAGTGGTTGCTAAACAGGAGGCTGTGCTGCTGTCAAAATAGAAAATAACATACAGCTATTGAAAGAGAAATGAGATGCAATAATGAAAAACAGTTTCTCCTTTGTCAGATCAGCCATGTCTGCCCAGCTATGTGGCATGAGGGATGGTAGCATGGTGTATGGGAGCTGCTCCATCACCATGATGCTGTGCTGCTGAAGCACTACACAAAAGCCATTTGGTATCTCAGATTCTCTAACCCATTCTCCAGTGACTAATAAATTAAGCAGAAAATTAAATCAAACACATTCAGTTGAGAATGCTCTCAAGCTGCTGGCCTGAAGAGAGAGTTTATTCACATGCTTATTATTTCTGGCCTGTATAATAATTTAAACACCCGGTATAAATTATTTGGTAGTCACATTCATTCCTGAGGCTCTTCTTCTAGCTTATGTGAACACCAGGAAGAAATGGCAGAAGAATAACTCACTTATTTCTTGGCAGTGTTCTGTATTCTCCATTTGCTCCTTTTCCCCAGTAGCTGTTTTGGCCTCCTTGGGAGCCAAAGTTGCTGCTTTCTCCAACAAAAATGGAGTGTGTAACCTCCAGGCTGGAGCCTTCATCTGTCGGGAAAGTCCCATCACTACAAGCAAAGAAACACCAGGTAACTATGCAGCACAGCAGAACCGATTATTTAACACTTTTAGTTACACCACAGACACAGTAGAATTTCTTTCTTAATTTGAAAAAAAGTGCATGCACCGGTATAACAGCCTGCTTTAAACCTCTGTAGACACCAGCAAGTTGGTGCCGAGGTAGCTTAGTGCTCGAGCATCAGTAGCACAGGTAACTTAGTCTGGGTAAAACCAGCTCTATCCTATACATTTAATTTAAGAAAACCCAAACAAATACATATATATATATATATGTAATTGCCTTACACCAAGTTGCTTTATAAACTTTTATCTACATCCCTGAAGCAAGAGCCAAATATCACTGATTCTCACTGTCTGCAGTGAGCTTTGCATATGGCTTATTTTTGGAGGTCTTTTGCAAGAGGGCTCAAGATGAGAGTGGCAGGAGCATGGTAGACACCAGCAGAGGAAGCAGGAGACCTGCTGTGCCACCACATGGGACCACCCCAGCCACCCTGGCCCAGCAGCACACCAGCTTCAGGTAATGCTGCTCCACCAGGCTAGAGCAGAGGAAAAGTCTTCCTGAATGTAGAGCCAGGTGTTTAGTCTACTGCTTCAGGACCTACCATCCAAAAGGAAATTTTCAGCAATTACAATGTATTCCCCAGACATGCTGAGGCGAAGAGAATGAAAGGCTAAATTGCCCCTTGTATTAACGGCTGCGCGGGGAAGACAACGTGAGGTTTTCTCGTGTCTCAGGAATTACCAGGGCAGTGTCTCAGGGCTCACTGTTGGGCCTGTTACATTAGGGGAAAAAACGGGAAGAAGGTCCATTTTAAGAAATTACCTTGCCAGAGTGAGTCCAATTCCATTGTCTGAAAACCTGAGACAGAAAAAAGACAACAGTGTGAATGACAAGGAACGTCTGCAGTGAATTTGTCCTACAGACCTCTTTATGTCTGTGGCAAGGGGAATTACAGTAACTTACCCCGAGTTGCAGAAAATAATGTCACCGCCCCTTGCCCAGGCCCCATGGTCATTATTTTTAAAAGCAATAAGACCATCAATCACGGCAGGAACTCGTGGCTTCTCAGGATCAGCATCTTGATGTGGGTGAAACCTGAAGCAAGGAGGTTAGTTAACATGGCACAGGAGACACAGGAACTGACCTCAGGCAGAGGAGGTCGTGCCTGGCAGAGCTCATTTGCCTTCCAAACATTGGCATGATGAGCCTAAAGAGGTGGTATGCCCCTGATCAGAGTCAGGATATCAGCTTGATTTCACCTCTGTGCTTTGGAACAAAACAGAAGGCCAGAAACATTCATAAGGGTGAAATTCTGGCCCCAGTGAAATCAAAAGGAGATCCCTCACTAGACTTCAATGGGCCCACAGCTACTTCTTAATTTGATTCAGTGTGATTTAAAGGCATAGAAAATATTTTTCAAAGTCACTTGGGTCCTTTTGGAATTGTCCTTACAAGGCCCATTGAGAACCCTGGATTGATGCTAGAAAATCAAGTAGGTGCTTTCAATAATCTCATTCAGCGAAGATAATGGAGTAATTGGAGCTGCTTTCCTTGCATGTACAGACCAGACCTTCGTTGCTTCTGTCTCTCCTGATAGAGAAGCTGTCATATGAAAAAAGGATTTGCCCTGTGAACTGGGCACTTCTCAGTGACTTGCAGGCTACTTCTTGCCACACTGGCTGTTAACGGCAGATTGGTGTTGTGTTTGGAAAAAAAAATCACCATTGCTTTTTCTGAGTCAACTCCCACCCTCTACTTCTTCCAGCTGATGTACTAAGGACATGCCTCCTCAGTGCCCAAGGGGATGACCCTGGCAGGGAAGGCTCACAGAGAGACACAAAGTCACCTTTTCCTTTCAGCCCTATGGGAGCATCATATGTGGCATTGATAGGATATGATGGAGGAGGAAAAAAGCCAAGGCTTGACCAGGAGCAGTAGCTGATTTCTGCCATGTCTTCCTCATATAGCCCCATAGGGCTGCAGTGAGAGAGAAAATGGCCTGAATTCATCTGCTTCCACTCTGCCAAAGGAAGCTCAGAGATTTTAAAGCAGCTGAAGAAAAGCTTTGAGGCTACTTTATTCTCCTCAATAATCCTAGACCAGTCTCAGCAGGCTCTTACATCATCTTTCAGATGCAAGTTCTTCTAAGTAATTAATAAGAAATGTTGGAGTTTACAAACCCGCTAAGGGACTAATGGGATCTGGATCTCCTTTCACGTGCTTCGCTGCTTAGTCCTCATAACCCCGAGTGAACGTGTCTCATTTTGAGTCAGCAGTAACACAAACAATTAAGCACATAGCTATGAATTATTTGCCCCTGCACATCAGAGATAGCTTGTGTTTTTTTCAGATGCTCCAGCTATAATGAGGCATTAATGATCTGCTAAATACAATGCAGAAGCCAAGCAGCAATACAACTATCCAAAATAAGCCATACAGCATGTGCTTACCTGGCATTATCCACAGTGAGATACTCTCTGGGATCTTCAGCGCTGGCTCTCGTTGTCTTTACTCCTTTCCCAATAAACAAACCAGCCTGAAAATATACACAACTCCAATTATTTTAAGACAGCCTAACAGAGACCAGAGATCCCAGATTTTTATCAATGAACGTGGGCAGCCAGCATGTGCAGGAACAGCGAGCGGCTGCAGCCTGGGCTCTCTCTTTCTTTTTGATGTCACTTGGCCCTGCTCAGCATGACATTAGCACAGGATGTAGCTCACTGAAGTCAGGACAGAGCCTGCCTCACCATGTGTTATGCATCAGCATCTTGGGCTGCCTTCTGACCCAAAGCAAGGCACCGAACTCCCACTCTCTCTCCCTTGCAGAAAGCAGTAAGGGCCTCTGCCAAGCTCTTGATAACTTTTTGGAAAAAGACTGTTGTTAAGAAGTAAGGCTTTAAATAAAGACTGACGAGTCCCCCGACAGTCCAAAGAGAACATGAGCTGCTGTAGCTAAGTTAAAGACTTCGGGATAAAGCAGCAGCTGTCATGCACCAAGATGTAAAATATACAAGGCACAGAGAAGAGCTGATTTCAATCTAGAATCCTGAGAAATAAGTTTAAAATGTTTTTTACAGTTTACAGGTTATGTTTTCAGGTCAACAGTATATTTGGTGGAAAGTGTTTTTCTTGGAATTACCCTTGAATTTTTGGTCTCATTTTTCAAAGGTGATGAGCAGACACTGACACAAACTGCTTTTGCTCATCCCCCTATAACCCTGCACCACTGTGGCCAACAGCAGTGCTCAGTGTTCTGTCTGTCATTCCTTAAATGACACTAGTAGGTGCACCTATGGCCAGGACACATCCTCCTCTAACACAGGCACCCAGCTGAAGCACCTGAAATGGAAGCCCCATTCTGCTCAGCTCCCTCTTTGATCAGTAGAAAGAGCATCAGCCCCAAGAGTTGATTGTCTCTTGATATAGTGTTAAAAGACCACTATCAGAAGGTGAGAGCCTCCTGGCCATCTGATTACAGAGCACCACACACATCAGCCCTACGCCATACTATTTTATTGATAGTAAGATATAAAAATCATCCACGTGCCTTGAAATTGGAATGGACTCTGTTGTTGTAAAACACTCCCAAGGGGGTATGTTCAGCCTGTCCCTCTGGATACTGTCCCTCCGACTGTCCAGTTGGAACCCGGTGAAAGATGTACCATATCCCAACGTCCTAAAAGACAAAAGGAGGTCTGAGAAATGGAACACTACAATTAATGATACAGGTTATCCTGGGGACTTAGGGTTTCCCATTATGCTGGCCAGATTTCTAACCTGAGCATGCCAAACATGTGAGTTCCAGGGGACATGCACCAGCTCGTGTTCTTACACCTCCTGAGCAAGGATGGTGGGCCCCCGGCACACACACACATGGGTTTTAAAAATGCATATATTGTGGCTGAAATTCAGGTGGTTTATTAGCAAACATAGCCTTCTGTATACAGGCACATTAAACACGAACATAATTTGGGTAAACACCAGAGATAACAACAAGGAAAGGGTATGTATTTAAGTATATAAATATAAAATTTTATTGGGCATTTAACTATTAGCTACCAATAAAAATCAACATTTGCTAAAAGACATCACACACCATTCTCAACGGGCTATGAGAGAAATCAGTGTGAGAACTGTAGGCAAATACCTCTGTTCTTAACAGAGATGAGGGTTGCAGAAATACATATCCAAATTTTATGATAACTAACTAAATATTCATTGTTCTCACACTAATGACATCAATAAGAGTAAAATATATGGGATCTGGAGGCAAAGTATAGCTCTTGCTGCTAAATGATTTTACCTGAGCACCAGCTGCTGCGTTCTCTATTAAGTTATTGTTCGGATTTGCAATCCAGAATGTGCTGACAGCCCTGAAAAATCAAAATCAAAATGATCCTAAGCAGTTACTGAACAGGAAGGGATACTTTTTCATAGCACTGTGCTGGACTTGAGCCACAACTCTCCTGTTGACTTTAAAACTCCACACAACCTTTTAATGACACTCTTTAAGGAAAAAAAAAGCCATCTAGTGATGTCAGACATGTTCATTTATGGAGCCACATGCTGAACCTATTGTAAATTATATGAGACTGTTAACACAAAATCCATGCTCTGTTAAGGAAATTCAACGTCTTCTTTTTTTTAAGTTAAGCAGTTTTGGAAAATGTCTGAAATGAACTTCTGGTTTGTTTTTCAGAAGTTGGAGGGCAACGGCAGGAGGTAGGGGATTCTCTATGGATTTATGAAGCTTCTGTGTGGAAAACAAAACAAACATCCTTGCAAGCCACAAACGGCTTTGTTAAGTAGGAGATTAAGGAGATATTATTTTGACGTTTGTTCAAATAAGGAGTTTGTGCTTCAGAGGAAAGATCAGCAGAGGAACAAACAGAAGCCAGATAATAACTATTGAAATATTATCATTTGTTGCCTTACTTCATTTGATAACATCTTTGCAGTAATAAAACCCACATGTAAAAACACTGTAAATCTTTCCTCATAACCACACCAATTAATTTGATCATTCTAAGCAGAAAATATATTTTTTTTAATCCACCTTAACTATTACATAATCAAGAACCCACACTCCTTTGGATTAATAGAACCACTAAATAGGTGCAAAATAAATCTGTATTAACCGTAAAATCAACCACCACTGAGTGCCCATGTTATAGGTCACTGGTCTCCAAATAGAAGCTAAATTTTGTCAGCTATATCAGGATGTTGTTTATTGTTAAATGGTGCTCACTGTAGTTTATGCTAATTTCTACATCTCACTAAATCTCCTGATGTACTCTAGATATCCATGCACTCATATACAATTGACCAATTTAGTCTAGGTGCTCCAGCCCCAGTTCAGCCCTGGTGAAAAAAGGCAAAAACTTCCTTTGTAGTGAGATTTTTGCCAGCCTATACCAGAGCTGAAGCAATTTGCATTTATCAGACAGATTTCATGGAGCCTTCAACATCCTACTTAAAAAGCACTGAAATGGGCTCAGAAACAAGCAAAGTGCTCTGACATATTTATGATTCTCAGGAAAGAGCGACAGGAATAATCAGCAGCAAATATTCCGTGCTTAGGATTTACACAGGTGTTAACACAGCTTCACAAGCAAACCATGGTCAAATAGCTAAATCATTTTAAAAGGAAAAATGGTAGGAAAAGCTACCATTTAATATCAAATAGCACCTCTCAAAAGTTTCACCTCAGCAGTTCCTGGGACTCAGCTAAAAAGCATGAAAGGTGCAAAACCTGGCTACAGCTTGCAGGGCACTTACATGCAGTCGGTGCTCGGCATGGGAACATAATCCCCGTAGACGTGGCTGCGGATGGCAAGGCACATGGCCTCATTGCGATCCGAAGGCAAGATCGTCCCCGACCTCGTGAGGAGGCCCAAGTTGTGATAAAACGTATTGCGTTGCTCTGTCCCGTCTTCGAGGAAGAAACAGTGCCCCAAAGTGTCATAGCCAATGGTGTCTTTTACCTGGAAAAAAGCATAGAGGCCATAGATTGCAATGCTAACAGCAGTAGGAACTATAGCTGATGTGTTTTGCCTATCAATAAATTCCCAAAGCACTCACAGAGTGGTTCTGCCACCCCTCTGCACAGCAACCAGTGCCTCCAGAGCCACCCATCCTGGGGCTAACTCGAACTACATGCAGCTTGTGTAGCTATGGACTGATCTTCTTATACAGCAAAACTGTTATTAAAATCACTCTGAGGAAGATCACGTGCATAATTAAAGGAAAACTGAAAGATATTGGATTTAAAACTGCCCTCAGCTCTAGGAGAGAACATTTGCTTCAGCACCATGGAGTAAATAGCTGTATAAAGGTGTGTCTTGCATGATAGACCAATAAGTCAGCCTGGTTAATCCAGAAACTTTCATGACTGCAACACTTCCCAAATGAAATAAAAAATTCTTTAAAATGCACCATGTAAAGTAATTTATATTAGCAAAGTTTCTGTTCTTTCTCCTCCACTTTGAGAAGGTGCAGGGCTATGTAATTCCTGTCATGATCAGCCTGGGCAGAGATGTGTTTTACTGTTTCAGCCTACTTAAGATTAACTGACATGCACAGAGATATCACATTAAATCCTAATTTGACCAAGAGGACTTAGCACAAGCCTCCTTTGATGTGCAATCTTAAAAAGACAAATTCAGAAATCCTTCTTTTAAATGTAAATACCGAATCAGGCTAGTTAAAATGCCAGCTATTTGTCACTAAATCTTACTGAAACTTAACTTTGTACTCAAATGATCCCTGTCAGCATACTTATTCACGCCTCAGGCATACAAAATTCCTGTTGACGTCAGAGTTATGCCCATGTAAGACTGCAAGATTAACTAATATTAACCTACTTGGTTATTTCAGTATAAAGGGGGATACTTGAACTAAATCCATTTCAGATTCATATCCTGTGGTTTCCCCTTAATGGACTGACTGGAACCATACATAACATCTGGAGTCACAAACAGAATTGTTCCCATAGGGATATCTCTACTGGATTTCATTGTTTTCCTGGCAGTCACCCCCCAAATTTGTCATCTGCTGCTCTTGTTCCTGCCCTAATGAGGTGTTCAAGAGAAAGTTAAAAATAAGGCACAACACAACCAGGTACCCAACTCCTAACTGACACAGTTTGGGAAACCCACTGAGACCCTGCATGCAGGTGCAGTAGCTCAGAGTGAGCTCCACAGAGGGTAACAGAGAACCTATGTGCAGCCACACTGAATGTGTCTTACCAGCTAAGTCTTGGAAATAAGGAAAGGGATTTAGATGAAAATGCAGGTGTCCTTGCCAGCCTGCTAAGAACAGTAAGCCTGGCTACTTCTGCTCTCTCAACTGACGGGCAGAAACTGCACTAAGGAGGCCATGGGTAACTATTTTTGGAAAGAAATGGCAAGAGCAAACTGTTTGCTGCTTTACACAGCATTTCAATCGTAGAGCTCCACTCTTCTGAATTTAGCTGAAGTTTGAGTAATCTGTCCTTCAGACAGGTGTATTAAAAACCAGCCTTGTATCCAAAACCATATTTTAGCTTTAATAAATAATATTCATGATGACTTCAGAAACACATGGCAGCCTTTAAAACTTGCATACATTAAACTATATTTATCACTCTCCTAACCAGAAATAACATAATTTAAAGATCATTTACATTTGCACTGAAAAATAAGGTCCCGTGCCGTTAGATTAAAACCCCAATAATTGATTATTTTGCCATATCACAGATAGAAATTCAAAGTTTGGAAGTGAGAGCCTAGCTGGGAAACTGTGACAGTAGCCTATTGCTGTGTGTGACAGCATGAAACACCGTCCACCATGCAGGCTACAGCCCCACTGGTGTGTCCAAGATGCCTCTAAACACTGAATTATATATAGTTCAACAACACAATGTAAGTGACCTTTACGTACTGCAACATTAGACATGAAAGCCTACAGTAGCCTGTGTATGTGTGCCAGGGCAGCGGGAGGCATGTGGCAGCCTTCTGCCCAGGCAGGGGGAGTAACCCAAGCTGCGAGCACCACTGCTGCCGGCTTGCAAAGCAGCACAAGCCTGGCACACGGGAGCAGCAGATGGGAGAAGGGCCTGGCACACAGCACTCCACGACCTCTACACAGCAAAGCACAAACCGCAGCACTCCCGCGATGTACTTCTACAATTACATCCTCTAAACCCTCAGAGCAGGAGAGGGAAAAAACACCTATCTGGTTTATTCTGCCTCAAGGGCTGAAGTTTCATAATCTCATGCTAGAACAGGTGCCCATCTATGTTATTGAACTGCCTCGCTCTGATACACAAGCTCTTCTCTGGAACTGAACATTATTTTCATTTATTTTAAAGAAAGACTTTTTATTACATTTTAATAACTCTTTATCTTAATGACTGCATTGAAACCACATGATTCTTCAACACAATCACATATTTAACCTTTGCTATAAAAACTATTCACTGATTCATTGAATCAAAGCCCTCAGCAGAGTCGAGGGGGGGGGGAGGAGGGCGCTGGATCTCACACTTGGATTCTTGATTTCACAACTATTGCATCCCACGTATCCAGATAAACCTTTGACAACCTCACTTCTGACAAAGAGCAAGAGCATACACCATTCTTCCCAGGACCAATATTAACATAAGGCTTAATTTTTTATCCCAGGCAGGTTCCTTCAATTCCAGAGGTTTAATACCGACAGGAAGAGAGTTAAACTATACCCACACACACTGGGCAAATCTCCTGTCACCTGTGGGCTTTGTACACAAAAGCAGGCTCTATAGCTAGAGCAAATTTCATAACTGCAATCACATAAATCATTAATTTTGAGTGATCTGTACAAATCCAGTTTAGGATACATGAAAAGTGCTCCCAGTTGTACAAGTCCAGCATCACATTTTCGTGAATACATCCTTTCAGGGGGACCCTTCAACTCAAGGGTCTCACCAGAGTGTATTTATGTCAGGTCTTACACAGCTTTGTGTCCAAGGTTGACAAAAAGTTGTCAGGAAAAACACAGGAGGTCATGGATAGTTCAGGAAGGCCTGAGCACACCTCAGGTGAATGAGGAAATGCCCACAGACACCAAACCACCATGTGGGGTCCTGCAGAGTGCACAGCAATTGGACATGTCAGGACTGGAGTGGGAATCTGCTCTTGCCAACTGAGACATGTAGGGCTTTTTTGTGGGTTTTTTAAGTTCCTCTCCATAATGCCCTTGTGAGGATCTAGGTCAAAGCCAAGTTCCTGAGGGATTTTCTGGCACTGAAGTGGCTGTTAGGGTCTGTCCCTCTCGTATTTCATTCCCTTTGTCATGTGAATATTTGTGGATGTATTTCACATTGCCCTGACTTGAACAACCCCTGTCTGGTTTATCTCCTTTGCAAACTAAAGGTCATTTGCTTCAGTCAGGTCCATTTAAAGTCCATTGCCTGTATTTTAAATGGAAGCTCCTATTATCACAAACAGTCCAGAAAAACCATGGCAAAGGTTTCACTGTATCTGACCGCACCTTTAATAATCTTAATTAGGCAATACTAAGAACCTGAAGTTCATTTCAAAAAGCTGCAGTGTCAGAGCAACAGTCCTAACCTGAACTCCAGACAAATGAAGTTGACAAGGCAGGACATTTCTTGGGGAAAAGACACTTTGTTTCAATATTCTGATTTCTCTTTGCACCACAAGTGGCTCTTACTGTTTATCAGCGCCTAAGCAAAGAAATGAAGTTGGTACTAATAAAATGTCTCCTACCAGAAGGCCATGAGTTCCATGTATGGCAACACACCTAGAGAAGCAGTGGTGGATAGCCAGGTTATCAAGGTACGTCGGGTGTTCATATCCTCCTCTCTCATCCACATCCTCAGCCAAGTGAAAATGCACAGGGTAACTGCCCAAGATTTGCTGGCCCATGTTTTTTAATTCCACTCCTGACATGTGAACAGAGCTAAAATTCCTTAGGATCTGTTGAGACAAATGTAGATCCAAATAAGGCATCAACATATAAACACACACACAAAAACACTTTTTTTCCCCCCCTTTCATTAGGCAATACATTTGCAGAGTAAAACAGGGCCTGATCCCAGGAGGGGGTGTCAGCTCCCTGCTCTGACTCGCAGCAGCCCAGCACCTGCAGAGCAGCGTGCCAGCAGCTGCACACCTACGGGCACGGGGCTGCCAAGAACAGCTGCTAAACGCCTTCTGCAGTATTTAGCGATAGCTGTGTGTGACACAGCTATGGGCAAGGTGCTCCTGCCAGCTACAGTAAGGCGTAGCATTTACCACCAGGCTCTATTCCCTGGCAGCTTTGTCTCTGTCAAGTGATTTTAGGTGAGACCTGCACAGCTTCTCAGTTTCCACTAAGTGGTAGGGGAGTAATTTTACACAAAGCCCTGCAACAGCAAAACTTTGCACTGCTACCAAGAACACATGGGACAACAAGAAAAGGCAAAGCACAACAGGGCAAGACCCAGCACTTCTCAGAGCCACAAAGGGAGCAGGTTTGCTCTGCAGGAGGCACAGTTTCTTCAGTGACATCTCACGAACTATGTAACTTCACACTGACCCTGCTGACAGCGATGCCACTGAAGAATCCCCTCTAGCTCAGGGAAGGGTACATTTCTGCATGCACGGCGAAGGAAATGGCACAGCCTCATTGCAAGTCCAGTTTTGCAAAACAGGCCAACAAACTTCCCCCTTCTTCATAGGCAAGTGTACTTTTTCCCCCCAGACACAACTGTGGTTTCATGCATTGTATTGCTTGTTTACAAACCAGGAAAGGAACTATCTTAAACCACCTGCATTAAAAATGACTCACTTTGATATGTCCTCCAAATGTGTCAAAGGAGAAAAACTGGCATTGATTTTGTCCATAACAGGAGTCTTCCATTTCTCCTTGAATAAGTATATTTCTAGTCAGAAGACCGACCTCTGCCCTCATATCGACACCATCTATGACTTCGCCAATGTGAAGATAAAGTGGGCTCCCTGTGACAATCAGAAACCCTTCCATTCAGGGTGAGCACAGCATCTTCATTATCACATTGTTCTAAGCAACTGCATGCCTTCAATTTAAGAAACTACCAAGTCTAGGGATGTGCCCAGTTGGTAGTATTAGAACGCAGGGGAGATCAGCACTTCCCATGACGTCTTCAAAAGACTGTTGCCCCAGTCAAACTTTAAAGTCCCAAAATCAGGGCCTTCAGCTTTCATGTGAAACATGCCCACATGTTCATGGGACAACAACTAGCTAAAAGGGGAAATAAACATAAATGCAGAACATGGAAGACACAACAATGTAAATATTGACCACAAATCAGTAGCTTGATAAAAACATCAATTCATACCATCAATTTTAACTTGATTACTTTTACACTCGGGGCAAGGGAGAAGATTAAACTCCTCAGCCTGATGCATAGAATAATCTGTACTGGCAATGACAATCCGGTCTCCAGGTAACCAACTTGTAACTTCATCCACCAAGTGAAGAATTATTCCTTTGGACACTTCTACTTTAAATCCATTATGAGGCACTCCTGAAAAATGAAGCAATCAATTATTTTTACAGTTGCACATGACAGAATCATGCAATTAGTTGAAGAGCATAGCAATTTAATTTTTATCTAGATAACTCTCTGTGAGATAAAAGTGCTCTAGCCATTAAATATATCAGTGTCATCTCTTTGTAGGCAGCAAAAACACTACTTTGTGAGAGCACTGCTGTTAATTTGGTCACCATCCACACCTGCAAGCCTAAGGTATGATTATCATTGCACTGTTCAGATCACAGCAGCCAGAAAAAAAACAGAGCAAAGCAACAGAAGACGGGCAATTGTCAAGGGAGACTAAACCTTTTATCCATCCACTGAAAGCAGTAACAGTAAAACGTGTGCCGTCGTAGGTGAGGAAATCTCTCTGGGCAACGGCTAGCCCCGTTGTTCCATTCCCATGATACTCCCGCTTGTCTTCTGCCGTGGAAAGCCGATCCCCTCCGAGGACCCCCACCAGCGCCCAGGGCTGCCTGCAGGAGACCGGGAAGGAGCAAAGCGAGTGACGGCCCGAACCCCCCGTCCCCCAAGGAGCTCGGGCAGGAGGGGCGGGCGCGGCGCGGCATTCCTGCCCCCTCCCTGCCTCCCTTCTGCCCCCTTCCCTGCCTCTCCTCTGCTTCCCCTCTTCCCCCCCGCTGCCCCCTTC
>VZRW01012057.1:1767075-1799513 GCA_013398125.1 Aegotheles bennettii
GGCCCGGCCCCGCAGCAAACGCGGCTGCCCCCGGGCGCGGAGCCCAGCCCGCTGGGAGGCGGCCCGGGCTGGCGGGAGGGAGTGCCCCTACCTGGACACAAGGGCTGGTTATGCGGAGCGCTGCCGCCAGCGGCACGGGGCGAGCGAGGTCTCTGCGAGCGGGCACAGCCCGGCCGCGTCCCGGGCAGCGCGGGGGGGCGAGCACCCCTCGTGTGCGGGCCCCCGGTAACGCCGCCAGCGCAGGGAGCTGCGGGGACCCGCGTTTCACTGCGGGGCAACGCGCGGTCTGCCCACAGCCACCACGGCCACCGCCACAGGGACCCGAGTTCGCAATCAACACGGTGAAGGTGTGGGATCTGCTTGGGTTTTCTTTTTTTATTGTTGTTTGTGTCTTCTTCTTGTTGTTAAGACAGCAGCACTTCAACTCTTTCTGCAAAATTAGTTTGGTCACCACAGAAACCCAAGGCACCCAGCTACAAAACCAGAGGCAAAGTGTCAGGGCAATGGTGCTCGCTCTCCTGCCATGTCCTTCCCGCTGTTCAACTCAGTTACAAGACCCAAATATTGCACAGTTCCAATACAACCTCCAGCTTTGGAATGCACACCCATCTGGCCTAAAAATCACTGCTGGACTTTTAAAACAATCAGTACTAAGCAGGTCGTTTCTGTGCTTGACCTCGTAACCAAGGGCAGCAGTTGCCCACCCCCTCCAAGGGCAGCACTTGCCCACCCTACCCTTAGCCAGTGCTAGGAACACAAAACCACTGCATTTGCAACACAAAAAACTTCAGAGCTAACACAGCTGGTGAATTTCATAAAGCATGATACAGAGAAATAAAGTCAATGAACTTAAACGAGATCATCAATTTACATTCATGAGAACGGACCTAGGGAAGAAAACATTTTCCAAGTGAGAACAATCGAGGTTCACTGCTGAACGAAGGACCAGAGGAAGAAAGTGCATTGGTTCTCTACTTCTATGTTTAGCATCACTTAGAAAAAGCAAGTATCATGCACAGTTTATCTAAGGTACATGCAATACCAAGTGTAAATACAGGTTTGGGCATTCAGAAAGCTTAAGGATCAGTACCCTGAGCAGAACTGCCACAAGTTACAGGAAGAAAAGCAAAGAAGAATGCAGCAGGGGCAACAAGGGTAACAGGTCTCCATGCAAATGTAAGGTAAATTTGTCAGTTACGTACATTTAATAAGGATGCATATCAAATTCTTCAGAAAATCTTCCCTTTAAATCGTAACAAATATTTTCCTCTGACTTCTTCAGAGTACAAACATTAGACAACCACCAACAGAAACACAGATGTGGCACATCTTACTTTCCTGAATAAAAGCTGTTGCATCACATGTAGCTGTACTGTAGGAACACAGACGGTAAAGTCACACAGGAAAACTGGGTAGAGCATCCACATGGAGAAAAAAATGTTAGTGATCATTTACACCCCTGGAAGACCCACTGCATAATTTATCCAGGCACAGCCAGCCGTTTTTACAGTGACACACTGGTAGCTCTAAAATATGCATAACAAGTTCTTGTAAAGGCCCGCATTATACATTTAAATGAGAGAAAATTAGCAGTTTGCTAGAACATAGCAATTTTTAAGCTCAGTCCAAAGTTCCTCTTTCATAACCTCACATCATCCCCTTTACCATCATTTACAAAAATATATTCTAACCTTCTTTTTGTAAAGAAATGGGTACCTGAAATGCTCTGTCTTATAAGTAATTTTATGAACTGGCCAGAGATTTTTTTTCCAATTAGTATTCTAATGTTGACCAACAGTAGCATTTTGAAATGCCTGAAACAATGAAGCTTTGATATAAGTTTACTATATAAGAAGCTCACTACTACTATTTTTTTTTATTTTGCCTAAAGGACACATCAGAAAATTATAAAAATTTCAGAATTCAGTTGATTGGGTGGGAACAGAGCTATACAACGAAAATTACTTAAGGGACCAAACAGCTAAAAAAATTATTGAATTAAGAGACAGGGAAGAAGATCCATACCAATGGATCACTGATAGGTCATTAATTAACATTTTAATTAACAGCAAAACACTTGTGTTAGTTAAATGCAGATGAACTTCGCAAAGCAAAACAGACAACACAGGAGCCAGAAGAACAGCAAGGAACCTCTGAGGAACAGGTAGGCAGGAATCTGGACAAATTAAACATAGTGGAAATTCATGTTCAGCCAGAACCCTGTGAACTCAGGCTGCATGCGCACAGATCATGGGATGACAATGCTGAATTCAGATTTGGGGTTCTCATTCAGAGGAATATCGACAAAAGCAGAACAATTGCAAAAACAAGTCACAAAATGACTGCAGGAGGCAAAAAAGTAGTAATTAAAAAATCCGTTTATATGAAAAAGGTTGAAAGTACTAGTTTGTAGAAGTAAAAGGGTAGCTAGAAGGAGTCACGAGAAGAAACACTGCAGGCTGAAGTTTTCAGAGCAACACAGAGTATAATGTGGGTATCAAAAAACATTGCCTAATTAAGTAAAAATTCCCCCAGTCACTACATGGAGGCTTATGCTTTCAAAGGTTATCTTGAATACCTTACCATAGACATCAGCTTTGTTTCCACAGGGCTGTAGTCTCAGGAAGAACACATTAAAATGGAAGAAAATCCACTGTAGATTTATGAAGGTGCAAAATTAAAAAAAAAAAAAGACTTGTATCTGAACATTTATTTAATGTACAAGAGAGAAGTGGCAAGCTCGAGGTGACAATTAGGCAAAACCTGTCAACTTTGGCTGGAACAGTCACCAACAGAACCACTGAAGGCCCTGTTTCTTGGGGCATTTAAAACTCATGACTGGACAACACGGATGCACAGATCCAAATTCCAAGGATCCAGATGACGTGGAGCAGGATGGGTGTCCTCATTTCCCCCCACCATAAGTGAAAATACCAGTTCTTCTCCTACAGTAGTAGGGCCAAGTGAATAATCAAAGACAATAGACACACAGTGCTGAAAATTAACTGCAGGCCTGTTAGGAGGACTCAGGAAAACTATGTTCAAACAATTCCTCTAGGCAATGAATCGGGATTTTTTGTTATTTAAAACCAGCTGAACACCATTTAAAACTAATCTCTTAAATTTGATTTACATACCAAATTTCATGGAAATGTTGCTTTGTACTTCAGGACAGTTTTCCTTGAAAGGAAGGAGTTAAATAATGTTACTCTATCAAGTCATCTGTACCTTACACTTCCCGTGTATGAAAATTACGCTCCAAATAAGATTCAAAAATTCAGCAAGCTCTAATCCATGCATCCTTTATTCCATTACAATCACTGTGTTGCATTCTAGCAACAGGACACAAACTGCAATCAACCGCGATCAATTTATACAACAATCTGAGGCTTACAGTACATTTAAGGCCTTTAAATTTGGAAAAATTAGACCTATGCTAGTAGTGTAACAATTTTTAAGTGTCTTGCATTTCTGATGCATAATCTGTGCGATTCCAGTGTCAAAGAATCAAATTACTTCTAAACTAAAAAGATCAGCTCAATGAAAATTTAGTTACATAAATTCATCAAAACATAAATGTGTAAATTTTTTTTTGTCCTGGAAACTTTATAAAACTTTAATAGCAAAATAATATAGGGATAAAAACATATTTTAACAAAATGTATTCAATCATATACAAACCAGAATTTTGCAGTTTATTGTAACTAGACTTAAATTAAAACTACCAATTAAGAATCTATGCACAATGTAAATTCAAATATGTACAGTACTTTTAAAAAGTCTACAGGAATGCTTTACAGAAGGAAATGTCTGTTATGGCTATTATTC
Source organism: Aegotheles bennettii (assembly GCA_013398125.1). Classification (NCBI taxonomy): domain Eukaryota; kingdom Metazoa; phylum Chordata; class Aves; order Caprimulgiformes; family Aegothelidae; genus Aegotheles; species Aegotheles bennettii. The sequence continues at coordinate 1,770,904 of VZRW01012057.1, forward strand.
AGACCATCTGAATATTAAAATGAGTTTTCTAGTAGTAAATTTACACATTTATTTTTAAACAAAAGCAATTTTGTCCCTAGTTCCTTTAAGAATATTCCAGTTATGTTTATACAGGTAATGGAGAGGTCGTTACAGAGTTTAGCCCCATATAGTAGTTCGTTTACTTCCAGGAAAAAGTATTTTTAAATAATTTACTTGAGAAGATCAGTAAGTTAACAAAAGAACACTAGAAGGGAGGGGGGGGGAACTTCATCACAATAACTTTCCAGTTACAATACCACAGCTAGAAACTTTACAGAGAAAGTACTCCCTTAAACTGAACCCATGACTGATTGTTCAGAAGAAGCTGTAGCTCGTAACAGATGTGTTCTCCACACTGAGAACACGGGGGACAAGAGTCTTTGTAGGACAGAATTAGAAACGATCTGAAGTGAGACAGAGAAAACTGATCTTCAATTAATACAGCACTAGGTAAAAAGTGTCCCCATAAGCAGCTAGTATTCCCACTTCCTTCAGGGCAACGAAGCTAAAAATTGTTGGAATTACAGTAGTTGACCATTTTTGTGTGCATTAGTAGAATAATTTCCAGATATAAAAGACAAACTTCATCAGATGTTTGATTAGAACACCCTAAAGACAGGGTATTTCTTCATAGTATAAAGCTATTACAGCTATCCAGTTAAAGCATGTGCAAAACCAGGTAATTTCTTCCGTTCACAGTAACTGAGGTAAAATCAGGTAGGCTTCTTCAGGAGTTGGGAAGTTCATGAGATATGAACTGTTTTAGTCTCTCTAAGTACTGTGCATAAAGCTCTATGTCATTATGCCCAGCCCCTTCCACCCAGAGGGGCTCTACTGCTCGTGGACATCGCTCGTACATGGCCAGGCCATGGGAGAAATCGATTACCTCATCTTCGGTACCATGGATTACCAACACAGGAGAGGTTACTTTAGAGATCTTGTCAATGCTGAGGGATGAAAAAGAGAAACAGAGCTCAGTTTGAGGCTTTAACTTTCATACACTAAAGAAAGCAAACTTAACTATCCACACATGACCTGGTTACCACTGCATGTTTTTAAATAGCTGCAAAATACTGGAATTGTGCCCAAGTGATACGGAACAAAGCTCACTCCCAAAACACCCATGTAAATAGAGATCTGCACTGCCATCACCATCATTCCAGCAGTTCTAACAAAGAGAAGTTCAAATGGGCAGCACACAAATAAAGTCTGGCACAAAAGAACCCCAGCACAGAAAGCGTATCTATCACAAAAACCACTGAGAGGCAAGTAAGATTCCATGGGACATGCTGTCAGTGTGGACTCTTCACATTACACATTATCACCTTCCAATTTAACAGATTAGGAACTAATTAACTACATTCCACTCATAAGACTCACAAAAAAAAAAGCCTTAGATCATCAAGTTTGAACTTGTCTTTAAATTCCCAAATTAAAGAGATTCAGTTAAAGAAAAACAATCTGTTCTTTGTACTGATTGTCTGTGTTCAAATGGCAAGAAAGAAAACTGTGGGAGAAGAACATTACACGAGGATATTTAACCATAAGACAGCAGAAACATGCAGGATTTTATGTCATGCAACCAACTTCTTCTGTAAAGTAGCCTTAAACTTTTTTCCTTTCATTCCAGCTACGTTTAGCAGACCACTACAGCTAGTGACCACCTCTCAGAGAAAATGAGTTCAGAGGAAAGGGAAGAGTGACAAAGGCACCTCCACATCTATGAGTTCAGGCCAGAAAACCCCAACTATGAAGCATACTGGTAGCATGTGAACTTCGAAGTGGTAAACAGCAGCTTTCTCTGACTGCCTTCATGCAGGCACCAGCCTTTATTTCCACACGCCCATTTCATGTTGGTAGTTACCAATAATTCCCAATCAGTACATAGACATCAAGTGCTAATGAACTCTCAGCTTCCTACCAGCTCCACTTAAATCAACAAATGGAAGAACTGGCCCAAGACATTATGAGAAGTATGGGATGAAATGGGTGGAAAAAATGAGTATCAGCAATATTCAGTTTGACAGAAAACCAAGTCTATTTCTTTACGCTATCCAATAAAAGGTGTTTGGCTTTTCCTGCTCCTGAAGAACAAGAAAGCATGCAATCTTGGTAAGACTAGAGATTTTACAAAGTGATCAAGACTGCTTAAAATTATTAAAAAATACAGATGCCAACATATAGTGACTTAAAAACAGGTTCAAAGAAGCTTTATAAAAATATAAAGTTAATTAAAAATTAAGATGTAGACCGAAGCACTAAACCTCATGCATATAAATCTCAGCATTTAGTATTCTAGAGAACAGTCATTAGTATTCCAGTAAACAGCTGAGTGTAAACGCATTTCTGTCTGTGTCAATACTTCTTAAAAAAAAAAACAGGCTTCAGGTTATTTAAAGAGGAAAAATGTTATTTAAAATTGAAATGCAGCCTATTTCACTTTTCCTATCTGGAACTTGAGTTGTGTGCAGCTACAGTGAATACAGAAAAATATCCCCAGAACATAAAAGAGACATCAGAATAACGCAGAATTTTTTTTCCATAATTTTAATCCCAAAATTAATACCATAGCCAGAGGTAAACACTTTAAAAACAACATGCTATATAAAACGAAGTCCTAAGTCCATGAAGGGTCTGTCCCCGAGTTCCACAATGTGACAGACATGCCAGCTCCATACAGCTACAGAGATGTTTATACATAATTTTAGTGGCTAAATTCTCATTTATTGTAGGAAACCAGGAAACTCCTTTCATTTAAGTATTCAGATAATGAAACTATTTTTTTCACATGTATTCACAGACCATTAAGCTAGATAATATTTGTATTTTGCAGAAAATTGGAAAGCATCCCATTGCCAACTCAGCGACTCATAAGGCAGTATTTAAACTGCACATTAGACTTACTTAGTATTCTCAGCCACACCACTCTGCAGCTAGAAAAATCTACAGAGACCAAATTCTCATGGAGTCCCAACATAAAATATAATAGCAATTCACTGTAGGTGCACACAGAACTATTTTGTTTCCCACTGTGAAGACAGACAGTTGAGCTGCACACATTCATAAAAGTGCACTGCTGTTTATTTTCACTGCTTACAGTATGAGTGAAGTCAGACTGACAGCAATGAACACGGTAAGAATAAAATGCTCAAGAGCTACAGTACATCTGTTGTCACTGTTCCCCCTCCCACTTTCTCTTTAGGCTGTTATTTGATTTGGCTGATACCAGCTAATCACTGTTACTTCTGTAATCAGAGCTATTTTTAAGGCTTTGTTTTTTCCCCTCTTGCAGAAGCATTTGTAAATATTGGATTTCAGGTTTGCAGATGATGAATGAGATTGAGGATAAGCGTTTAAAATTCTGACTGCACCTCCAACAAATTGCTTATTTAATTAATAACCTATTTGCAAGAACTCTAAACACGGGGACTAGATATAGATACTGTGAAGCCACTATTACTTCTAGCTGTTCTGGCATACAGATTTATATCTACAGCCTGCTCCACCTTCTAATTTGAATCTGTTGTAACAAAACATAAGCAAACATAACAAATGTTATGAATATCCCCCTACTACACTTACTGCAAACATGACCTTCTGAAGCAAAGACAAGTTTTGCATAAGACTTCACTGAGTATCTGCTTTGTCTTCTCCCTTCCACAGATCACTTAGCTTTTTATCTGTGCCTCCCCTCACAGGTATATACATACACTGCTATGAAGAGACTGGCTTCCCTTTTCATATTCTCCAATAATTTAAACTGGGTCAAATGAGAAGTTTTAAAAGATTCCTAGAACATCTCTAATCCTAGGACCTCTACCATTCCCAAATATTTGGATACTCTAATTTAGGCCCGTTGCAATTGCTTTTCAAATGAAACACCAGGTTATAAAGGCAACTGTTTTATCTTGAAACTAGCTGTAGATAGTTTCTATATGTAAAATATTCCAGAGCTTATTAAAGCAAGCTCAAAATCTTCCAAAAAAAGGGACAGTAAGTTACTTTATTTTAGTCACAGACATTAGGATCTTACATGATCTCCATCAGGGAGGAACAAATGCAAGCCTTGGTATCTCTAGTGATTTCATATGGACAGCATACCAAAGATGCATAAGTGGTTTTACTTACAATGACCAAAGGCAAAGAAACACTAAATGCATTCCTTCAAGATTATATGTGAAATGCAGAACCAAGTGAAAAGTGAACCACACCAGCCTAACACACGAGCCTCTGACCCTCTCTTGTTTTCTCCCTGTAAAAGCAGTTATCTACACCTTTTTCTCTGCTGATCTGGTAAAACTACAGCAATATTTTAACAAGCAGCCTGAAAACAGCACATCCATTTCATGATCTCATACTACCTTCTAAATCAAAATTGACTGATATGTTAAGAGTGTACAATTACTAATTTGTTAGTCATTAGACTGAAGGACTTACTAATGCATTATCAGTTGTTAAGCTACTACTACAAATTTGACAGCATAGAAATTCTGATAATAACAACCCATAACACAAAAAAACAGGAGAAAAAATAGTTGTAATCACTAAGACTGTATTTGTTCATGTCAGTTTGAGATTGGCATCTGCCTGTTTATTACATGGTGAATCTCTGCTTGGATTTAGAAGGTGTGCATATCTGAAGTTTAAGATGCGGGGAACAATTCAATAAAGCTTCCTAAAAAGTTACACAACTAGCCCCTTTTAAACACCTAAAGAGCACATTAAGTACAGAACAACCCTCTTTGCAGTGTTTATACGTACCTTGGAAATGCATCAAAGCAATAGGTTTTCCTTGTGTCCGGAAAAGCTACCCGTAATCCAGACATCAAGGGAGAATGAAGGATTACTGCTGCACACTCGTACCGAGACGCCAGGTCTACTGTAGGGACTGTACCAATACTCTGACCATACAGAATAATGTTCTCTGGGCTAACGCCATACCTGTAGAGAAAAGAAACATCCCTTTAAAACAAAGAAACAAAGCCACAATACATTTCACATCACAAAAGCAAAAAACAAACAAAACAAAGCAAACAAAAGGAGAGAGGGATAAAACCCAAAGCATCCCTCCTACCCATTGCAGCTCTTTAAAATCTATTCCTAGGAGACATGAATATACAAGTCTAAACTTTAGACAGTTCAGTAAATAAAAATATTACACAAGCTGAAGAGAGCTATCCTCAAAGAAGGAATGTCTGTTCATTCATCTTCACCATCTTCATGAACACCTCCTACCTTTTAACTCCACAGCACAGCAAATTATAAATCAGACTTCTTCCCTATCCAGAGTCACTCCCAGGAATTTCAATTAGATATTCTGGAAGCTAACAATCTTTCCACCATTAAAGAAGATAGTTGCTCCTCTGCCCAGCTTTATTTCCACACAGCTGGAACAAAAAGACCAAACTGCCTTGTTAGCGCAGCAAAAGAGGATAAAAATTTGGCAGGACAGTTCTGTTTATCCTTTCAATTTCTGATCAATGTAAATTATTCCTTATTTTTCTTTTCCAGTTTTAAATACGTCAAACTTGTTTTGTAACTATAAAGATACATCTTTCCATAAAATTCAGGGTTCATACGGAGTCCCGGATAGCTTTCCAATATTCCCATTGTCCTGGTTTTATCTCAAACCAGGACACTTATCCAGTTTATAGAACTGTCCTAGCTTGTGTGCTGTTTCACAGCTGCAAACACACTGAAGCTTATACTAATTCAGTTTTCACTTACAGCACAAAAAATATAAAGGGATTTGGAAGGGGCACAGGAGAAGGCAACAGTGGCTAGGAAGAAGTGAAGAGTACAACAGTATTTGGCCACCACAAGTTGTTAGGAAAGCTGCAAATCAAAGCTGTTACTCAGCTAATTATAAAGTATTTGCCCAGAAGATTTCTATGTATAACTCCACTTCCTACTGCAACCCATATATTAGAGTGCAGAGGAGAACACATTTCTAGTAGAAAATAATTACTGCAGAACGTGTCTTTTTGCCAGCCTACACTGCCTGGAGTCCTGCTGTCACTGCTATGACAATGAAAATAAAAACTTACAGCTTAGGCTACACACAATGTACACCTGGAAGGTTTCAACTTCCTTGCCAAGCTGATATCAAGGTGTACAGCAGGCCTGGATAGTACTTGACTTTCTAGCAGATAAATGCTTGGGTACGTGCAAAAGAGAGAAAATTACAATGGAAGAATAATCAATTAATAATTAAAATTATAATAGAAGAATAATCCAGTACTAATTATCCAACTACGTGCTGTCAAGATTGCCTGGTTTTATGATGAAGTAAAACTAGACTGGATCGTAGCCTCTGTGAAACTGGAATTTTCTTACTATTTCCTTACTGTTCAGCATAAGGGTGCTTTTGGCATCGACTATAAGATGAATAAGCAACTGTATAAAAATATCTCCCTTGAGTAGAATTTTATCCTCTTGGTAACCAAGCAGCAGCTCACGTTGGTGGTCTATCACCACAGCCACAGCCTGATGTTTTTAAAGAGATGTTGTGAAGCTCTTAATTTTTTTCCTCCCTTACTGTCAGAAACAGTCCAGCACACAGTAGAGCCTAGTTGGTTTTAGTATGCCTGTTAACAGGATCTTTGAGCAAAGTGTTGTCCTCACAGACTTCATTCCAGCTGTTGGGAGGACTGGAGACATGTACCTCTGAAGGCAGCACATGTATCCAATCTGCTGATCTGTTCCATCGTAGTAAAGAAAGGCAGAAATGCATCAGCACCAGGGAATACAAGAAACAGGAATGGTACAAGATCTTCTGTGTGGCACTTAAGTAGGTATGGAATGACATTAATGCTGGTAAGTTTTGCAATACATTCTGAACTCCAGTATCACAATAAATGTTAAGTCCCCTTTCCAAAAGCTTTACAATCTAAGCAGAATATGGAAAGAGATGTTTGAATGAGAACCACAGGATAACAGGACAGCATAGGGCAGCAAGAGAATTCTTTCAACACATTCAATTGCCTTAGTATGGCACTTTAATATTGATCTGCCTTTTGATGTTACTTTTTCTGAAAACAGCTCATATTGTAAGCAGAGCACCTTGCTGCTGCGGAAATATTCTAGAAAAAAAATAATCTCAGTTTCAAAGTATGCCAGGTTAAGTCAGATACCGTCTATAGCATCATTAAAAAACTCCACAGAGATCTCTAAAATTAAAGTAGCCCTTCATCACTAAATAAATGCTACAACTATTCATTATCTAACTTCACAGAAAGGCAATGTGACAATTTTGACCAAAAAAAAATAAATCATAAAAGGGTATTAGGACACCGAGTTAGAGCACTTGTAGCCTGTCATTAGAGCAAATGTCTTTTCTACTTTGTATTCCTACTGCCTGACAACTAAAAAGAATCTCCGGAACTGTTTTAGTTAGGGATAACTCAACTTTCCAAGACAGAAGAGTTACTGGACAGATTTATCTTTTTAAGCCCTTTACCATCAGGCCATCAATCGGAAGGCAATAGCAAGCTTGCTGCAAACATCAGCAGAAACAGCTACATGTAAAATTCATTTATCACGAGGCCAAAGGACGTATGGCAACTCGTAAGGGCCATGAATAATTGACATATGCAAGGTTCTTGGAGTTGAAGGTCAGGTCTTGGCTCCACAATACTCCATGTCTTCACAAACACTGCCCAGCTGGTGACTCAGCAAGCACCGTTCGGCTGAGGTACAAAGTGACCTGGAGATTTTATCTTTAAAATACAGTACCAGTATCATTTAAGGAAAGGGTGGGGCCCTCCCTTTATGGTATTAGATTCTTGTGCAATGGGAACAGTGATACAGAAAGTGAAAAAGATGAGAAGAAAAGCAGACGTGGATTAGAAGGCAGCAACGAAAGGGAAACCAAGTGACATGGAAAAAAGGAAAGAATGTGATAGAAAAAGGCAAAAGACATTCTGAGAAAAGAAGAATGCTGTTACAGTCTGCTCTCCTATTAAGGAAAAAGTCCAGCTAAACAGCAGCTCCTAAAAATATCTTCCTTAAAACACATGAGCTTTGGTCTCTGTGGAAACAGAGCTCCATCCGATGGAGCAGGAGCCCCACATTAAGTTTATAGGTATGATCCTGCACTTCTCCTGTGGAGCCCATCAGAGTTTAAAACAAGCAAGGCAACACTGCAGTGTGGAAACCAGTCTCCAGCAAAAGCAAAGTAGAAGCAAAGTAACTACTCAAATAGCTACTGTGGGCATATGCAAAACAATGATTTGACAAGGGGGAAAAAAATAAAAGAAAAAAGGTGGGCATGCTTTTTCCCCCCCAAGGGAAGTCAATTACTGATAAGTGCAAAGCTATGGCCAAGCATTTCTACTCCCCCCCTATCCACAAACACCTGGTGGCAAAGTTCTCCAGTCTAGCCTACTCTCAATAACCCATGAGTAGATAATCTGGATTACAGATTAAATTTCTTACGTGTGTGGAAAAAAACCCCAGCTATCTTCACAAGCAGTACAGCTGTGTGCCTATAGCTTACCAGTTCCAGCCTGGTCCAGCTAAGGCACCAGCACACTGCAGTTAACTTACACAGTGGGGTTTTTCTCCCAGTGTTACTGCCTCAATTTATACAAATTAGTTTTACCAGCAATTCTGGTCTCCTTATGCCAGCATGAACTATGGGCACAAGAGTTGGCTATTAAGAATCCATATCCCAGACTTCTGCTTGCACCTGGAGTAGCAAGACCTCAGTCACACCAACAGGTCAGTGCAGTATCAACTGCCTTCGTTAAAGTACTTAAAGCTTTCTGGCTGACAGCACTATGTACAAACTATGTATTATCATAAAACATCTTTAATTATGAGCATAAGATACTGACTCCCCTCACTCCCCCTTCCCAGGCTCCAGCTTTGCGTGATACAGATGGAAAGTTTACCACTGCTATTTTTACGCTCTCCTTACTCAGTCTAAAGTACTAGTGGCGTGCTGCTCCAGAGACTACAGACGTGTCACACAGCTGAAGCCCTGCAATGTTCACGGCCAGAGTTACAGCATCTGTGCCAACCCTCAGAGGTGCTAAATACATATTCATTAATGAGGCCAGCTCTTTTTTCAGGCTGACTGAATCAGCGAAGTTAACCACACCTGATATTTTCAGATCTGAAATTTTAGGGCATTTGCCATCCAAATATCCCTTATCTAAACTGGAAAGCATATAGAGCAGCATGCACATAGCAACAGCAAGAAATCAGTTTTCAAAAACAGTCCCAGTAACTATCTAGGCAGAGCATAACGCTGCTGAGAACAACTGTTTGACTGCTGCTAAACCAAGGCAGCTACTGGTGGTCAAGGTCTCCCTTACAACACAGTACGTAAAGATAAAAGGCCAGGAAAACAAGGCAACTCGCTCGTGTGTTCTTGCAAGAACCCTGAGTTTAGAACTCTGCATTCCCCTCTCAAGGGGAACACAGATGAAATAACTCATTTTCCAGACATAAAGGAATTCCAGCATACATCAGGAATAACACAAATAATACTACATTTGGAGGAAATTGTGACTTCTAGAGTATTTTTACCAGAACATCCATGTGCTCTGTAAGAACTTCATAGGCTATTCCTCAAGTCTGTTTCTTCCTGTTTATACAGCCCATTTCTCACAACATACTATTTGCTCCTTTTTCAAAATGCATTACCCCTAAACTTTATTATCCAGATAAGTTTAGATCCCTTGTTAAGAAACACAGTTTTTTCTATAGCATCATTATACTTTTTTGTAAGAGATGCATCTGCATTTTCAGAAATATGTGGTTATTAATCCAATATAATCTAAGCATCTAATTTTGGGGGTAGAAAGGAAAAAAAAATCCTCAATCAAGTAAAAACATCACATGCAGATTGCATATTTTGAACAAAAGTTTACATTGTAGGATCTTCATGCTAGAAAGCTCAACAAGAAATGTTCAATCAGTAAGTATTATTGCAAGTAACTTAGAGTATTAGAACAAAACCCACTGACATTCACACTGTGCTTCAGCAAGTAGCACTCCAGCACATCAGCCAAAATACCACAGAAGTAAAAGCACATTTTCAGCCTAAATGCCAACACTAATTTGAGAGCAAGGCATCAGATTAAGAATTTTTGGTGTTAACCTTAACAACTGTCAAATGAGAAAAATCAGTTATTTCAAGATTCACAGGAAACCTGGGCACACAGCAAGAGTCCTTGTGCCAGTTTCTCACACCATTTTCCTTGAATTCACACAAACATAGGTCTAAAACACTTCACTGTTCTACCGAGCAAAACAGACACCGATTCTTCAAATTATGTGATGTCTTCTTCCTCCTCTACCTCCTTCCTATCCAAGTCTACAAGTACCATGTGATTCAAGCTCAGGTACAGTAAACTCCCTTTGACTTCACTTTTTGATTGTGGCAAGAGCCAAAAGTGGTTTGCACGGTATTCTGGCTTATGAAGCTGCAAAAAAAGAGAATTTTTTTTGGCATATATCACAGCACACTGTCACAGGAGCAGACAAGTAATTCCACAAATGTCTTCACACTCAAAATAATTTCAATGGCTGCCAGAGAAATTTAATCAAGGCACCTGCCACAGTTTTACATCACTATTATTTCTCTGCCACACCAGGTAGGCATGAGGTTATGCTACGGAGAAACCCTAGTGCTGATCAATACAGACTAACTAATAACAGACTAACAGAATGAATTTATGACTTGTGAAAATGCTCTCTTAAAGGCTATTTTGGAAGGTCATTATTTGCAAATATCGCAATACTACAGGCTTGCTGAAGAACTATGTGACTGTAGCACTAACGCAGTGGTGTACCAGCTCCTCTTTTAACAGAAATAAATGGATTGAATGGAAGCAACTCCTAGGCACTTCTCAGGATGATCATTTGCACTGCAGTAACTTAATTATACCCAAGCATGAGTCACTACAATTGCTTCTTGATTACTGCCTTGTGATAATCAGCGATGTGTTATCAAATATTGAGAACTGTGCTCAAAGTTCAACCAAGTCCTAACAAGGATATTAAATACCACTGGTGAGCTCAAGCAACCATGACAAAAGCAGGGGATCTACACGCTACTGAGCAGTGAAGCTGCTGTAAGTTTGCCTTGAACAATCAGGGTAGGTAAAGGAAGGCTATTTCATGGCATTCTCTGGTACAAACTGCAATGAAATTACATTTTAAATTAACTGAATTATCCTAATCTACACTGAGTAGCTTTGGGGTGGGGGTTGGGCATAATTTTTTTTTTTATAAAATCCAAATAATACCGGTTCCTCTAAAAAATTGCTTGCTCCCTTTTCAAATACAACCTTAAACTGCCCTTGTGTTCATTTGCCTTAAAAATAGGGTCCTGAGGATGTCACATCTTGAAGTGGGAAAACCCTTCCCTAACTAAAGTAACTCTGCTCAGGACTCAGAGCAAAACCAAGTACTCTTGAACAATAAATCCATTCTCCCCTTTTTTTTCCCCCCAGTTTCACCATTACAAGCGAGTTCCTTCTCCTCCTTCAACACACGTTTTTTGGAGGACTTCACACCACAGCACCACTACATGCTTGTCTTGCACCACACATTTTTGACCCAACTTACCACCATTCTAGTTTTTCAAGCATTTTCCAGAAACAAGAGTCAAAGTGAAACGCAAGAGCATTAAAAAAATAATAAAAAGTACACACCATCAACCAGAAAAGATGACTTCTGCAAACTTGCATTCTGGAAGCTCTTCCAAGCTAGCTGAACAGTAGCAAAATGTTGTGATACAACAGACAGAATGGGCAGAAAATACACTATCTGTGCTTGCAAATAATTTTTATTTTTTTTAAGGAGCTACAAAGTAAAACCTCCTTTGTTTTCTCTTATACCAAGAACTCAGCTGTATTTATAACATGACTTCTCACCACCACAATAGCCCAGAATACTAGATTTCGGTGTTTGGTTTATGTTAGGTTGCTCATTTGTCTACCACATGAACTAGCAGTTGTGTGTATAAACAACAAACAGATTTGGAACAGTTGATTCTGCCTGACTGAGGGCTTGTGTGTTTTTTTTCCTCTAGATAGCAGGGTATGAGAAAACAGTTTTCATTAAATGTGCATTCAAATTTAAGCAGGAACTTGTGCCATGGGCACACTGATAGAAGAGAACAGAATAACTGTGCCTTTACAATCATTAGTTCTTTCATATTGCGTGAAAGTTAGCAAGAAGGCCACTGACAAGCAAAACCTGACACTTGTAGGACATGAACAAAAATGAGCAATGATGTGGCTGAGCCTTCTGTTTGAACTCCTCTATCATTGCACTACTCTATGACAAAAGGTAACACTCCAATACCCAATGTGCACTCATGCAATGAGAGGAAGGGAGCACTTTCTTAAACGAATTCCTAAATGAACCCCCCTAAGTCTTGGGGGGCTCCTTATCACTGGAGAAAATGCAATCCAAACCCACTGTAAACTGAAATACAAAAAGCAGTGGAAATAGGAGTTAAACACATGGATCTATTCAACTGTAAAACCCCACCCCCCAACTTTCTTTGCTTTAGCAGCCTTAGAAATCAACTGAAGTTCAGAAGCCAGCACGGTGTCACAAGGTTATGGCTTTGAAGATACGTGCATGTTCTCTACTCTTCATAGTTTCCTGCATTTCCCAAAGTGCTTTCTTAGAGCAACCTTGATTTACACCATTTTGTCCCAAGACAAAAGTGGTAGATGGCAGACTAAAATGAATCTCTCACTCCAGTTATTTGAAAAATAGAGCACTGGAGTTAACTGAAGCAAAGTATTTTGCATTAAATAAGATGCTCTGTAGCAAATAAACATAAGATACAGAAGTTTTAAGCTTTATTTATCAAATACAGGAAACATTTACTGGCCACTAAGAACTATCTTCATGACCACAGCATCAATAATTCACAAAAATTCAGTCAGCTACATTCTATTATATACTCTTTACTGTAACTGGTGTACAAAAATCTATATATCCAGTCTCTGAGGTACATTTAAATAACCTGAGAGAGCAGAGAAAATTCTGTTACTTTCACAGAGAAGCTCAGTCTATAGTATCTTCTGGAGTGAGGAATTCATTAACTTCACCCCCAGCTTCTTCCTCATCTCAATCCTGCTGTGGTATTTTTATTTCAGCTGCACACATTATGCTCTATGTTTTATAAAACTGTGGAGCTAAGACAGATGAGCATACTCCTCACAACATTTAATAACATGACATTAAAACTTTGACAATCCTTTTACTGTTGCAGAAAGCCTGCACTTTCACTTTGGATATCCTACACTCAAATGCTGAAAAAACAGGTAAACTACTCCCTAAAACAGTTTCAAACTGAAAGAGAGAAGATTTAGATTGGATATTAAGAAGAAATTCTTTGCTGTGAGGGTGGCGAGACACTGGCACAGGTTGCCCAGAGAAGTTGTGGATGTCCCCTCCCTGGCAGTGTTCAAGGCCAGGTTGGATAGGGCTTGGAGCAACCTGGTCTGGTGGGAGGTGTCCCTGCCCATGGCAGGGGGGTCATAACTAGATGATCTTTAACGTCCCTTCCAACCCAAACCATTCTACGATTCTATGATCTTGGGCACTGCACTTACCCTGACTCCTCTTCACATCAAACACTAACTTTTGGATGTATTTCCCTTACTTGTACATACCTATAGCACCACGCAATAGTTTGAGGCCATCCTGCTGCAGCACTAATTGCCATGAGCTGCATCTATGCAAGATTTAAGTAATCCCAACTCATGAGTCAGAAGCTTATCTGAGACGAAGCGGAGCACAGTGGCTTCTGACCCGAGCTGCTGCCTGCTCCACCCATCTCTGACGTTCCTACCCTTTCACCAGGTACAGCTCAGCTGCTCACGAAGCAGGGAATAATTGCTGAAGCATACACACCAGAACAGTCAAGACAAAAAGAAACAGCAGCAGTTTTCTTCAAATCTGCCAGGCTGTAGTTTCTGAAAATAGATATCACTCCATAAACATATAAAGAAACAAGACTAACCCTAAACTGTAATCAAACTGCAAAGCTCACCTCAAATTTCACAGTTCTAGCTGTGTACAGCTGATTAGCTATACACATTGTAACTTAATATAAAAGCTATTTCTAACCTAAGGATCTTAAAACAAAAGCATATATAAATTCAGCTGAAGACAATTGTTTAGGTGATCTAGAAGAAATAAATGGTTTGCTAAGCTGGAATGAACCCTTTGGAGGCCAATATTAGGAAGGCTAGATGAACAAAACTCAAAGCAGATACTCAAAACTTTGATGCCTATAGGGCTTGGCCTTGGAACTACTCAGGTAACTAGTCCCACCACTGATTTAATTCAACTACTTACCTTTTTCTTTTGTGTGCGTGTTTTCTGTTTCGTGGTTTGTTCGGCTTTGCTGTGTTTTTTCCACTCTTGCCTTCTTCCTGCATTCTCTTCCACCTACTTATTGTCATTTTATTTACATTTCAGTCTTTAAGTAAAAGCTACTTCATCTACAGATTTTACAAAGAACCTCATGCTTTCAAAGGTTAACAGCATTAAATGACTAGTTTAGCTACGACTCTTTGATACAGCTTACAAGCCATTAAATGTGAGAGGTGTGGCACAGATACAGCATTTTCCTTAGGTCACTTACAGACAACTGTAACTATTTCCAGAAAACAAGCTGATAAAAAAGGTTCAAGTATTATCCCCGTAATGCTAACAGAGGAGAACAAAGAAAAAGTTGAACCATCTCAACAAACAGTAGGTGCTCATATCCAAAATCCTATTATAGCAGACAAAGTTAAAGCCATTTTCACACTGCTCTTCCAAGATCCCTGAAATCTGAATGCAGTCTCTCCCACAGAGCACCAGAGCCAGAGTCCAAGAGGATTAGACAGGAGCTGGAATGGATGAAGCCTTGCAAGTGTGCTAGGAGACAAACTGGATCATTTCTTCCCATCCAGAAGCATTAATATAGCTCGGGCAGTGATTTGAGGGTCTTTGACAGAAAGGGGATGAGAGGGCAGAATGGAGGACAAGAACAGCAGAGAAGTCCTGATACAGCAGTGCTCAGGACCAAGGAACCAGTCTGATGTTCCTGAAAAGAACCAACTGCAGCTGAATGCATCTGTCCACAGTATATGAATATTTTATCAGCCAGCATTATATGAAGATGACTCAGCCGGCAGTAGGATTTCTCTTTCCCTTATATACTTGCATTAATGTGCTCAAGCACAGTAGAAGAACAAAGTTTTTAAGTAAGATTTGCCTTCTCTCAAAGGGCCGTAATAGCTCATAAACACTGAAGGGTTCTATGGAGAAGCCAAGCGAAAAAGTGTCATGGCCATCCAGCAGACCACACATCCTTCTTGAGAGTCTTCTTTAATTCCCTGGAAATATTTCATATTTCTTCTTCTTCTTCCACATATTTAAAGAAGAAAGGCAGTAGGGTTTTTTTTTATTTAAAAATCAAAACAAGTGACCCTTCCTCTGCACTGACACGTCCTGGGAGTCATAAATAGGAAATCCTACTTGGATAAGTGACACTGTAACCTCTATTTCCCCCTCACCCCCAGACAAGTGGAGAAAACATGTACAAATTCTGTAATCGCTCCAAACACCGAATTTTACTATAGTGTGAATCTTAAGCATCTTAAGCACTTCAGCATCTGCTTTCAAAGAAATGGCAAATTCACAGCCTCACAGAGAAACACTACTTTCCTGCCTTCTCTCAATTATCCATTTTCAGCTAGATTCATTAGATATTCTAACAAATACCAAGAGTGATAACTGCCAAATGGAAGATGACAGTCATTTCATGAAGGCAACCTATTACAAGAAAAGATTTTTCCAGCATCTTTTCAGAATCAAGAAAACCACAGTGTTCTTTCTTTGTGCCATTTTTATATGGGCACTCTGACTTCTAAATCAGCCTCATCAATTCCTTTCTTCTTAAGCGTCCTCAAGTTCTTCCATTCCTGTCACTCCAATATGGGCTGATTTGACTCTACCAAGATTAAAGATCTGTTGCTTCACAAAATCTATACATTATCAAGCCAATAATTAAACCTGCACTGTTTTACACTTTGTTTTCCTCTTGCACATGTTCCTTTAATGAACTTTTAGCACAACGGATGTTCAGACCCCAGTAACAGTCAATATAAAGCTGATTAAAAAAAATATATAGCAATCACCAGGATTAAACAGCACCAGATGTTCTAAAACAGCAGACCACAGATAACTACTTCAGAGCTTAAAAATCAAATTTCCTAGCCAAAGCCTCTATCATCACAAACCCAGGGGCTAAATCCCTCCTCCCTCCTCCCAGTAAATACTACTTAGAATTGTGAACAAAAAAATTAGCACAGCATCAAAGTTTCTCCTGTGCATTTTCATTCAGTTGGAACACTCCTGAAACCTGCTTTGTGCTCTCTGGGAACTTGAAAAGACTGCACAAAACCCAGTTTATTACAGAAGCAGATATCTCCATTTAAATCAATGTGAAAACATTAAGTATCAATAAATTTTACCTATTTTAAAGTAACAAATGTTAACCTAAGAAATCAGAATAGTACTTATGTACTTTTTTAGAAAAGTAGAGAACTCTCTCATAACTTTCCCAAACTCGCATCAGAAAACTCAGTTCTGAAATCAGGTCATATATACTTGTCCAGTTTATCCAGCTATCTCGCACCATCTGAGTTTCTATGGAGTAAAAGACATTTTGCCCAGATTGTGCAAATTTAGAGGATTTAATGACAGTCAAACAGCACGCTTATACACTTTTTCTGCCATCAGACCTAGTTAATGAGGCCAATCGCTTTTGTAGTCTTTTTGGTGAAAGATTTCTTGCCAGTCAACTTTTCCCCCTCAAAAAAAGGATGCTTACCAATTAACAGTTATTTACTCCATAAGACACAGAAGCACCTAGCAGAGATCTAGGACAACTGTTAATGCAATCACTTGAGTGCATTATTCCAGCTGAAGCTGAAGGCAGAAACTGCCTTGCAGTGCATCTTAGAAAATTAATAAAAATAAAAGGGAAAAGAGAAGCAGCTTTCTGATGTTATTCAGCATCTGATTTGCCTCTCTCTGTGGTGCAAGCCTTGTCAAGCAAGCAGGTTCCCTACTTGATTGCAGTATCACCAAACAACAACTGGTTGTGCAGGAAAAAATGTTAGCAATTCCAGAATGTGCCACACCAGCTCTTAACTACCTACCAATAAACCAGCAGAGTATAAGGAAGTCTTGTACTGTTGGCATTTATTTTTGAAATAACAGACAACAGTGCAGTGCTTGGAAAAGTAGGTATATTAATGCCTGAACTATGGCCAAACACCAATTTGGGTAGCAACATTTTGGCCACGTAGGTTTTCTGCAATTCACCATTTCAGGACATGTGATTTTATTTATAAGCTACTGCTGTTTTCTCCCCCAAAACCCAATTTTTCATATTTAGCTCTGCACACAATTACATTTTACAAATGAATAGCATTTCCCTTTCTCCTAGTTCCACAAAGCTTCCAAGACAGAGATAAAACAAATATTTAATGAGAATTTTAAAAAAAAATATTTAAAAGAGGAAGTCTGATCAGTTCTGCAGTGACTGGCAGAAAGAACATAGTTCACATTACACTATTGCCCAAAAGCACTGGGAATAGTAGAAGGAAGAAAAATCAAAGTAACAAATGACAAACAATTATTGCTAAATTGAGTACCTGCTCTCCCCCTCGAAATCCCAGAAATAAAATTAATAAAATTAAGTTTAAGATAACATTGCTTATTTTATTCCGAATTAACACTCACTTAATAATGAAGACAGGAAAATACAAACTTAATGTGAATGTCCAACAAAACAGACTGATAATCTTTGGTTCAGTTTCTCCTGATGCTGAAATGCAACTGGTTTAGAACTACATCCAGGTAAGAAACATGCAAGATCCTTAGGTTTAATGTTCCTCATTACGAACATTATTTAAGTGAACTTTTGGACAGAAAGGGCTATTTCCTGAAATAACTGGAAGGTGCCAGATCTTATTTATATTAATAGTGCCTGTTCAATGCTCTATGCAGAATGGTCTACAGATCTGAGATGAGCTTTGACATAAGGGCATCCATCGGAAGGGTGGTATATTTGGCACGACCTTGCTTAGTCTCATGATAGAAAAGAACTCAATAAAGCAAGACGACTTCACAACCCTCTCACCCTCTACAAAACTGGGTGAACACTGAGGATTTATGACAATCTTTTACACCTTCATTCTTTGTTAAAGCAAACACAGATTACAATAATTTCTTTTTCTAAAGGACAACTGTATTTGTGCCTGTGTTCCTTCACAGTTACGAGTTTCTACATTATCAGATTGATTTTTAGTACAAATTTCAAAGATAGGCTCAAAAACTAATTGCCTTGGTTTTATGCACAGGGGGCTTTAGAAACAATCATCACATTACATGAATAATTAGCAACAGCTCAGGGGAGAGGGCAGAGTGTTTCTGTACCAGAGAAACAAGTTTGGAACCTGGCAGGGATCCAGCACAAGTCAAAACCTTTTAGGCACGCTGATCAGGCTTAAGGTTGAAACAGCACTTATTTTCCTGAACTGCTGTATTGACTCCTGCTTCTTGCATCAGAAAGAGATGCCTGCAATGTATGCTAAGTTACAGTGTAATTATTAACCTGTCTGAGGCAAAGGTTACATGTTCATAAACTAGGATGCATAAAACCAGCAAAACTGCAACCGAAACGCTGCCCCACCTCTTCCTACAGCTGGTACTTTCACAGCTGGTTGATCTTGATAAGATGCTCAAACCCAGACTGAAACACTAACTTTTCTGTAGTATTATTAAGACACATTAAAAACCATGCTTTACTAGACAAATAGACAAGCTTTTTACAGTAGGGAAAAACAAAAATATTATGAAGAAAATACACAATACAACTTAATATCCAAGGTGAGGTACATTCCAGTCTTAGGGGACAGAGGAGACTGACTGCCTCAAGGTAAGAATTGTCCAGGGAACACCTCCAAAATAAATATTATACTGAATTAGCTGCTTCAATTTAAAAAAACAAAACAACACACCAAAACATACACATGCTTTTGTGAGAAACAAAATGATAAAGAACAAACAGCATGCCGGAGGAGACTTGTGTAATTTTGCCCCAGAGAACATGCTCCAAAACCAGGACCATTCTCCTGAAAGACGTCTGTTTCCCCAGGCTGTCAAGCAGCCAACACCTTAAATAAAACTGAAATAAATTCATCAGAATGTTGGGGAAGACTATATAGAGAAGGAACAAAGATTAAGATCTGCATAAACAAACCAGTCCAATGCTTAAGGCAGCAAGTTAAGTACTGAAAATTTCCTTTAAAGTGTAGATGGCTCCATGCACTGTTCCAGTTGCAAAACGCTTAACAGAAGTCTAGCCCTGTATTACTGTTGGATTATCTTTTATTTTGTATATTATTAAGGCTTGCAATTTATTGTATAATGTAATAGTTAAGACAAAGTTCTTGTTTAATTTATTATAAATAGCCATTAAGATTCATGGAATAATGGCAAAATAATCTGAGCCTCATCTCAGTTTATCTGTACACTGGAATAAATACATAGCTGGCTTCATTTCTTTGCTGACACTGAACACCGTTTTTCATGTTCTACGAGAACACCCAAAGCAAAGCTAACCAAAACTCAGAGAAGAGGAATGTCCAGAAAGACCCTATAACCTGAGC
Source organism: Aegotheles bennettii (assembly GCA_013398125.1). Classification (NCBI taxonomy): domain Eukaryota; kingdom Metazoa; phylum Chordata; class Aves; order Caprimulgiformes; family Aegothelidae; genus Aegotheles; species Aegotheles bennettii. The sequence goes on from VZRW01012057.1 coordinate 1,790,637, forward strand.
AAAACCCTTTCTAAACAACCTTATTAAAAGAGAAACATTTCGAGTCACACTGTTTAAAGGACACTTTCCTGGGAAACACCTTGAAGTTGGTCTCAGAATTCTCAGTTGGATCCCATTATCCATCACTCCATAGCTGTTCATTTGCTGCACACTAAAAGAAGTGCCCAAGCCACATCAAAGTTAAATTTAACTGGTCTAGCATACTAGAATCTTAAGAAATCTGGCAGTGTCCTGTAAAAATAAATAAATAAATAATAAAAATCTTTGAGCTACTAGCTGACACTGCATGCTTTGAGAAGGGTTATTTGCCAGACACTGATGCATGCAGCTTGTTTCAGCAGCATGCCTTGGCTGATAAACAAGGCTCACAAGAGTCAATTCTTAAAGTAACATTTCTATATGTAAACAGGATATTTTTAACCAGGTACAGTAATACAGATCTTCCTAAAAGCGTACCTAAAACAGTCTAAACCAACAATTAACTTCAAATTAACAGTTAAAAAAAGCATTTTCATCTTTAAAGGTGTACCTAGGAAGAATTTCAAGAGATTGTACGCATAAATAATATATTACTGTCAGGAAAACATGAAGTTTTTCAACAAATTTGCAATACAAAAAAGCCACAAGGCAATACTTTAAGATTACCTCTAATTTAAATTTTTCCCCCTGGACTCTGAGGAAGTGTATTAACTTAATCTCATATTCCGCATCAACATCATTCCTCATTTGTGAGCCCACATGGAATTCCCCTTTTTGAAAGCTGAGATGTTTCAGATTTATTTAATGATTGTAGGGATTTTCCCAAAGAGGTGCATACTCTTATCAGGACACACAAAACCAGAGGTGGGAACGTGGGTGGGCACTGAGCCAGATCCGACTATTTAGCACAATTCCGTGCTTTTATATTATCTGGTCTCCTGGTCAGCAAATCCAACCACAATATTTAATGTCAACAGGAGAAGCTTTGTTCTGTGAAGTTAGCATAGTGGTTACAAAACAGAGACTCAAGATACACTGGCATTATCTATATCCATAACACTGTCATTACACAACTGGCCAATGTTTGCATCTTCCTGAGATTGTTTGTGGGTTGCAGAGTCATGGGCAAACATGCCACAATAACCCATTTTTCTCAAATTAGCCTTTGCAATACAGAAAGCAAAGATGTTCCTCAGTCCTTTAGCTGATACTATGCACTACTGATCCCATTGTACATTCTTAGCTTTCTATTAAAAGCACTTTTATTCCTCTGTGCTCATACAGTTCCCTGGGTTTACAATCACTTCCATTGCTCACAAAACCTGACACGTTAAAAAAACCCACACCAGCTAAACACTCAGTTTGAGGGCAGAAATGAAATTCAGCTTCGTCATCAGGCGTTATGCTGACTGTGCAAGACTAGTTTAAGCCATTCATCTAAAAACTGGAAAGCAGGACTGCCAAGCTGAAGTAATAGCAAATGGGTCACTGCAACTACTTATTCAATGCACAAGTACTGGTCTCCAGTGATCTCAATTACTAACTATCCACCAACTCTTATAGATAGGGGTTTACTCAGCTATTATATTTTAGCCTATACAAACCCAAGATTTTGTAATTAGACCAACACCAATCCATAATTATTTCTATTTCAGATCAATATAAACAGCCAATATATACTCAAATTAACATGACAAGACACTTAAGAGCCACCAGCATTCAAAAATTGTGAAGATCTGCCTTTCTTGAATAGAAAACACAAGGAACCCCTCATCTTGCACGCAGAAAAGAGCCTTCAATTTTTCTCAAGGATGGTGACAACCGAAATGATCTCCTAATCAACAGAGAAAGATTTCTGCCCATTTGAGGGGCTAATTGGCAAAAGCAAGCCTGTATGTGCACAAGCATGTTAGGCACAACATATTCACAGCTTATTTTATGACTCATTTCAACTGCTTCCTATGCAGCCTTGTAACTGATTTGTGTTTGTGAGTGAGGGCAGCAGGGAGTGTTAGTTATTTGTTAAATTTATTATCAGCTTTAGGAAAAAAAAGACTACATAATTTGTTCATTTAATTTATTAGTGCTACATAATTTTAAGACTGCTATTTTTAAAGCCAACAGAGAATGCAACTGAGGAACTAATTTCTCCATATTTTGCTTAAAAGAGTTTGTGTGGCCGGCTTTAAAAGTTACTATCATTACACTGCCCTTCCCACCAGGCAAATGTCACACTAAAATGAAACATGGAATCTGGACATACGCTACAGAAGTCAGGCTCCAAACAGCCAACAGCTTGGCACTGCCTTTGTCCGAGTCCATCTCCACACAAGAAAGCATCACAGGACCAAACAAAACCAGAAAGAACCTGTTTTCTTCCTTCAGTATGGCAATATAAATATCCATTTGCTTAAGAAGTGTCAGTTTTCCCCACAAAACCAGTTGCTGGCAGATAACCCACTTTTGTAGCTTGACATGTCCTCCACTTATACCCACAGGTACCTGCAGTCCTGGGCGGCACTGATAGTTGTGGGGTTTTATTTTTTGTTTGTTTTACTTCTGCTCACAAGTAATGAACTAGTGTAAACAGCCCAGCCCTTAGAAACACTCCAAAACAGCAAAGTAACAAAGGATAAATGTTGACTTTTGGAGGGCTTTTTTGTTTTTGAGGTTGTGATGTACTGGAGATGGATGTCCTGGCGTCAGAGCAAAACCACTGAGGTTTAGAGTCCAGCTCACACCCCACCATTAAGAACATATTAAACAGAACTAAGTGCTACCAGCAACATGCACAGGTCAAGCAGCCACCCTGTAACAACCATCAGCTGTCTTAAGGGGTAACACACTTCTCTATCCAGAGAGAAAGGCAAGCTTTTTCCCTTTCTCATACACTTAATGCAATTTAGCAGTGCTAAAAGCAGCCAGAAACCTTTAGTTACTCCAACGTGCAGGATTTAACATCATGGTCTGCTAGAAACCTTTGTGTTCAATGGTCTGACGATGCTGAGAACCAGGTCCCACAACCTTTGTACAGCAGAGTAAACCAACAGCTCCAATTCAGTCAGTCGAATTTCAGGACTATCTACACCCAGGATAACGAGTATGTTAGCCAAAGGCTCTTTGGCAGCTTACTTTTCTTCCCAATAACACCAGTTGCAAAACATTCTTGACAGTGAAAAACCTGATTATTCTTTTAAACAAGCTTTGATCTTGGAGTCCTGACAGAAATAGGGAAATATTTAACAAAACTACTTTTACTTCAGTGACTGAACTACGTAATACAACACCAAAGCTCAGTAAACATTTTGAATAACTTTGAACATCAGAGCACCTGTTTTGAACAGTTGTTGGTATTTGTCCCTGGGACACTCATCATCTGAGTTAATCCCTGCTCACCGCAGGAGACTAGTCTGTGTGTTTCTATTTTTGAGCAAAGTCGTATGCAGTTTTTCTTGAAGTACAGACCATGGCAGGTAGAGCAAGTTCAGTTTTAGAGAACAGTCTCTTTAAACAATCCTTTGCAAACACTGTATCAGCATTATTAAAAAACTGGAAGTGGAAAATATCCTGTCAAAGACAAATCTACCAAGTGATGCCCCATGAACAAGGGGAACCCTGTTACTCCAGGACTACTTACAGTGATTCTGCCTTTGGCCACGCCAGGAATTTGGTTGGTAACTTAATCAACTCTTAAGTATTCAATGTAAAGAACTCAGGTTAGATCATGCACAGGAACACAATGTTAGTGAACTAAGATTCTGTTGCAAAGAAAATTAAAGTAGAAAGCAACTATTTTGATAAATCAAGGTAAAAAACCCTGAAGCTATTATTCACCTAGAAAACTGTAACCACTTCAGCAAATCAGAACAGAGACAAACTAAACTGACACAACCCCAGAAGGTTAGTTATCACTCTAGTCTAATCCAATTAGGTGTTTCCTAATTTTACTCAAATGAAAGCTTTAACACTTTTCCACAAACTCCTGCAAAGGAAACAGCAATAAGAGGAGACTCAATGAGCACCACAAATAAAATTCAAATAACAATCTGAATAACAAAAAATAATAAAAGGTTTGGGGTTTTTTTAACATTGAATTTGAGGAAAAAGTGTAAAGAAATACTTAAACAGTCTAAACTATCTGTTGTCCATTGATCAAAAGCATGTACATTTTACTGTATTGTTCCACAACTCAATTCCTTTCATCATGCCATATTGACTAAGAAGCTTAATGAAAAATGGAAGTGAACCACTGCTCTCCTATGGACTTAAAGACAAACTCAAGTGTATATATTTTGAGAATGAAGGATTTAAACATCACAATAACATCTATCATTTACTAAAAGCTTAAACAGAAGATACTAGTTTATATTGAGCACCATGAAAAAAACAAACTGTACTTTCTTACATGCCACAAGAGCAGCTCTTCTAAGCTATTTACTAACTGCATTTTTTTCACCTCCTTGCAGTACTCAAAAGGTGGACTAATAGGTTCTCCTCTGATACTCTACTACAGAAGCAGAGAGTGGGGAGGCAACCCCTCCTTTCATTTGACTGCGATTTTAAAACACTCCCCAAATCTTCTCTAAATTTTTAGAGAATGTACAATTTTATTTTAACATAAATAGCATGCAATCAACAGAGCAGACGTGGGTTTGTACTCAAGCACTGTACCCAAACCCTAAGTGTGTATCCTGTTTTTAAGTACTGTACATTGTCTTAATGTAAAAGTGTTAGAAAGTTCAACCTTTCCATGTGGAATTCAGGAAAGGGGGGAGGAGGACAACAATCAACTCACTCTGTGAAGAACTTGTACTAAGTCAATCAGATATTAGGACAAGAGTTAATCACATCTCAGTAAGAACCAGCAGCTTAAAACCATATGGACCATAAAAGATGACAAGAGTCCAATGCCACTTCTCTTCAATCTAGTTCTGATTTTGGAACAAACATAACAGAAACCAACCTGCCTAAAATAAAACACTAAAAAAATGTCATCTGAATCAATGAAACAGAGGATTCTTTCAAGAAACGTTGAATTAACAGATGGCAATTTGTTAATCAAGTGGAAATAAATATACATAAAAGCCCAAATTAATCATTGAGTAATACTTGATATTAGAACCACAGCAACCAATGCTACAGGCCAGACCTTTGAAGGAACATCCACAAAAACTCCAAGGGAATAAACAAGTATCTACGTGGGCTGAAGGCCAGTTAGCATTCAAACTTAATAATTAGTCAAATTATCACTTAAGGCTATAATTTATTTATGAGGAGAGATACTAATTTAATTAGAATTAAGGAAAATAAGTTACTCTCTATTTACAAAGACTAGAAGAACGGAGAAGAGTTGACACCAATCCTCCAAAGTCAGGCTGATAATTGAAACCGAAAAAAAAAAAACTTGATGATTTTATTTTTCATTCACTGTTTACAAAATAGTCTTATAATAATTTGTTACGCAAGGTCTGATACCTAAATGTGTATGTGATAGCAAGATCCTCATTTCAGTACCTTGAAAAAAACACAGTTAAAAGTTGCAGCCATGTTTGCCACCACAGTCAGCTCACCCTCATTTCTAAAGTTTGACAGCAGCCTGTTTCAGCCAAGTGAATTCCCTCCTTACTCAGGGCATCTTTCAAAATGCAATGATAAATTACCATTTGCTAAGCATCATTGGTACTTCATAGGCACAATTTAAAAAAAAAAAGAAAAAAAAAGAGACTCTCAGACTTCCAACATTTTAAAAAGATTCCTTTCTGCTGCCAGGTGCAACACCTGGTGGATTCAGAACTTTGCACAGGCGATTAAAAGCTTTTGATGGCATAGTGAATCTCTCCTACTTTAAGTCTTCACTTTGAACTTTGCATTACAGTTCACTACCACATGACTACAGGCCTAACATTAGGAATTTGCATTAAGAATGAAAGCATACACAACCTCTTGGAAGCTACCAATGAATTACTGCACAGAAATTGTATCATACAACATTGTACCTCAGAAGGCAGACATTTATTTCTGCAGCAAAATATTTCACTTAATTGTGAGCCACTTGGACTCATTAAAAACGGCTAAGAAACAATCAGTCTCACAGAAGTTCACACTACTGATTAGAGAATTCATCAGCAGAGAAACTATTGTTTCAGCTCATAACTGTTACAAAGACAGTCACCTGTTAACAGACAGAATCAATTCACTTCTTTTTAAGCTTACCTTTTACAGTAACCGATTCCTCTACTAGGCACATAAAATACTGTGATATTTCCTTTGGCTCCCAAAAATCTAACCAGTGAGAACACAACTGCTCTCAACAGTATTCTCAAAGTAGCACTAAGAAGTGGGATTTACAAACATGGCAAAGAGTTAGCAAATTTCAACCACTCAGCTTAAGGAGGAAAGTAGAACCTACATCTTGTATAAACCAGAGAAAGGACTCTAATATTAAATTATGAACTTCTCCAGTCCCACTTCAATAGAAGGAGCCCGATCCTCTCACAGTAATCCAGGCACATGTTGGCATCACCTACTGGGTCAGGCTTCTCAAAGACGGAAGTGAAAGAACCCCCTATCTACACAGTTCTCAAACATGTAGTAAATACCTCAAGACAGGATAACTTCCAGGCAGATGTGAAAGCACTTTTTTAAAGCTCTACTCTAGAAGGCTTTCATTAAAAAATATCATCAACTAAACATTAAGTGAAACAGAAAATACAGCAACTGAAGGACAAGGATTAACCAGGCTTGGCTTAGACACAGCACTTTTCCTCCCTTAAATCCTATTTACATCATCCATAAGCATAATAGTGGTATTTAGTAATTTATTCTGCATACAGCATATCAAAATTATTTATTATTTCTATTCAAGCAAAAAAATTTTCTGAGAGTGTATCCTAGAAAACGAACCCAGAGAATCTGGTTTACTCACCAAACAGTCAGAACATATGCTACAAAAGGGTTACTTCCCCCTACACCTTTCTCCCCCATGCTCTTAACTTGACTTGGGCAGATCAATGTCAACAGCCGTTTGGACTCCACGATTGACCAATCCCCGGATCCTTTAAAAGCCAATTATCTAAATTAGTAACAAGCCCTGTCACTATTTCTGAAGCTGGCATGTATCCCTGAGATAGACATTAAATACTCATTTCATGTAAGCCAAGTACATCTACCCAGCCCCTGAGCCAAAAACAGAAACTGTTCATCGTTCTTTTCTCCTGCACTACTGCAACAATTTAAGCTTTTTAAAGCTCTTTCACGATGTGTTCTGTGAGGCTCTACTTTAATAACCACTTATGCAACAGCAAAAGGAGCTCATGGTTTCTGTGGACAGGAGAAGAAACAGAGGCCCAAGGATGGCAATCAGTCATATCAAGGAGACCGAGACAGCAGCTCTGCTCAGGACTTCCTAGAAGCCAAAGGCTCCCTGTTCTTACTGGCCATGCTGCCTCACCAGAGCCACCTTATTGCTGCTGCATCCCTTTGGATGTCACCTACTTCGGCATCTCCTCCTGGCAGAATCCCCAGCTCTACTTCCACCTGTCAACACTTCTTCCTTTCTACCCTGCTACCCTACCTAATTTGATAACAGTTGTTTGGTTGTCAAAAGAGGAAAATGTCTATGTCACATGACATACCACAGAGCACCAGCAGCTTCTCGGTAAGCGCTAGCCTAGGCTACCACCAAATTTAGTCAAAGTTTTGGCTCAACTGGGTTACCTCCAAGCACAGTGGTAGGCAAGTCTCGAACAGAAGGGGTTTTTTTTCCATCCTGCAAGCTCAAACTGCAACCAGTGCAGTATGTCCTGCTCAAGATGGAGATTGGTGGTGGTACAGCTGTCTGAACCCCTAAGTCCAGATAAAGCCCAAAGATGAAGACTTGGGCATCCTTTTAACAAGTGAAGCCATTCAGCAACTCACATCGTAGCTGTCGACAGAACATGTGGCAAGGCCACCAAAACACCTCAAACCATCTACAAACCCTTTCCCTCCATTCTCAGCGGGTTACATGTGCAGACACTGGACTTACTAAGATTAAACGGAGATACAGAACCACCTTGTCCCCAGTATCCATTTACCTTGTCCTGAGGGCCTGCCAGGCTGCATCAATGTCTGCATACAGGTTTTTCTCGGAGGGCTTGCCGGTGCTCACCCCGTAGCCAGAGTAGTCATAAGAGAAGACGTTGCAGTTGATGCGGGAGCCAAGGCCAATGTAGAAGCTGCACATCTGGCCCAGGTCCACGGCATTACCATGCGAGAAGAGCAGCGTGTACCGGCCAGTGGGGGCACACCGTACGAACATGCAGCCCAGCCTGTTATCCCGAGCCGTGCGGGAGAAGAACACTTCCACGGCATCCAGTTCCCGCTGGGAGTACTGCCAGTCCGCCCGCTCGGTCAGGTGCAGACTGCAGGTGCCCGATCCCGTGGGGGTCCCCGCCGCCGCCCCGGCCTCCTGCGGCTGCTCGGGCTGCAGCACGGCGTAGGTGGGCTCCGGGGGCAGGAAGGCCAGCTTGGCAGCGATGCGGCTGGGGCACGGCGGGCAGCAGAACAGCCAGCACAGCTCGCCCAGAGAGAAACCGTTCATTCTGGGGCCTTGTTCTGGCATCAGAGACACCGGCAACAAACTAACCTGGACTGGAAAGGAGTCAAAGCGAGCTGACCCGGAGCCCTCCCGCAGCGCACCCTGCCCCCCGACACACCAACCGCACCAACCGGGGGGGCTGCGCTCCGCAGGACAGAGCGGCTCCGCAGAGCCCGAGGACGGGCTTAAAAACACCCCGCAAGATACAAACGAAGCACAACCGGCCCTCAGAACCCCCGCAGCTGATGCTACAGCAAGCGCGCCCCGCTAGAACCCCGCACCGGGCCCCCTCGAAGCACCCAGATCACGCACATGGACGC